>SRSE01000196.1:0-80326 GCA_005024645.1 Planiliza haematocheilus | reverse complement strand
AGAACCTCCAAGACCCGACTGGTGAGAGGCAAGCCTGCCCTCCTTAACCGTCTGTAGTTTCGAGTGTTCTAGCTCCAGCTTCATTCTTTCTATAGTATGGCGATTTTTTTCCAATTCAATTTGCATGCCCAACATCTCTTTTTGCTGCTCAAACGACAAACCTGACATCTGAGCCATCGCAGGCACAGACACCGGCATAGATTTAGTTTCCGCAGCACCAAGCTCCCTTTTCTCCAAAAACCCCTTCTCAACCAAAGCCAAAAGAATAACATTCTTCAAGTCATCCTTACGTTTGCTCACCGAAACTTCAATGCCATAATGCTGCGCTATTTTGACCAACTGCTCCTTCTTACAACCATCAATAAATACCTCTGAAGGGCTCTTAAAAAACTCATCCAACGAAGCCATGATAACAACTCTAATTCAACCAGACAGTAAAGTGCCAACTGCCGACACGCATGGGCAAACCATCCACCCAACAGGAATACTTCCCCCTAACTGCCTAACCAAATCTACCTACTACTCACCCCTAGTCTTCATGCAGCTGGTGGCGGGTACTTACGCACGAGAAACCAGCGGATATGTGAAACAACCTGCATGCAGGCAATCCCACAACATCACACGGATGTGCCCCCGAGACAGCCTGTCCGAAAACAGCTGACACTAGCCACGTTACCACAACACTATAAAAATAACAAACCTGACGTAACCCAAAGGGGTAAACGCCACTATGGCCTAACGGGGAAATTCTTGCACAAAGCGTATCAAAACAGTAGCACTTACCTTCTGATTGACATACCCCAAACCCAATAACAGTCCGGCACTACACGGCTTCCTGGGAACCAATACACGTGATGCATCTCCAAAGACAAAGGACCCAAAATCAGTACCCAGCTGGGTCAAATTAGCCAATTAGCGACACCCTGCACAGCGATGTTCCTAAAAAACACAAGTTTGGACGAGCCCCCATTTGTTATGGCCTGGCTCAAGTGGCCACAACAAAGAAGGAGACACACCACGGTAATTGCAGGGAACAAGAACAATTATTTATTTATTTAGACAGTGAACCAAAAAGGCAGCTTAAACCACACCAACGACACCTGCAGGAGGGAAACAAAGAGAAGTTAGTTGGTCTGTCTCACGAGAGCGTGAGCTCTCACACAGCCTCTTTTTAAACTGCAAGAGTGGTGGCAGCTGAAGACTCCTGGTCAATGGACACAGGTGCCCGGAGTTACTGTAATTAGCCTCAGGGAATGCAACCACACCCACACATGCCCACAGGGGCATCACACTGTTACTGACTCACAACACAAACACTTATCCTGAGTCTGAAATCACTGCAAACTGATTGAATGGTCTCTGTCATTTGATTTGCTGGATGAATGTAGAGAGTAAAACACTAGATAGAAACAATCTAGAAATATACAGAGTGGATCAACTAACTCTACAGTCCATATCATGGACAGTAGCTGCTTCACCTTCATCCTCATATGACACATGTAGAAATCACAGTTATGATCCACTACATCTGCAGGTGGAGACACAAAGTGATGATGACTCCTTGGAGTCTGAACTCTTCATCTGTTGTTCACTATAGAGCTGCTAGAGTTGTCCTCATGCTCAGTAAAGTTCACTCCAGTCTCAAGTTTAAAAGGCAGATAAATGGAACTAATTCATTTAGTTGTTGAAGTGCTGTTAAATTCACCTGAAAGAGCTGCTACCTGTTTTATCTGAGCACTAATATTTGATTCATAGCTGACATGTTTGATTTGAAGCTCATCACATATTCAACAGTCAACAGCAGCTTTAACTGCATGTTTCTCCATTCTTGTCTCAAGTCTTGTTCTGTTTCTATCAGGAGCTATTAACATGTCTGTGTTGTTGTCACTGAGCTTCAATCTTCTTCTTCTTCTTCTTCACATCACTTCATTATTCTCATACAGACTGAAGACTGTCACGTGTTTCCAAACTGGATTTAAAGTAAAAACATCAACTAACATTCTTGTCTCTGCTTCATTGCTTCAGTCACACAGTGACCTTCATTCAGTTCCATCAACTGCTTCATATTTCTGTTCAGTGACTAAAAACATGACTGAGTGCTTTGACACAATGTTCTGGAGGAAGAGACTGAAATACTGAACCTTTCTACTGATTGAAGACACAACTGATTTTAAATCAACAATCAACTAACAATCATGACACCAACCATCTAAATCTAATAAGAGCATTTTAAAACTAATATCAACTACTTTAGTTCATCTCCTGTTGGCTTGTTGAATCTATAATAAAGACTCAGTTTGATAAACTGATCATAGATGGATAGAAAATCTGAGACTTGAAGACAACAAGCAACTAAAACAGTCCAATAAATATAGTGGTGTAAAGAGAACAATGTTTAACCTCTGAAACAGACCAGAGAGGAAATAGAACTGAAAGATGAGTCCATGTGGAGAAAGTCACAATGAGGAAATATATTAGTGATGACAAAGAAATATCACAGGAATATTTAGAACAATGATGTTAGAATGAATGGAGCTTCAAATATTTACACAACTTCTTTTCAGAGCACATCTCTTCTTCTGTAGTGTTGATCATGTAAAGAACAATTCATTTACCTGAGCTGTGAGATATAAGGCAGACACTGCAGGAAACTCCTCACTTCACTCTCTTCATGTGAGCAGTCTCTCAGCTTCACTGGTTTCTTCTCTGATTGGAGTTTCAGCACTTCCAGGAGGATGGAGGTCTTTCTCTCTGAGAGGTTTATGGACCAGACTGTAGGAGACTGGAAAACTGACTGTAATGATGGAAGGAGACTCAGACCTGATTCAGTCTTGTAAGAGTACAGGTCCAGGAGGAAATCACACCATATCCCTTTAACAGGGAATGTCTGATATGTGCACACTGATGATAACAGCTCCACTATCTTCTCTCCTGTCTGATGTTCTCTCTCTGCTGCTGCACAGAACAGATTCCAAAAGAACCTGGTTTCTTCTGAAGGATCTGATGACTGAGACACAAATCTGAAACCATAAGGATAAAAACGTTTGATATCTGGTACACTGTTCATCAAACAAATTTTTATTAGAGAACTATAATATGACATTTTGTGCAATTTAATCTTCACATATACACACTCAAAATAGATGAAAAAGCATTTGTGATTGGAGAATTAATGGTAAATGGTTTTGTATTTATACACTGATTTTCTTCCTATTGGTATCAAAGCACTTTACAGTCACAGTAACACATCCAACCATTCGTTCACACAAGCACACACTAACATTTCAGCATGTGGACCTTATCAAACATTGAACCATAAACCCTCTGGTTCCTGGACAACCCACTCTACTTAGTGAGTCATGACCACCCCAAAACATGTAAAGAACAATTCATTTACCTGAGCTGTGAGATATAAGGCAGACACTGCAGGAAACTCCTCACTTCACTCTCTTCATGTGAGCAGACTCTCAGCTTCACTGGTTTCTTCTCTGATTGGAGTTTCAGCACTTCCAGGAGGATGGAGGTCTTTCTCTCTGAGAGGTTTATGAACCAGACTGTAGGAGACTGGAAAACTGACTGTAATGATGGAAGGAGACTCAGACCTGATTCAGTCTTGTAAGAGTACAGGTCCAGGAGGAAATCACACCAAATCTCCACAAGAGGAAATCCTTTGTATGTGCACACTGATGATAACAGCTCCACTATCTTCTCTCCTGTCTGATGTTCTCTCTCTGCTGCTGCACAGACCAGATTCCAAAAGAACCTGGTTTCTTCTGAAGGATCTGATGACTGAGACACAAATCTGAAACCATAAGGATAAAAACGTTTGATATCTGGTACACTGTTCATCAAACAAATTTTTATTAGAGAACTATAATATGACATTTTGTGCAATTTAATCTTCACATATACACACTCAAAATAGATGAAAAAGCATTTGTGATTGGAGAATTAATGGTAAATGGTTTTGTATTTATACACTGATTTTCTTCCTATTGGTATCAAAGCACTTTACAGTCAGAGTAACACATCCAACCATTCGTTCACACAAGCACACACTAACATTTCAGCATGTGGACCTTATCAAACATTGAACCATAAACCCTCTGGTTCCTGGACAACCCACTCTACTTAGTGAGTCACGACCACCCCAAAACATGTAAAGAACAATTCATTTACCTGAGCTGTGAGATATAAGGCAGACACTGCAGGAAACTCCTCACTTCACTCTCTTCATGTGAGCAGCCTCTCAGCTTCACTGGTTTCTTCTCTGACTGGAGTTTCAGCACTTCCAGGAGGATGGAGGTCTTTCTCTCTGAGAGGTTTATGAACCAGACTGTAGGAGACTGGAAAACTGACTGTAATGATGGAAGGAGACTCAGACCTGATTTAGTCTTGTAAGAGTACAGGTCCAGGAGGAAATCACACCATATCCCTTTAACAGGGAATGTCTGATATGTGCACACTGATGATAACAGCTCCACTATCTTCTCTCCTGTCTGATGTTCTCTCTCTGCTGCTGCACAGAACAGATTCAACAAGAACCTGGTTTCTTCTGAAGGATCTGATGACTGAGACACAAATCTGAAACCATAAGGATAAAAACGTTTGATATCTGGTACACTGTTCATCAAACAAATTTTTATTAGAGAACTATAATATGACATTTTGTGCAATTTAATCTGTACATATACACGCTCAAAATAGATGAAAAAGCATTTGTGATTGGAGAATTAATGGTAAATGGTTTTGTATTTATACACTGATTTTCTTCCTATTGGTATCAAAGCACTTTACAGTCAGAGTAACACATCCAACCATTCGTTCACACAAGCACACACTAACATTTCAGCATGTGGACCTTATCAAACATTGAACCATAAACCCTCTGGTTCCTGGACAACCCACTCTACTTAGTGAGTCACGACCACCCCAAAACATGTAAAGAACAATTCATTTACCTGAGCTGTGAGATATAAGGCAGACACTGCAGGAAACTCCTCACTTCACTCTCTTCATGTGAGCAGCCTGTCAGCATCACTGGTTTCTTCTCTGATTGGAGTTTCAGCACTTCCAGGAGGATGGAGGTCTTTCTCTCTGAGAGGTTTATGAACCAGACTGTAGGAGACTGGAAAACTGACTGTAATGATGGAAGGAGACTCAGACCTGATTCAGTCTTGTAAGAGTACAGGTCCAGGAGGAAATCACACCAAATCTCCACAAGAGGAAATCCTTTGTATGTGCACACTGATGATAACAGCTCCACTATCTTCTCTCCTGTCTGATGTTCTCTCTCTGCTGCTGCACAGACCAGATTCAACAAGAACCTGGTTTCTTCTGAAGGGTCTGATGACTGAGACACAAAACTGAAACCATAACGATTGGAAAAAGTTATGATCCATGAATTTTAGTGGACTTCATTAAAAGGTCTCGTATGAATGTGTGAGACAGTGTTTTGTGTCATTTTAAGTAGACACCCACACAGTTTGATGGAGCTGTTTAAAGAAACTGACAAATCAAATCAAAAGCAACAACAGAGACCAACACAAATCAATACAAGTCACAAAAATGGTAATGATTTACCTGAGCTGTGAGATATAAGGCAGACACTGCAGGAAACTCCTCACTTCACTCTCTTCATGTGAGCAGCCTGTCAGCATCACTGGTTTCTTCTCTGATTGGAGTTTCAGCACTTCCAGGAGGATGGAGGTCTTTCTCTCTGAGAGGTTTATGAACCAGAGTGTAGGAGACTGGAAAACTGACTGTAATGATGGAAGGAGACTCAGACCTGATTCAGTCTTGTAAGAGTACAGGTCCAGGAGGAAATCACACCATATCTCTTTAACAGGAAATGTTTGATATGTGCACACTGATGATAACAGCTCCACTATCTTCTCTCCTGTCTGATGTTCTCTCTCTGCTGCTGCACAGAACAGATTCAACAAGAACCTGGTTTCTTCTGAAGGGTCTGATGACTGAGATCCAACACTGAAACTATGAAGATTAAAAAAATGGTTCAAGAGTTTTCTTCAGTAAAACATCTAGAATTGTAGCATAAACTTTACTCTAATACCTAAATCTAAAAACAAAACCGAAACACCTTTAAATACCTGAGTTTTTAGTGAAAACTCAAATCATGAAAATGACCATAACTTACCTGAGCTGTGAGATATAAGGCAGACACTGCAGGAAACTCCTCACTTCACTCTCTTCATGTGAGCAGCCTCTCAGCTTCACTGGTTTCTTCTTTGATTGGAGTTTCAGCACTTCCAGGAGGATGGAGGTCTTTCTCTCTGAGAGGTTTATGGACCAGACTGTAGGAGACTGGAAAACTGACTGTAATGATGGAAGGAGACTCAGACCTGATTTAGTCTTGTAAGAGTACAGGTCCAGGAGGAAATCACACCATATCTGTTTAACAGGGAATGTTTGATATGTGCACACTGATGATAACAGCTCCACTATCTTCTCTCCTGTCTGATGTTCTCTCTCTGCTGCTGCACAGAACAGATTCCAAAAGAACCTGGTTTCTTCTGAAGGGTCTGATGGCTCTGGCTCAAAACTGAAATAATAAGGAAAAAAAAAAATGTTTGATGTGCGTTCTTAATCATGAATGTCCCGATAAAGTTTTTTGCACTCCTATGCAGTGCCGAACTTTCAATATTAGATAGACAGACAGACAGACAGACAACTTTATTGATTCCTTTGGGAGGTTCCCGCAGGGAAATTGACATCTCCATCGCATACAGCTCTGTCAGACATACATGTAAGAAAAACAGTACAATAAGCCCAGATACCAAAAAAACACCCAGTAAAGAATAATAGATAGTAATAAGAAATAAATAAATACTGTGACTGTATTAAGTGTCGGCGGATCCAATTCTCGATCCAATTTTAAACTAAATGTCTCCTGTGTCTTCCTAAAGTCTGTCCTTGTCTTCCTTGTCTTGTCCTAGAGTTGGTCTCCTGTGTCTTCGTCTTCCTAAAGTCTGTCCTTGTCTTGTCCTAGAGTTGGTCTCCTGTGTCTTCCTAAAGTCTGTCCTTGTCTTGTCCTAGAGTTGGTCTCCTGTGTCTTCCTAAAGTCTGTCCTTGTCTTCTCCTAGAGTTGGTCTCCTGTGTCTTCCTAAAGTCTGTCCTCATCTTCCTTGTCTTGTCCTAGAGTTGGTCTCCTGTGTCTTCCTAAAGTCTGTCCTTGTCTTGTCCTAGAGTTGTTCTCCTGTGTCTTCCTAAAGTCTGTCCTTGTCTTCCTTGTCTTCTCCTAGAGTTGGTCTCCTGTGTCTTCCTAAAGTCTGTCCTTGTCTTCTCCTAGAGTTGGTCTCCTGTGTCTTCCTAAATTCTGTCCTTGTCTTGTCCTAGAGTTGGTCTCCTGTGTCTTCCTAAAGTCTGTCCTTGTCTTTTCCTAGAGTTGGTCTCCTGTGTCTTCCTAAAGTCTGTCCTTGTCTTCCTTGTCTTCTCCTAGAGTTGGTCTCCTGTGTCTTCCTAAAGTCTGTCCTTGTCTTCCTTGTCTTCTCCTAGAGTGGACTGGATTCAGTCCAATAAATCTTCCAGTCAAAGTTAATGTAGTGTGGAGAGGGTAGCTGGTACCTTGTGTTCTCTCTGCTCATCCAACGCTGCCATAAACTCCCTAACCCTCTCTGGAAGACGTTTCTCCTGCCTTGACCTGACAAGCAGGGCCAAACTGTTCCCCTTTTCACTCCTCTCATGTTAGTCAGTCAGTCATTTTCTATACCCGTTAAGTCCTGTTAGGGGTCACGGGGGTCTGCTGGAGCCTATCCCAGCTGGCGAGAGGCAGGGGTACACCCTGGACAGGTCGCCAGTCCATCGCAACATTCACACTCACATGCACACCTACGGCCAACTTAGAATCACCAATGAACCTAAGCAGCATGTCTTTGGATGGTGGGAGGAAGCTGGAGAACCTGGAGAGAACCCACACAGACACAGGGAGAACATGCAGACTACACACAGAAAGGCCAGCCGGGCCATGGATTCAAACCGGTGACCTTCTTGCTGTGAGGCATCAGTGCTAACCACCTCGCCACTGTGCCGCCCCCTCTCATAACTCCGCCCAATTAGAGTAGACCTGTGGATCACACCTGGCCAATCACCCCAGGTTCCATATAAAAGGACCGTGTCTGCAGTGACGTGAACAGAATCTCTGCCTGCCTGCATTGTTGGTTTTGTGTTCTGTGCAATACTTCCTTTAGTAAACTTTGTAGTTAATAACAAAAGTGGAGTAAGTAAGTGTGATTAGGTAAGTTTGGAGTACTCCATACATTTTCTCATTCACATAGTACTTCCTTTTATATAGTTATATAGGCCTAGTTTGGTTATATGTTTTTATGATTATCTGGCACAATCACACCATCTCACTCTCCTCCACAACTGTGTTTTTGTATTAGTAGTGTTGCTTGACTAATGAAGCATTTTTCTTTTCTTCACCACACAAACTCTGTAATCATTAATTTTGATTGTTGTGTTTATGTCTCCTTGCATTTAATACATCTAAGCCACAGGTGTCAAACACAATCAATCAACTGAGCTGCCTTCACGTAGTCATTTCAGGTGTCCTCTTGCTTGATTGGAACAAAAACTTGCCAGCCACACCCACTGCATGGGTGCTGCATGGTCAGAATGAAAACCTGCCGCCACATGGCCCTTTCATGGATCAGTTTGACACCCCTGATCCAAGCTGTCATAACACTGACGCTGTCTCCAAGAAACGTTTCTCTTCTTTTAAAAGTTCAGTGTTTGTCGTCATTGTTTGGGTGCAGATTCTTTCTGCAGATTTGACACTAACCAACTGCCCTTAAAACAGAAGAGGAAGAAGACATTCTGACACTAGAGGGATGTGGGTTTTGGCAAAAATAAAATAACTAAAAAAGGCTGGAATTGGCTGATGCCTGACACTGATCCGATAATTTTAAAAATACTTGCATTGACCCCAATACCAATCGACACATCCCTATTATTAATGAAATACAACAGTCAAAGCTGAAATAATAAAGAGGAAGTGATTTACCTGAGCTGTGAGATATAAGGCAGACACTGCAGGAAACTCCTCACTTCACTCTCTTCATGTGAGCAGACTCTCAGCTCCACTGGTTTCTTCTCTGATTGGAGTTTCAGCACTTCCAGGAGGATGGAGGTCTTTCTCTCTGAGAGGTTTATGAACCAGACTGTAGGAGACTGGAAAACTGACTGTAATGATGGAAGGAGACTCAGACCTGATTCAGTCTTATAAGAGTACAGGTCCAGGAGGAAATCACTCCATTTCTCTTTAACAGAGAATGTCTGATATGTGCACACTGATGATAACAGCTCCACTATCTTCTCTCCTGTCTGATGTTCTCTCTCTGCTGCTGCACAGAACAGATTCAACAAGAACCTGGTTTCTTCTGAAGGGTCTGATGGCCGAAAACTGAAATCACAAAGTGTGGTACATTTTTCATCAAACACATTTCTATCAGAGAACTATATTTTGTATAACTGAATCTATATACACACTCAAAATACACTGCTCAAAACTGAAAGGAACACTTTTTTTTTTACAGAATATAGCATCAGGTCAGTTAAACTTCTGTGATATTTATCTAGTGCGTGAAGTAGTAGAGATGGTTGTTAATCACTTTCATCTGCTTTAGGGTTTATGCATTCAGAGTGGCTTGCAAAAATATTCATATCCCTTGAACTTTTCACATTACGACCATCAACATAGATTTTGTTGGAAGTTTATGTGAAAGACCAACACAATGCAGCACGTTGTTTATTTTTTACAAATAAAATACTGAAAAGTGCAGTGTGCAAAAATATTAAGCCCTGAGTCAATACTTTGTGGAACCACCGTTGGCTGTAATTACAGCTGCAAGTCTTTTGAGGTATATCTCTACCAGTCTTGCACATCTAGAAACCAAGATTGCTCTGTATTTGGCTCCATCCATCTTCCCATCAACTCTGACTGTGTTCCCTGTCTCTGCCAAAGAGAAGCACGCCCAGAGCATGATGCTGCCACCACCATGTTTGACAGGGGATGGTGTGTCCAGAGTGATGTGCAGTGTTAGTTTTCCAGCACATGCAACGTTTTGCATTTAGGCCACAAAGTTAAATTTTGGGCTCATCTGACCAGATCACCTTCTTCCAGATGTTTGCTGTGTTCCCCACATAGCTTCTGGCAAACATCAAACAGAACTTTGTGTGGTTTTCTTTTAACAATGGCTTTCTTCCATAAGGGCCAATTTTGTGCAGTACATGACCAATAGTTGTCCTGTGGATAGATTCCCCCACCTGAGCTGTGGACCTCTGCAGTTCATCCAGAATCACCATGGGCATCTTGGCTGCATCTCTGACCAATGCTCTCCTTGTTCAGCCTGTAAGTTTAGGTGGACAGCTGTGTCTTGGTAGGCTTGCAGTTGTGCCATATTCTTTTAATTCCTGGATGATGGATTGAACAGTGCTCCATGAGATGTTCAAAGCTTGAGAAACCTTTTTTATAGCCTAACCCTGCTTTAAACTTCCCCTCAACTTTATCCTTGACCTGTCTGGTGTGTTCCTTGAACTTCATGATGCTGTTTTCTCCCCAATATTCTCTTAACAAATCTCTGAGGCTGTCACAGAACAACTGTGTTTGTACTGAGATTGGATTACACACAGGTGGACTCTATTTAGTCATTAGGTCAACATTCAATCATTCATCAATCATCAGGTGACTTTTGAAGGCAACTGGTTGCACTCAGAGAAAAGGGGGCTGAATACTTTTGCACACCGCACTTTTCAGTTTTTTTATTTGTAAAAAATTAATAAAATCATGTATAATTTTCTTTGTACTTCACAATTGTGTGTCACATTGTGTTGGCCTTTCACATAAAATTCCAATATGTTTGTGGTCGTAATGTGACAAAATGTGGAAAAGTTCAAGGGGTATGTATACTTTTAGAAGCCACTGTAACAACTGGTGCACTGGACTAGAGGGACAACAATGAGATGACCCCCAATACAGAAATACTTTTACAGGTGGAGCCCACTGACATGTTTCCCTCCTCATCTTTTCTTGTTACTAGTTTTACATTTGGCTACGGTCAGTGTCACTACTGGTAGAATGAGGCCATATCTGGACCCTACAGAGGTTGCACAAGCACTCCTCCAGGGTGGCACATTATTACAGGCCATTGCCAGAAGACTTGCTGTGTCTCCCAGCACAGTCTTAAGAGCATGGAGGAGATTCCAGGAGACAGGCAGTTACTCTCGGACAGCTGGACAGGATGAGCTGTGGCAGAGTCCTTCAAAATGACCTCCAGCAAGCCACTGGTGAGGATGTCTGACCAAACAATCAGAAACAAACATCATGAGGGTGGCCTGAGGGCCGACATCCTCTTGTGGGCCCTGTGCTCACTACCTGGCACCATGGAAGTCCTCTGGCATTTGCATAAAACACCATAATTAGCAGGTCGGTTACTGGCACCCTGTGCTTTTCACAGATTCTCATCTGTGAAAAGCACATGAGACAGAAGTGAAAAGGTCTGGAGAAGCTGTGGAGAACGTTATGCTGCCTGTAACATTGTTCAGCCTGACCGGTTTGGTGGTGGGTCACTGATGGTATGACCAGAGGTGTCAAATATACGGCCTGCGGGCCAAAACCGGCACACCAGAGGATCTAATCTGGCCCAAGGTTTTATTAAGTATATGGAATATCCTATGTTCAGCATGGTTCCCAAACACACCATTTTCTTGTGGCATTAATGGTATGGACAGGTGTCAATCTGTTTGATTAGCCAATCAGTGATGTTCAAGTTAACCTACCAGGTTTCCAGGTGGGTGGGACTGAGAGGAAAGAGACGGAGCGAGACAGAAAGTCACCGCTAACACTTAGTTCAGTAAGTTTATATTTATTTAAGTTAGTGTGAATTAGTTCTGTGTCTGCCTGAACCACTTAGTGTATTTGTTTGTTGGAGAGACTGCACGCTCAGTGGAGCCTTTTCTGTCGCTAATTCTACTTAACTGATGTTAAACTGTGACCACACTGAGGACTGATGCTAGTTAGCTCCTCATGCTAACAGTATGAGAGACTTGTTGTTGGGAAACACTTCCTGCACCAAGCTGCTGAGAACCTACTGGATGCTTCTGAACGTGGACGGAGCCTGAGGACATGTTTCTACACCACAGTGACGGGACACTGCTGAAGGAGGCTTTACCAAACTATATCTAACAGCACTCTGCATCCCAGGAACTGTGAGTACTGTTAAGACACTGACAACTGGATCCAAATGATCTCCAACATGCTTGCCAATGATATGGTGTAAGAATCTATTCAACATTAATTATTTGTTTTGATATTAAATACAACACCTGGTCACAATAAAAATGTTCTGTGTGCTTCTATTAGTACCTTAGTGGCCATGTATTTCCTGGTAACCAGTAGGGACCTATGGGGCCACAGTGGTTTAGTTAATGTATGGGAGGCAGCATAGCTGGATATGAAGATAACCAGGTCTCTCTGCTCCCTAAAAAGAGTCAGACATTCCAACTGCTGCTGTACACACATCCCTAATTTAATACTAGTGGCCCTGTCGTGCAAAGAGTGATTACTCAGAATAGTTTTTTAACAGTTTACCCACCCTCCTGTAAAATAAGAGAACAGACTCCTACAAAAGGAACTGCTATTCCTAATTAATCCACTGTTTTAGTCAGAGTAGTGAAGAACTAAACATCCAGAACTTAACAGCAGATATCAATAAAACTGCACTTTATTTTTTTAAACAAATTCAACCTTGTTCATAAAACGTTTAGTGCTAATTAGCTAACTAATTATGAATACTTTCATAATGTACTTGTTCTTCTTTGCTCTAAAACAAAGGCAAACATTTGGAGTTTCATTATTTATAGGTTATTATACTATAATGTTACTGGTCTGGCACAGATCACATTGGGCTGTATGTCGCCCCTGAACTAAAATGAGTTTGTACCAACGGGCAAGACAATGGTCCTCTGACTGTCAATAGGTATCTTGATGAAATCCTTGGAGCCAATGTCAGACCCAGTGCAGTGGGTCCTGGGTTCCTCCTGGTGCACAACAATGCCCTGCCTCATGTGGTGAAAGAATGCAGGCAGTTCCTGGAGAATGAAGGACTCTATACCATTGACAGGCCCCAACGCTGGCCTGACCTGAATTTAAAGGAACATCTCTGCAGCATTATGTTTGGGTCCACCCAACGCCACCAGGTTGCACCACAGACTGTCCAGGAACTCAGTGATACCCTGGGACACCATTTGTTGTCTCATTGCCCCAACACTGTCAGCCTCGCATACAAGCACATAGGGGTCATACAAACTACTGAGTACCATTTTGAGTTGCTACAATGATACTGAAGCTAAATGGATTAGCCTGCTGCATCATTTCTTCACTCTGACTAGGATGGTGTTTTTGAGCCCTCTGTAGTATGTAGAATGTAAGTACTACAGTAAACTACTGTTTACTGTAGTACTTACATTCTTTTTTTACTTCTGGTTGCAGGTACAAAAATACATTTCACGGTGAATTGTACTATGTATAACTGTGTATGTGACAAATAAAAACCTATCTATCTGTCGATCTATCTATCTATCTATAGATAGATAGATAGATAGATAGATCTATCTATCTATCTATTTTCAAACTGTTCCTTTTTATTTTTTGATCAGTAGATAAATACACTTTTTATGACTTTTTATGAATAGAGAATGGTAAATGGTTTTGTATTTATATAGTGCTTTTCTTCCAGCGCGAGCAGGACGCCGATCCAGTAGCTCCGTACGTTTTGTGTCGTTTTAGTGCTTAAAGTACGTTTTTTTGAACTTTTTTCTTTCGTTTTAACTGCACTTGCGGTGTAACTCTATATAGCCAATGGATACAACGTCTTTTTACCGGCAACACAGCGGTGGACAACTTGTTTATTCAAACAAACAACGGGACGAGCCGGCATTGTTCACCCCATACCTGAGGAGCTGAGGAGGAGGCGACGAGGCCGCAGAGCCGGGACGAAGGTGAAGGCTAGGCTAGCGGCTAAGCGGTGGAAGTACAAGCCCTCGGTTCCTTCGATCATTATGGGGAATGTTAACTGTCTCACCAACAAGACGGACGAGCTGGCGGCCCTAGTGAGGACCGATAGGACATTCAGGGAGAGCAGTTTACTGTGAAACTTGGCTCACCCAAAACACACCGGACGCTAACGTGGATGTACCCGGATTCACGACGGTGAGAGCAGACAGGGACTGCAGACGCAGCGGCAAACGGAAAGGCGGAGGACTCGCACTGTTTATTAACATCAGATGGTGCAACCCGGGGCATGTTACGGTGAAGGAGATTGTGTGCAACAGAGACATCGAGTTGCTGGCGGTAGGTCTCAGACAGTATTACATGCCCAGAGAGTTCTCCCACGCCATTGTTGTTTGTGTTTACGTCCCTCCGCGTGCACATGCCGAGACCGCGTGTGACGTCATCCACTCCACCGTAGCGGGACTACAAACGCAACACCCAGACGCCTTCATCGCCATCTCTGGGGATTTTAATCATGTCACACTGGACTCCACACTACCAGACTTTCACCCGTTTGTAAGCTGCCCCACCAGGAAGAACAGGACATTAGACCTCCTGTATGCCAACGTGAAGGAAGCTTACACTGCCACTCCTTTGCCCCCACTGGGAAAGTCTGACCATAACCTGGTCCTGCTCACACCACACTACAAACCAAAGATCCAGAGACAGTCTACAACCACACGCTCCTTCAGGAAGTGGTCTCCTGAGGCAGAGGAGGCTCTGAGGGACTGCTTTGAATCAACTGACTGGAACATCCTGCAGGATGCACATGGTGAGGACATGGAGGGGGTCACCCACTGCACTACTGACTACCTGAACTTCTGTATGGATGTTGTGGTCCCCATTAGGACTGTACGCTGCTTCCCAAACAACAAGCCCTGGATCACCAGCGACGTCAAGGACATCCTTAACAGGAAGAAGAGGGCGTTCAAGGATGGTGACCGAGACGAGCTGAAGCGCGTACAGGGGGAACTCAAGGTCCAGCTGAGAGAGGCAAAGGAGGATTACAGAAGGAAGGTGGAACAGAAGCTGCAGCACAACAACATGAGGGAGGTCTGGGAGGGCATGAAAACCATCACAGGCTGCAAGAAGAAGGGCGGCAGCACAGAGGAGGGGGATGCTGAGAGAGCAAACCAGCTAAACCTGTTTTTTAACAGGTTTGATACTGCAGCTCCGACAGACAACAACTCGGACTGCAGAGCTCCCCCACCCATCACACCTATGGACAATGCAACCCACCTCTCCCTCTCCCTCCCCCTCAAGGACAGTCCAACCCCCCTTCCCACCACGGACAGTTCATCCCCCCTTCCCTTCGCCATCACCAAGGATCAGGTGAGCAGAGAGCTGAGGAGGCTGCGCCCAAGGAAAGCAGCGGGCCCGGACAAAGTGTGTCCAAGGATGCTTAAGGCCTGCTCTGCTGAACTGGGGGAGCCGCTTCAGCATGTCTTCAACCTGAGCCTGCAGCTGGGGAGGGTCCCCGTGCTCTGGAAGACTTCATGTCTCATCCCGGTTCCCAAAACAAAACACCCCAGGGAGCCGGGTGACTTCAGACCAGTGGCACTAACATCCCAAATCATGAAGACTTTTGAACGGCTGCTGCTCCATCTCCTCAGACCCCAGGTCCACCACGCACAGGATCCACTGCAGTTTGGATACCAGGAGAAGGTGGGCGTGAAGGATGCCATCCTCTATCTGTTACACAGGGCTTATTCTCATCTGGACAAGGAGAGCGGTGCTGTGAGAATCATGTTTTTTGATTTCTCCAGCGCCTTCAACACCATCCAGCCCCTCCTGCTGAGAGACAAGCTGACAGAGATGAGGGTGGACTCACACCTGGTAAGATGGATTACAGACTACCTCACAGAGAGCCCACAGTACGTCAGACTGAAGGACTGCACGTCAGACACTGTGGTCAGCAGCACCGGAGCACCACAGGGGACCGTGCTCTCTCCTGTCCTCTTCACCTTGTACACATCTGACTTCCAGTACAACTCGGAGCTCTGTGTTGGGCCTGGATATTAAGGCACTCAATATTGGTGTTTGGCTATCATGAATAATTAATAATTATCAAAAATAATTATTTATTATTAAATAGTTGGATCTGAATTACAAGATCACCTCAGGGCACCACCCTTCTAGGAAGGGAAAAGATAGCCAATCAATTAAATCAGTCTCATAAATCATACTAAATTGTCAATTTCAATTTCTGATTAATAATTATCTTAATAACTATAACCAAAATTACCATTAACAACTAGTTGAAGGAATTTGGGAGTTCTTGGCAGTGTAGAGGTTGGCAGCATTCACTCTTGTACAACATTAAACAGACAACTGGTATGTTTAAAAGGACATTTATTACAAGAATAAATCAAACATACAATCTAACTAAACAGTACTCTAAACAGGTGTGTGTGTGTGTGTGTGTATGTGAGTGTTTGTCAAAATGGCCGCCGCTGTGGGCGTTCCAAAATGGCCGACAATGTGGGTGTGTCAAGATGGCCGACAATGTGGGTTTGTCAAGATGGCCGCCGAGGGAACAATGGGGCCTCTCAGACCATGTGCTGGCCACCAGATGTGTGAAATGTGATAAGGGTTTATATGAGGTGCCAGGTTAGAAAAGAGTGGTTAGTTAGCATGCAAGAGACCCTGAGTCTGTGTGTTGCAAAATCTAAACTAACATCAATTCACTATACTAAACAACTCCATAAAAACAAATATCACGTCAAATCAAAGTTCTATGCTTAGCTTAGCTTATCTATGCCCAGGTCATACTACCAGTTGGTGGAAAGTCCATTTCTGGTGTGTTGCTCCTTTAGTGGGTAATTCCTGGTGGAAGGCCAAACTGGGAAAAGTTGCAGTCCTTGCTGTGTGTCCTGATGGCAGACGTTGGAGGGAAACCGGCCGCTCCTTGAGTCCTTTGAAGTTGCTTGTTAGCAGGTCGGTGCTAACTAGCCGCGTGGCTCCTGTTGTTTGTGAGTTTAGCCTGCAAACCCTTTGTTCGCTGGCTAAAAGCTGGTGTAGATTCCTCAGCAGGATTTCGCTTCGCTGCTGTATGGAGAACAGGCCTGCGAGTAGTTGCTTTGTGTTAGCAGACTACTTGGCACCCAGCTGCAGCCAAGCAGCTGGGGGTCTCCACGTGGTGGTGTGGAGTGGAGTCGGCAAGAGGTAAGGGGTAAGAGCGTAAGAGCGGAAGAGAGCGAACAAAGGCCAGGCAGGGCATTTTATATGACCTGATGACCTCAGAGGTCACATGCCACTGTCAGCCAGTGAACTGCTGAGTCAGTTTTCACACCTGGAGGATTGTGGGACATGGGGTTTCCACGGCTTCTCTTTGTCTCCCAGACAAAGACAGAACATGCGGTTAACTTGGTTAGGCATGGTGAGCTTCCGTAGCTCACCGCAAGGGTCATATCCCAACATGCAGAAGTACTCAGATGACACTGCGATAGTCGGCTGTATCAGGGATGGACGGGAGGAGGAGTACAGGAGCCTGGTCGAGGACTTCATGAGGTGGTGCAGGTCAAACCATCTGCAGCTGAACGCCTCCAAGACCAAGGAGATGGTGGTGGACTTCAGAAGGAAGAAATCACATCTCCAACCTGTGTCCATCAGCGGGGTCGATGTGGAGGTGGTCAGGACCTATAAATATCTGGGGCTGCAGCTGGACGACAGGCTGGACTGGACTACATGTATGGACACACTCCACAGGAAAGGACAGAGCCGTCTGTACTTCCTGAGAAGGCTGGGGTCCTTCAACGTCTGCAAAAAACTGCTGCAGATGTTTTACCAGTCTGTGGTGGCCAGCGTCCTCTTCTATGCTGTGGTTTGCTGGGGAGGAAGCAGCAAGAAGAGGGACGTCGCTCGACTGGACAGACTAGTGAGGAGGGCTGGCTCAGTGGTGGGCACAGAGCTGGACTCTCTGGTGACAGTAGCAGAGAGAAGGACCCTGGACAAACTACTGTCCATACTGGACAACGCCCACCACCCTCTGCACCTTCATCAGGCAGAGGAGTGTGTTCAGTGGCAGGCTGCTGTCTCAGTCCTGCTCAACCAACAGACTTAAAAACTCTTTCGTTCCCCTGGCCATCAGACTGTACAACAGCTCTCAGTGATGGCAGGAGGTACAATAGACAATGGACAAATCCTTTTGCACTACTACTGGCATGTCTGTACTCGGATACATGACTGTTTTGGTAGCTTTCATATTTGTATATATATATATATATATATATATATAAAATTCTACTGGTCACTTTCTACTTTTACATAGTGTATAGCTGTATAAAGCATTTTATTCCAGTCTTTCTATTTTTTATAGGTTTTGTATTGTATGTTCAATGTCACTGCTGCTGGATGCTTTGAATTTCCCCTGGGATTAATAAAGTATCTATCTATCTATCTATCTATCTATCTATCTATCTATCTATCTATCTATCTATTGGTATCAAAGCACTTTACAGTCATCATTCACACAAGCACACATAAATACATCTCAGCATGTCGACCCTGTATCAGTGATTGAACCATAAACCCTCTGATTGACAGACAACCTGCTCTACCTAGTGAACCACTGCCACCCTAAAACAAGTAAAGAACAATTCATTTACCTGAGCTGTGAGATATAAGGCAGACACTGCAGGAAACTCCTCACTTCACTCTCTTCATGTGAGCAGACTCTCAGCTTCACTGGTTTCTTCTCTGATTGGAGTTTCAGCACTTCCAGGAGGATGGAGGTCTTTCTCTCTGAGAGGTTTATGAACCAGACTGTAGGAGACTGGAAAACTGACTGTAATGATGGAAGGAGACTCAGACCTGATTTAGTCTTGTAAGAGTACAGGTCCAGGAGGAAATCACACCAAATCTCTTTAACAGGAAATCCTTTGTATGTGCACACTGATGATAACAGCTCCACTATCTTCTCTCCTGTCTGATGTTCTCTCTCTGCTGCTGCACAGAACAGATTCAACAAGAGCCTGGTTTCTTCTGAAGGGTCTGATGACTGAGACACAAAGCTGAAATTACAAGGATTAAAACATATGGGATGTGTAACTTTTATCAAATATAAGAAACTGCTATATTTTATCATGAAAAATATAATAACTGAGATATACAGCAGACCCAAAGATGACGCATTTGGTCAGCTATAATCGATTTATTTTAATATATTATTTGATATTGATTTAAAGATTTTATCTGCATACACACTCAGAAAAGATGAAGCTGTAGTGACAACAGAAACCATGTAAAGAACAATTCATTTACCTGAGCTGTGAGATATAAGGCAGACACTGCAGGAAACTCCTCACTTCACTCTCTTCATGTGAGCAGTCTCTCAGCTTCACTGGTTTCTTCTCTGATTGGAGTTTCAGCACTTCCAGGAGGATGGAGGTCTTTCTCTCTGAGAGGTTTATGAACCAGACTGTAGGAGCTGAATGGAAGATTGTTTTGGGAATGACATTTAAAACCCCTTCACTCTTGACATGTTGATAAAAATCAAGAAGGAGGTTATTTAAGTCAGTTTTATGAGGAAACAATGAGAGGAGCATATTCACTACACTCTGAAAGTTCTGTTCATTGTGCAGTGCTGCTGTTAAACATAAATCCAGTAACAGTCTTTTCTGCTCCCTCTCCAGTCCTCCATGGTTTTGATCCTGACTCCATGAGTCTGGATTTCTGTCAGTCTTCCTGAAGCTGCATGAAAACAAACAGATGTTTCAAACAGATGTTTCTATTCCATGTACTGTAGAATGGCATCATAAACTACTGTTATACACAGCTACAAACACCTATTAATCAATCTACTATTAAACTTCATAGAGGAATTCACATTATTACCTGGACGTCATATTAACTGGACTAAATCAGAGGCTGCACCCACATCAGATATTTTCTATATAGTTTGTTTCACCACTGGAAGTTTTGTTTGTTTTGTCTTTGAAGGGGATTAAAATATAAATACATAAGTTACAACTACAGACGGGTCATCCAACAAACTGATTAGAGTTCTAGTTTCTAGTCCTGTCCTCCACGTAGAATAACCTCATGAAAGTATAACATTAAACTGTTTATGTACTCTTGTCTACTTCTGAATCAAAAGGGTTGGTAAGTATGGGATATAAAGTCCAGAGTCTTCCTTCACAATGAGGCTTGATTCTACAAAATATAATTATTAACTTCAGTAGCTTCAGTAGTGGATTACTGAATCCTTCTATCTCACCTTATCTCAACACACAGAGTATTCTTATACTATTGTCAACCAACAAACTGTGATTTTCATTTTGACACAGACTGGATTTGGGTAAAAGGCTGTGTAAGTAAAACCTTACCTGAGTGAGCTGATGTATGGCAGCGCCACTAAGAAGGACTCACGCAGGTTCTGGCAGACAGGCGTTGGTCTGTCCCAGTACAGACAGACATTAACCTTCATCCTCTGCATATCCTTCATCCTCTGCATGACTTCCACAGCTCTTTCAAACAGACGTCTTTTACCCTCAACTGGAAGGTGCAGCTGATTTCCATCTATACCAAGCAAGGTTACATAGTCCATCTGTCTGTCACTGAGAAGGAAAATCTTCCACAGCTGCTGTGGCAGAGGGTCACACCTATAATGTAAAGAAGAGACCATCATCTGATTATTGAACTAATCAAGAGTCATTGTGCTGTAACATTAGCAGTAATGTGACTCCTACCATTGAACACTTTGAAGGCATCCAAACAGTTGTCTCATTCCTTGTTCTGATATCGTTGCATCCTCAAGGTTCAGCCATGCTTTCCTTTCCTTACACTGACTGACCACGTAGGCCAGAGCACAGCAAGGGTAACAGTCAAGACTGTCTCCACTGAGGTCAAGGTGGTAGTCCAGTCTGTCCAGAAGGTAGACGCATGCCTCAGGACACTGGGACTCATACAAGCACTGACATAAGAACAGTACGTCAACATAGAGCCCATGGTCCTCAGAATCATCCACACCTTGCTTCTCTAGACCAGGAGAAAATGTGGTTATCACCTCCTTGAAGAACCACTTAGATGTGTTTCTGAGATCTTCCTCTGGAATCAGACACCTCATCAAACTAGGTTTCCTCTCATTCAACAGTCGACACATGAAAGGGATCAGATGTTTCATGTGTCTCATCTCCTCAGTGAGACACTGCTTTAAAACATCTCTGATCTGATCAGGATTCTTCAACAGCCACAGAGCTGCAAAAAACTCCTGCAATGTGTAATGGAGAAAAGCGTACATCGTTTCTGTTTCAGTACGGGACGCTTTGATAACAAGTGGTTTCAGGAAGGAAAGGACACAGCTGTCTTCACAGGACAGTTCAGTCAGGTTCACAGTTTTTCTTTGAGTGGCAAGAAAAGCGACTTCGGCCAAAGACAGTATTTCTTTGCTCTTGGTGTTGATGAAGGAGTTGAGATGTTTGTTCTTTATTTTGTTGCTGCTGTTTATCTGAAGACAATGACGAACAATATCGATGTAGATTTCAGTCACAGTGTAGCTTTCAGTCTGCTTCTCATCACAAGGCTGTGGAGAGCTTTGTGATGAGAAGCAGGCAGCCACCATCAGTGCATATATTGGGACATGACAAAGAGATACCAACTCCACGTTGGTCAAAACCTTCTCTTGTTCTTCACCGAGTGCTGCAGATAAGTATGATCTGATGGTCTGCTCACTAAAGCCTTTCACCTCCACTCTGAGACAGTCTCCATTAAAGAAGTCTTCCTCATCATCTGGTCTGCATGTCATGATGATCTTTGCATCAGGTAGAAGGTCTTTTTCTACAAGTCTCTGCAACACTGATGAAGAGAGATCTGTGACTCCATCCAAAATGATGGTAACATTGTCAGAGTTCGCCTCTATATCCTCTAAGACCTCATCAGCTCCTGTATCGGGTTTAATGTACAGGTTGAAAAGAAGATCCTCTAAGCTCTTGGCTGTTGTGATGTTGGCTGTTTCTCTCATGTCAAAGTAAAACATGTAATCTGACTCCTTGTTGTCTCTTTCTGTCCAGAGTCTCAATATTTCACGAGTGAGAGCCGTCTTTCCGATTCCAGGCTTCCCAACCAAGAGGATGTTCTGATCCGTCTTCAACAGGACACTAGGAGAAATGTCTGCTTTGTCCTCAGGGATGTACGTCCTGAGCTTTTTAGAGCGACTCATTTTGCTTTTCTTTCTCTTTAGTTTCTTTATTTTAGATGGAGAAACTTTGTCTTGTGTATCTAACACAAGTGAAGTGTACGACAGATCCAGCTTCTTGTCTTCAAACAGATTTTTACTTGACATCCAAATATCTTTTGATAACTTCTGAGCCTTTGACTTTAACTTGGCCTGGTATCTGTGGCATGGCTTTGGTCCTAAAATAAGAAAAATAAAAAAAATAAAAACAATGTAGGGCAACATATTAAAAGTAAATGTGACAGATTTTTGGGATGAATTATGACTCATAAATACCTTGTAAGTAGTTTATATCCACTTGTGTGTCCTCCTTGAAAGAAAAGCAGCTGATCCAGTAGTGCAGGTCAAACTTCTTGGTCTTAGTGGAAGCATCATTCCTGTTCTCAGAGAGATGAGGTGGCCTCTCTAAGGTCCTCTTCCTCGTTGAGTCAATAATCCTGAGTAACTCGTAGCAGGCTGCTTCCCCTTTTTTTATGACTAAGTCCAGTATGTTTCTGGATTTCTTGTTGTCATCCTTCTCTGCTTGTATTCTGCTGATCTCTTCACCAGTGAGAAGTGCTTGCTGATACAAGTTCTCCACAATCACAGAGAGATTCTTTAACTCTCCCACAAGTTGGACTCTGGCTCTCCTGACATAATCTAAGGCAGACTGTCTGGTACAAGCCATGAGTCCTGATTTCTGTGTGTTCAGCACACACACCCAGCTTCACTGATCTGGAGGACAAGACACCAGGTTAAATATTTATAGCTTAACATCAACATGAATTATGTTTTTCAGTTCAAGGAAGGATACCTGTGTGATGTGATACACAAAACTACACGGTAGGAAATGAAAAGTTTAAAACATTCAGCATAATGCTATATGAAAGACATGTATCTGTGCTCATATGAGCACAGATACATGTCTTTCATATAGCACATTGTGACATTATAACATAATCACCAACCACAGCTCAGGAGCTGAGGCAGGCTCCACTCATTGCTGTTTGCCAAGGCAGACTGATAGCAACCCGTGAGAACACCTACGCTTTACTTAAAGCAGCTACACCATTAATTATATATTTATGTAATTAATCAAGCACATTTTGACATGGAGGTCTATGAGGTTTGATTCACTTTGGAATCAGTCTAAGGTGCCCATTCAAGGAACCTTCATTTTCAGAGGTTGTTGCTTGATAGTAGGTATATAGTAGGATAGTAGTATAGGAAACTCTTGTCACTTGCTATTTTTCTCTGATTCTCTTACTCTTTTTTCTTTTGAGCTGTAATATGGTTTTGTTTTCTTGTTTTGTCTAAGTTATACTCTACTAATGTTAAGCTGTAGAAGAAAAACATCAAAAACATTATTAATTTTTGTTTCATTGTTGCACAGTTATTGACACCCATACTTTCATGTTTCTGTTGCTTTTGCTGTATAAAATTTAATTAAAATCATCTCTCTAAGTTCCTCACAACCCTGAAGCAGAGCTGCTTTGGAGCATGGAGGCCAGCAGGATTAGATTTATGTTAGGGGCTACTTATGATGTGCTGCCAACTCCCCAGAACCTGAACCAGTGGGTAGGTGAGGATGCTGCCTGTCCACTGTGCACTTGTGTCTGCACGCTTAGTCATATTCTGACAGGTTGTAAGGTTAGTCTCTCCCAAGGACGTTATACCTGGCGTCACAATCAGGTATTGAAATGTTTAGCAGCTGCAATAGAGGAAAAACGGGTGAATGTAAATTCCGTGGCCGTTAACAGAGAGAATAGAGGTATTAAGTTTGTACGGGAAGGAGAAAAGGCTAGAGGAGCAGGCTTCAGGCATAACATGGGACAGCTAAGGGTAGGAGGAGCCTGGGAGATGAGGGCGGACTTAAATAGCCAACTGGTTGTCCCAGGTGAGATAGCTAGCACTCGACTACGGCCAGATCTGCTGTTGTGGTCTGAGCCAGAGAAAGCAGTCTATTTCATAGAGCTGACTGTCCCGTGGGAGGATAGAGTTGAGGAGGCTAATGAGAGAAAAAGAGCTAAGTATGCAGAGTTAGCAGCAGATGCAGAGCAAAATGGATGGAAGGCTTATGTCCGCCCGGTAGAAGTGGGCTGCCGTGGATTTGTGGCAAAGTCGGTCATTGCTCTGCTGAGTGAGCTGGGCATACGAGGAAGAAGCCAGAGGACTGCGGTTAGCAATATGTCCCGGGCAGCAGAGAGAGCCAGTGACTGGTTATGGGTGCGCAGGAAGCATGCTAGCTGGGGAGCTAACTAAGGTAAGGATGTAGGCCGCATGTAGGCCGCATGTAGGCCGCATGTAGGTCCCAGTTGATTTGTTTGTTGCTTGTCACAGATTTGGTGGTTACGCGCTTCAGCTTGCATCAACGGAGCGGAGCATGGTAGATTTGTTTGTTTGTTATGGATTTGTTTGTTTGTTATGTGCTTCAGCTCGCATCAACGGAGCGGAGCATGGTAGATTTGTTTGTTTGGCTTGTGGCTATTAGTTTCCATACTAGTTGTTGATAGACATCGAATGGTGAGGAAGAGAGGGTTGTGTAGTGGCGGTGTGGAGGGGGGTGATTCCAGGACGCTGGAAATCACTGTTAAGCCTTCTTGAGGTGTCGTGGGCCTAACTTAACGAAACATCGGTGAAGGGAGGTGCCCACTTGAAAACCCCAATGATATGCTGCATACTGCTGTTGTTCAGATCATGTTCTCATGGTATTTGGTAGCCATGGTTTGCTGCTGAGCGGGCCATACAAGCCAGCAGCGTTTAGTTAGGTATGTTTTACAATGTTTGAGGTATCCTCTGCTGCTCAATGGGCTTACAAGCCAGCAGCCTCTAGTTAGCCTAGGTAGAATATAGGTTATTGGTCATATTATATGACTGTAGGCTTGGTAGGGCCTCTTAGTCGAACAGGGCCTCTAAACGTGTTTTGCCTGGGATTTCGGCACAAGGGATTGTAACATCTTGTCCTGTGTATTTCTAAATGTCTATCTAGTCTAGGCTAGTGACTGTTGTGAATAGTGCAGCTGACAACTAGGGAAAGACCTAGTGACAGCATGGAAAGACAGCTGACAGGAGGGAACAGTCCCCACCGGGGCTACAGTGGGTTAGCAGCTCATTGTGGCAGTAGCCCAGGCTTTAATAAGCCATGGACTACACCCCAAGTTGCTACAAATACGATTAATGATAAAATACCCCTAGAGTCAGCGAGAGCAGGGGCGGAAGATGACTCACTTTGGACTGACACGGCTTTTGACCCAGGATTGAATTTGACACTGAGTAGGCAAGGCACGTTACTGGAAGCTACTAGTTCAGATGGAGATGGAAAGAAGCAGCAGGTTTGTGTGTGTGGCTGGCAGAAGTTAACAACAATGAAGGGCCTCAGAATCCATCAAGGGAGGAAAAAGTGCTTGGCAGAGGGAACACAGGGACCCCGCATTGATAGCTACTTCTTAAGAAGTGCATTAAGTCAGTCGGTTGAAGTCCAGCGACAGGAGTTAACCCACAGTTCGCAGGACATCAGCACCCCTAATGTTGAAGTAGGTGCAAGCACTGAGGCAGACAGAGAGGTTAGCCAGCCAAAAAGGGAGAAAATTAGCAGTCAGAAAGGAAGGATCAAATGGCCAGGTGCAGCAGATATTAGGCAGTGGGAAGATATTAATAGCGATTTGGTTTGTGTACTAGGTAGGCTTAAAGGGACAGCGGAGAGTAAGTTGGAGAAAATGGGAGATCTCATTTATGATTACGGTAAGGAAAGATTTGGTGTGGCCGAAAAACAGAAGAAGCAAAAGGGACAGGTGGTTAGATCGAGGCGTCAGCAAGAGATTGATAGACTCATACAGGAGAGGAGACTCCTTAAGAAGCAGTGGAGGAAAGCTACAGTTGAAGAGAAGGAAGGTATTGATTGTTTACAGGCAGATGTTAGGAAGCGGTTGGCAGCTTTAAGAAGGGCAGAGAACATTAGGAAAAATAGGAAAAGGAAAGAGCGGGCTAGAATAGCATTTTATAAGGACCCATTTAGGTTTGTGAAGTCACTATTTAGTAAGGAAAAGAATGGTAGCCTTACGGTACCAAAAGAGAAACTAGAGGAGTACTTGGAGGAGGTGCATAAAGATGCGGACAGGTTTAGAAAGTTGTCTCCACCCTCTGATATTCCACCTATTGGTGAAATTGTTAGCCAGTGTGATGACAGCCCACCAAGGTGGAAAGAGGTTCAGGAGGTGGTAAGACGCGCAAGAGCCTCTTCAGCCCCGGGACCTAATGGGGTTCCCTACCGGCTGTACAAGAGTGCACCAGATGTGTTGAGGTTCTTGTGGAAATTAATGAAGGTAGTGTGGAAGAAACAGGTTATTCCCAAGGCATGGCGCAGGGCAGGGGGGATTTTTATTCCCAAAGAGAGGGACTCGTTGGAAATAAGCCAGTTTAGACCAATTAGTCTACTGAATGTTGAGGGGAAGATCTTCTTCAGTGTTGTGGCACAGAGGTTGTCTAGTTACTTAGTGAAAAACGGGCTAGTTGATACGTCGGTGCAAAAGGCTGGGATCCCCGGCTTCTCTGGGTGCTTAGAGCACACCAGCATGATTTGGCACCAAATTCAGTCAGCAAAGCAAGAGAAGAGAGACCTGCATGTTGTATTCTTAGACCTGGCTAATGCTTTCGGATCAGTGCCACATAGTTTGTTATGGGAAGCATTTGATTTCTTTAGAGTTCCAGGTAGTATAAAAAACTTAGTCAAAGCATACTTCTTAGACATTCAGCTCTGCTTTACCACAGCAGAGTACACTACAGCATGGCAGCAGCTGGAGGTAGGCATTATGGCAGGGTGTACAATCTCTCCGCTAGCCTTTACAATGGCAATGGAGGTCATTATTAGGGCTTCCAAATGGGTGGTAGGTGGAGAAAGGCTGCAGGGAGGGCTTCGCCTCCCCCCAATTAGGGCCTACATGGACGACATGACGACAACAACGTCAACCGCTCCTTGTACTAGAAGATTGCTGGATAAGTTAAATAGCAATCTGCAGTGGGCTAGGATGAAAGTGAAGCCTACTAAATCTAGGAGTATTTCCATTATTAAAGGTAAAGTGGTAGATAAGAAGTTTTTTATAAATGATGAGGTAATTCCCACAGTGCTGGAGAAGCCAGTGAAGAGTTTGGGAAGATGGTACGATGCAAGTCTTAGTGATAAGGCGCAGTTTGAAGGGTTGAGGCAGGAAATGATTCAAGGCATTTCAAGCATAGACCGGTCAGGGCTACCAGGCAAGCTAAAACTGTGGTGCTGGCAATTTGGTTTACTGCCCCGGCTAATGTGGCCGCTGACGGTGTACGAGGTTGCCCTTTCAAAGGTAGAAAAGCTAGAAAGAATGAGTAATTCATTTATCAGAAAGTGGCTTGGTGTCCCACGCTGCCTAAGTAGCACAGCGTTGTATGGGAAAGGCATACTGGAGCTCCCAGTTACCTGCCTAACAGAGGAGTTTAAGTGCACTAAAGTTAGGCTGGAAATGACTCTAACTCAGTCAAAGGATCCAGTGGTTAGGAGCGTAGCACCTACTATTAAGACAGGGAGGAAGTGGAAGGCAAAAGAGGCAGTGCAGCAAGCACAGGCAGCTCTTAAGCATAGGGATATCATAGGCCATGTACAGCAAGGGCGTGGAGGCCTAGGACTGTGTGCAGGGAAACCTCTGTGGAGCAAGGCATCAGCAGTAGAAAGGAGAAAGATGATAGTGGAAGAGGTACAGAGGCAAGAGGAAATGGTTAGATGCTCGAAGGCAGTGTCGCAGGCTAAGCAGGGTCAATGGGTGAACTGGGAGAGTGTGGAGAAAAGGAAGGTGAAGTGGAGAGAGCTTTGGAGCATGGAGGCCAGCAGGATTAGATTTATGTTAGGGGCTACTTATGATGTGCTGCCAACTCCCCAGAACCTGAACCAGTGGGTAGGTGAGGATGCTGCCTGTCCACTGTGCACTTGTGTCTGCACGCTTAGTCATATTCTGACAGGTTGTAAGGTTAGTCTCTCCCAAGGACGTTATACCTGGCGTCACAATCAGGTATTGAAATGTTTAGCAGCTGCAATAGAGGAAAAACGGGTGAATGTAAATTCCGTGGCCGTTAACAGAGAGAATAGAGGTATTAAGTTTGTACGGGAAGGAGAAAAGGCTAGAGGAGCAGGCTTCAGGCATAACATGGGACAGCTAAGGGTAGGAGGAGCCTGGGAGATGAGGGCGGACTTAAATAGCCAACTGGTTGTCCCAGGTGAGATAGCTAGCACTCGACTACGGCCAGATCTGCTGTTGTGGTCTGAGCCAGAGAAAGCAGTCTATTTCATAGAGCTGACTGTCCCGTGGGAGGATAGAGTTGAGGAGGCTAATGAGAGAAAAAGAGCTAAGTATGCAGAGTTAGCAGCAGATGCAGAGCAAAATGGATGGAAGGCTTATGTCCGCCCGGTAGAAGTGGGCTGCCGTGGATTTGTGGCAAAGTCGGTCATTGCTCTGCTGAGTGAGCTGGGCATACGAGGAAGAAGCCAGAGGACTGCGGTTAGCAATATGTCCCGGGCAGCAGAGAGAGCCAGTGACTGGTTATGGGTGCGCAGGAAGCATGCTAGCTGGGGAGCTAACTAAGGTAAGGATGTAGGCCGCATGTAGGCCGCATGTAGGCCGCATGTAGGTCCCAGTTGATTTGTTTGTTGCTTGTCACAGATTTGGTGGTTACGCGCTTCAGCTTGCATCAACGGAGCGGAGCATGGTAGATTTGTTTGTTTGTTATGGATTTGTTTGTTTGTTATGTGCTTCAGCTCGCATCAACGGAGCGGAGCATGGTAGATTTGTTTGTTTGGCTTGTGGCTATTAGTTTCCATACTAGTTGTTGATAGACATCGAATGGTGAGGAAGAGAGGGTTGTGTAGTGGCGGTGTGGAGGGGGGTGATTCCAGGACGCTGGAAATCACTGTTAAGCCTTCTTGAGGTGTCGTGGGCCTAACTTAACGAAACATCGGTGAAGGGAGGTGCCCACTTGAAAACCCCAATGATATGCTGCATACTGCTGTTGTTCAGATCATGTTCTCATGGTATTTGGTAGCCATGGTTTGCTGCTGAGCGGGCCATACAAGCCAGCAGCGTTTAGTTAGGTATGTTTTACAATGTTTGAGGTATCCTCTGCTGCTCAATGGGCTTACAAGCCAGCAGCCTCTAGTTAGCCTAGGTAGAATATAGGTTATTGGTCATATTATATGACTGTAGGCTTGGTAGGGCCTCTTAGTCGAACAGGGCCTCTAAACGTGTTTTGCCTGGGATTTCGGCACAAGGGATTGTAACATCTTGTCCTGTGTATTTCTAAATGCTCTACATGGATGAAATGTGCATTTTTTATTTCATAATCCCTTTAATGGTGGATCATGTCAGACGGTACTCATGTTGTTTTTGGTCACACTGTGGGATGAATCTAAAGATTATCTTATCTTATCCATTCATTCAGTTATTATTATTCATAAATTATGCAATTCATGTCTGGTACCTTATTGTCACTTGTGTATGTATTGTATTCTTATGTAGCTGTCTTTTTCTATTGCAATCACATATCCGACTCAGTTCCTTCCAAAATAAAAGATGTTTCTCTTTACAGGAAATTACAAAGTAAAACAATTTTGAAGTTGCCAAAGCAAATGTATGTGGGTTATTTTACTATGTCTGTCTGTGTAATTATCATCAGTTTAATGCTATATTTAAAATAAATAACAGAAAAAGGAAAAATGACTTCAAGTCACATTATTTGAATGCTGCCACAATTTCAGTTAGTTTAGACTCTATTTTTAGAAGTTACTCTACTGGAGAATACAACACAACTCAACACCTGCCGTAGTTCAACAACAGGCCTAGTTCTCTCTCATTTTCTCTGATGTATCTGTAAAGTTTAATGCAAATTGACTTTTAATGACAATGTTCAAAACAGTTATATGATTTAAATGTATTTTAAAAAGTTACTGTCATGCATTTGAAATAAATGTTTTAAGCTTAACATGGTCTCTTTATTTTACATGTAATACGTAACTGAAAACAGCATACAGTGTCAATGTGGAGTGAACCCCTGCAGAAGTTAACAAATGACACCATGAGAAAGTCCCAAGAGACAGTGGTTAGAGTTGGGAAGTGTTAAATTAAATTAAATATAAGAAGCGTTAATAATAACACATTTAGAGTGTTAACACGCCATCACTTACAAACAGTAAAATTAACTCTATGTGATGTGGACCCATATAAACATTTCAGAAGTGTTGAAATGAACTCTGTTGGTGTTGACTGATGCGGTTTAGAAACTAAATTAGGCAACAACCTATTAAAAATGTCAGTTTAATATTACTTTAAAATCTCACCATCCCGTATCGAAGCTAGAAATATTTCATAAAGGTGTCTAACAAAATTCGAGCATACAAACAGGACATTTCTAAAAACATTGCATCCTTAATCTTACCTGTGTGGGAAATTAGGCCCAAAATCAAGACATTAGAGACAGGTTTATCCTGAGGCTCTTCATGCGTTTCCCTGTAACAAAAAATCAAGATTTGTTGGTCATTCTCACTGTGTGTTTGTCTGTACATACAAATTTTGATCCATACTGTATAAAAGCTCCTGATCACAGTGATGTAGACATCAGACTGAACACATGTGAATAATCAGCACGAGGTGGGACTTTCCACATGACTCAACGCAGCTTTTTGACGTAGAGAAAGAGACATGCAAGGAAAGTCTTGTATGAACAATCTTCATGATACATTAACAGCAAAGAGCAACAGACCTTAATGTAATGTTCATAATAAATGCATAGCTGTGTGGAACTTCCCATCTTAAAGAGAACGAGCCGAACAACCACAACAAAACAACACAGAGACTGATTTCCTGTTTCACCGCAGTAAAATAAAGTAATCCATGAATCAAGCAGTCTGACATTACTCTTCTCTGGTCAAAAACAAAGAGTAAATAGATAAAAAGCACAATAAAGTAAATGTTAGCTTTAAAAAATGTACGTTCCACTTTCAAATTCATTCATTCATCTTCTGTAACCGCTTGTTTCTGTTAAGGGTCACAGGTCCACTTTCAAATTGAAGGGGAAAATTATGTATAAATAAAAAATGTCACATAGAAAAATCATGATCGTGATATCTATGATTCTTTAATCAGTGATAATATTTCATAAATCAATTCTTAGTTTTTTGTTGTGTTTTAATTTTAGTTTTATATAGCTATTGAAAAGTCATGCTCTGTAAAAACACAGACAGATGTAATTTACAATGATGCACAGATAACCAACACACCTGTAACTATGATAACTGAAGACTGCATAATACTGACACATTATTTGATTTCATAATTATCATAAATTCACGTAATTCATTTTATTTTGAAAGGATTCACAGGAAGCAGGACTACTCAACTCTGTCCTATAATGACGGAGACAGTTTAATAACAGGAATTAAAAACATAAGGACAGTGACTCGGACACTAGTTCCTGTTGAAGTGAGACAGCAGACATTTATTATCGTTGTCTTTCTGACCATATTTAATAAATAAGTCCATCTACATGTAGATTTAATAAAGCCCAGTCACAGCTGTTCTCCAGCGGCTCTCCGCCAGAGCTCAGGCCGCTCTCAGTGGCTCAGACAGCGGGAGAGCAGCGGCTCATCTCCGCCTCGTCCACAGACTGATGGAGGCTGGAAAGCTGCATCAGTCTCCAGAAAGTAGAGCTACGCATAGAAACAACGACTTTGTTTTCCTGGTGACCATCAACTGACTCTGCTGTTGATCTTGTTCGCTGACACAAAATGGCGGACATGTTTACAATAGGCGTCCTTTATTCCGACATTAAAACTTCGTCTCTGACTCAGTAAACGTGAACTATCAAGCTGTAGATTTCTGCTGTCTCTGAGATGTCTACAGCTGATGTTAAAGAAGAAAACACTACATAAATAAAACTGTTTCCATTACCTTCAGATCGAGGATCACACGGAGAAAAAGATTGCGCCACAACGTTGATGAAAGTGAAAGTAAACTGAAAGAAGGAAACTCACAGAGGCGTTTACGTCAGATACACCCGACACAAAGTGATTGGCTGGAGTTCAACTGTTTCTGAACTTATAGTGAGAAGGTGTTAGACCTGTTAGTCTGGTGGTGTGAGGAAACTGGGACAACATAAGAAAACACCTCCACATTGACCCTGACCAGTGTGAGAGAAATTCCATATTCTTAAGCTTGATTTGATTATATGTGTATACAATTTTGATGAATGATATTTTGGGGATACTAATTATTCACAACATGTGTGATGTAACAGTGTACCAACCTGCAACTTTCAATGTGTCTGAATGTCAGTATCAGTATTATTCTACGTGAACACGTGTAATTACTAACGGTGTCCACTGGAGGGCAGTGATCACCACAGTTTCTCTGTGTCCAGTAAACTGACGTCGTGCCGTTCATGATTTCACCACCAGAGGGAGACAAAGCTCCACCATCGATGAGTGAGATTCCTTCACACTTGGAGATGTACGCTTAATTAGAGCTTTACTTTCAGGCTCTGTTTATGTATCTGCCAGCTTTCCATCCTGTTAAACACGTTAAGGAAGATTTTGATGTCGCGGTAGCGCTATGGAGCTAGAACAGTCTCATAATTCATAAATGCACACAGAAATTCACAAATGCACAAAAAAGTTTCACAAATGTATTTGGGGATTTGTATACACATGTGACTCAAAACACAAATACATTTTCAATGCACACACAAATGTGTTTCATTTCATATATAAGTAAAACATATTCACATATAAAAATAAGACTCATAAACATATTTCCAATGCACACACAAATCTAAAAAATAATCACAAATACATGAATGTTAAAGTATTTGCAATCTTCATCAAATACGCATTTGGGGCTTGTTACATTCATATATGAACTGTTGGACCAGTATTTACAAAGTGCTTTTAATTTGTAAACCTCCCTGCATTTGTGTGTGAAACTTTTGAGACTCCCCTGACGTGACTCTGATCCACAAATGCGTTTTTTCTAAGAGGAGGTTGGCTGTAGCCAATCAGATGTCTCCCTCCTTTACAGCCAATCACGTGAGTGTCTCCCCCACGAGGGGTGATTATGACGTCAGTAAAACGCGCACCGCAGGCAGGCAGGTACATAGACATATATACATAGACGCCTCATTGAGGGCTGCGCCGTACGTCAACGTCACCGCCATATTGGGGATGGCAAACTACAGCTATCGCCCATTGACTGTATATATCACCGGGCGAAAGATACCACATTCGCGTGCTGTTTGGAAATGTTTCAGTCGGATAACTTTTCACGAGTAAGACAGAACAATTACTTTTGATTGTATTTGTATTTGATACTACAAGTCTCGCGCATAATACTATTAAGTCCCGCGTTAAAAACAGCCTTCAAACAACCAAGAATTCAATCGTATTTAACTAAATTGCCCCGAACTAACTACTCGCAGTGTTCAAAGTTGATTAGCTAACATTTCTCATACTATGTAGGTTTCCCAAAGATGAAGGGCTGACAAAGCGGTGGGAAATTGCTCTGAGAAGGGAAGGGTTTTCTGCTAGCCCGGCTCTCTCCTAACTTATATTTGTACTGTTGTACTTTTTACTTTATTTATGTTGTGTGTAATACTCGGATGTTGTGCTAGAATTTTGATGTACACTTGTTCAGTGATAATAAAAGGACTCTGATGTATTTTGTATTACACTCTGAGATCACTACAATATTTTATCCTTTTATTTAGCATGTGGCTAACAGGAATAACCGGCTATAGAAAATAAATGAATAAAGCTGGATTGATATATGTGTTTTTTAATCTGTTTTCTTGCACTCTGGTGTATAAATATAAATATGTATATATGTTCTTTAATCTGTTTCCTTCTAAAAAAATAAATAAATAAATCAGAGTATGGTTTAGACTAGGCAATCGCAGTATTTTATGCCATTATTATTTCATTTTATTTTATTATGATTTGCAGTCTTTGTTCATTTTGTTATTTTTTTGTCCCAATGATTGTCAATATTAGTCGTTATAATATAAAAACGATTAATCAAAATCAGTACCATGTAAATGCTGGTGCTGTTTATTAATACAGATGTCTCATTTCCATGTCCGGTGGTTATTATAGACACAGATTCAGTATTTTGTATCATTACAGTAGCAGCTAAACACTCGTGAAAACATTATAAAATACATCGAGTGGTTTGATGCCGACCTGTACACTGAACATATCAAGAACAGTTCACGTTTAGAATCATCAGAGACCATTACAGATGTTGTTTTATGTTCCTAACAGTTTTCTGAATATATACGTCCGTGTGTGAATGCGTAAATGAGAGGAATTAATTTATAGCACCTTGTAGCAGACACTTAATAAAGTTATCTCCATTGACTCGTATTGGTTTGCGGGGCAGAGTTGCCATCCCCAAGATGGCGGCGATGTTGACGTATCGCAGCAGCGGGCCAACCCGCTCAATGAGGCGTCTATGTATATATGTCTATGGGCAGGTAGACAGGCAGCCCGTGCTGTAGAACGTCTCTGCTGGAAGCTAGGACGGCGGAGACGAAAAATGGCCTCTGGCAGAAAGTACTCATTTCTTGTGAATATTTTACAAAAGTCATATTCCAGAATTAATGACTGTTTAGCATGAATCGTGACGCTAAATCAGGTCTGAAACCTGTTTTCAGTGACAGAAAGTAAATGCATTCAGCTGTATTTTTAGTTTGGTTGTTTATCGGCTGTGTTTATCATTTCGGGTGCTACCTTATGCTGGTTAGTTAGATGAATTAGTCCTCAAACACATCATACAGCTTGACATGTTAGAGTTAGCATTACAGAAGCAAGTTAGGTTTAAGTGTCAGGAGTCATTCACGCAGCGGCGTCATCGGCCGTAGCCTACGGCTCCGCTAACGTTCATCTTTCCTCTGTCCTGGACGGTGTTGGAGTTGAGATCATGTTTTATGATAATCCCGCTACGTATTCCCAGCTGTTCGGGAGTAAACAAAGACAGATGCAGCTGTACATGCGGACAGACTGGCTTCATGTGTCACGAGCGCTCCCGTTCATAACACCTCAGCTGTCCATAGTATTCAACATGGTAAAGGGCTGAGATGACAACGCACTTGACCCGGGGCATTATTCGCATTAATATATATATATATATTTATCTATCTACAAGTGGATGGAAACGTAGCCTACTGTCGGGTCGAAAGTATAGTTTTCTTCCTCTGCACATTAACGCCGGGCCTGTCTGTCACTCTGCGGGTGCCGGTCACACTGTGTGTATATTTTTCATAAAACTATATCCGATGGGCTCCACACCATGACCTTCTGCTTTTCAAACCTGCAATGACAGGTGCTGAGCTCTCTGTGTCGCTGTCTCTGCCCTAAAACTTAAAATGAAGTCAGGATTTTCAAGTTTTTCTTTGTTTTTATTTAAGCAGTAGTTCTCACAGAGATTTATTCTGTGCAGCGATTAATTCTGGTGCCCTATCTATTCAGGCAATAGTCATAAAGCTCAGAAATCAATGTACATGTATTTACTTGTAAGAACGAGTTCATGTTGATACACACTCACATATAAAGATAAATATAACACAAAATACAGAAACAAAAATAAAGATACTAACCTGATAAACATTTTTTTTAAATTGATTTCTCACACTTTACAGCTGATGTCAGTTAAATCTCTGAAGGCTCACGGCCCGAGTTTTTAGGGGCAGAATAGAACTGGGCCCATGACAAGTTATCAAAAATCCAGTAGTCCATCCAACAGTCATACCCACAAAATTGTTGCTAGATAAATATTACAGTATTTTGTCAAAACTTTCATATTGCCCTACATCAAGCGTTCTACAATGCTGTATACAACATAATATGATTACCTCATCGTGTTTTAAGTTGTCTGCCATGTTTATCATTCTTTTCCCAAGGCCTGCATGGGCAAGTTCCAATTCCTCTGAACCTTTTGGGGTCAACTGTGTAGGTTCAGGGAGGACATAAATATGGAAATCCGTCTTCTTCGCAGTCGGGGGGGTGGGTGTGTAAAATCTCCTTTTCCCTCTTGGCTGATTGTTATTGAACATGCCAGGGAATTGCCTGATGTGGAAATGAGAAAAAGATTATGTAAGGTACTGTAAACCAGGCAGTCTACATTACAATGAGACAATTATAAAAATGTATGGCTTTAGTTGATGGTTTTTACTTCATTGTCAATTATCAAGATTACAATTAACTTATTAAAAGTATGCCAGACATCAATATTCAGTAGGCTACTCTAGAAAATAAAAACCACTGTCATGTTAACCTGTGTCAATTAATAAACACTACATGACCATATGCTTCATCTACATACCAAGATCATTGTTGGACTTGCAGTGATCAATCTTTAACTATACATGCATCACCTTTTCATTGCCTGCTTCACCCTATTGTCGCTTGTTGCTGGGCTAGGGAGAGGGGAGCCTGCTGCCCTGACTGCCGTGCTCTGAGGTGGTCCTGAGGTTGTGGAGGGCGAGGACAGCTCCCTCGCCAAGAGCTGTGCAATGGCATGGGCAGCCTCCTCAATTTGAGAAGATAATCCCTGTCAATCAACCAGTTCAGGTCCACTTACCGTACGTTAACTTAACTCATACTTAACTCATCATTCCCTCCCAGTGCCCCCAGTGCCAACACTTTTGAGAATTTCTACTTTTTTTAAAACAGCCACAGAATATGTTGTGCTGTGACTAAAATGACACAGAATATCTCAATTCAAAAGGGGGGGCTCTCTCTTTCACCAGGAAAAAACTGAGTTTGCAGCATGTCCCACCTTTTCATTATCCTCATTATCCCCATTTCAATACAGCCTGTTTTCCATGTAAACGCTACAGAACCCGGACACAGCATCTCATTAAAACGGTACAAGCCCTCTGGTACCTGGGAGAATGTCTCTCCTATCTTCCTGTAGGCTACTTTTTTACAGTCTTATCCAAGTGGAGATGTGAATATGCACCAGAAACACCACTTTGGGAACAGATTTCTTTTACACACTGAATAAAAATAAAAAGTCTCTTTCATTCAAGTGTAAATTTTGCGTGATTGCGTGATCAGTGGGTCGGTGCGTTCATCCTGCGGCTGGATAAACGTGAGCACATGGCTTCATCACGGTAGCCGGACGGCAGAGCCTCATCCTCGCTTTCGCCTTCCATTATGAATGTTGCCTGGTCGTTTGTCACGACAAACGGAAAACTTCAATTCGCTTTACCACTTCGACCGCCCAACGAGAAACCATGCTTGCAATGCTAGTTACGCCTCACATGTCTCTAATCATTTTCTCGTCACGATTCATGCTAAACAGTCATTAATTCTCGAATATGACTTTTGTAAAATATTCACAAGAAATGAGTACTTTCTGCCAGAGGCCATTTTTCGTCTCCGCCGTCCTAGCTTCCAGCAGAGACGTTCTAGAGCACGCGCTGCCCGTCTACCTGCCTGCCTGCGGTGCGCGTTTTACTGACGTCATAATCACCCCTCGTGGGGGAGACACTCACGTGATTGGCTGTAAAGGAGGGAGACATCTGATTGGCTACAGCCAACCTCCTCTTAGAAAAAACGCATTTGTGGATCAGAGTCACGTCAGGGGAGTCTCAAAAGTTTCACACACAAATGCAGGGAGGTTTACAAATTAAAAGCACTTTGTAAATACTGGTCCAACAGTTCATATATGAATGTAACAAGCCCCAAATGCGTATTTGATGAAGATTGCAAATACTTTAACATTCATGTATTTGTGATTATTTTTTAGATTTGTGTGTGCATTGGAAATATGTTTATGAGTCTTATTTTTATATGTGAATATGTTTTACTTATATATGAAATGAAACACATTTGTGTGTGCATTGAAAATGTATTTGTGTTTTGAGTCACATGTATATACAAATCCCCAAATACATTTGTGAAACTTTTTTGTGCATTTGTGAATTTCTGTGTGCATTTATGAATTATGAGACTGCTCTAGCTCCATAACCCTTGGTTAGGTTACATTATCCACTGAAGATTTTACATTTTATCTCATCAAATGAACTCACAGTTCCTCACTATTTCAACTCACACTTCCAAGTTAAGATCAGTTTAACTAAACTGACATCAACTGCCATTTTAAGTTGAGAGCACTACTTTTTTCTCTACTAAAGTTTCTGTAAACGTCACACAGATTCAATTTACATCTTGCCAGAAATTTAACATTTATTTTATTTAGGCCGTTTACAGAGGAGGACATTCAAATTTGATTTGGAATTCATTACTGGAAGACATCCACCCATCTGTCTGTCTTATAGATGTCACAAGAAGTAGGTTAGTATCATCCTTTTTCATCACATATATGGCATGGCTCCACAGTGAACCATGCAGTAGACTTTGGATAGTTTTGCTGTGATGTCAAGATAGATAATCCTTTAATTTATCATTATCAGACTGATGAATATTTGGACTAAACAACTGCACTCACACCGTAAACATCAATATTATTGGATGAAGACGCTTGTAGGTACTAACAGTGACCACTGGAGGTCAGTGATCTTCATAGTTTTTCTGTGTCCATTAAACTGACTGTGCAGTTCATCGGTTCACCACTAAAGGGAGACAAAGCTCCACCATTGACTAGTTAAATTCCTAACCAGCTGGAGAGTTTGGAGAAATCAGAGCTTTCCTGAATATTAATTAGTAAATATAGAAACATACAGTCATTTATGTTGGTCAAATGTTTGATTTAAATCATTTAAATCATTTCCATATCATGTGTCTGGGGAGCTCCATCGTGTTGACAATCTGACACATCAGATTTATCAAAAAAAAAAAATTATAATTAGATCTAATATTTCCATCCTCGAGACTTCTTGTTCTCACGACTCTAATATGCTAATCTGAATACCCTAAAGTCGGATGAAACAAGGCATTTGATGGTGTTTTATTCAGATGCTAGAAATGGAAAAAAAGAACAAAAACATTTGGTGATGATGACTAATTGTTGTGTGATGGCTGGATAAGGACATAGACTATATACGGAATCTCACTGGATGGAAGACACAGAGATAAAATAAACCACAATCGGAAATTTTGCAGCGTTAACAGCATATAGTAAATGTGCAAGAATCGGGTGTATCTGACGTAAACGCCTCTTTGTGAGCTTCCTTCTTTCAGTTTACTTTCACTTTCATCAACGTTGTGGCGCAGATCTTTTTCTCCGTGTGATCCTCGATCTGAAGGTAATGGAAACAGTTTTATTTATGTAGTGTTTTCTTCTTTAACATCAGCTGTAGACATCTCAGAGACAGCAGAAATCTACAACTTCATAGTTCACGTTTACTGAGTCAGAGACGAAGTTTTAATGTCGGAATAAAGGACGCCTATTGTAAACATGTCCGCCATTTTGTGTCAGCGAACAAGATCAACAGTAGAGTCAGTTGATGGTCACCAGGAAAACAAAGTCGTTGTTTCTATGCGTAGCTCTACTTTCTGGAGACTGATGCAGCTTTCCAGCCTCCATCAGTCTGTGGACGAGGCGGAGATGAGCCGCTGCTCTCCCGCTGTCTGAGCCACTGAGAGCGGCCTGAGCTCTGGCGGAGAGCCGCTGGAGAACAGCTGTGACTGGGCTTTATTAAATCTATATGTAGATGGACATATGGATTAAACATGGTCAGAAAGACAACGATAATAAATGTCTGCTGTCTCACTTCAACAGGAACTAGTGTCCGAGTCACTCTCCTTATGTTTTAATTCCTGTTATTAAACTGTCTCCGTCATTAGAAACAGACACAACAGAGTAGTCCTGCTTCCTGCGAATCCTTTCAAAATAAAATTATGTCCACGTATGATAATATTAAAATATAAATTATGAAATGTGTCAATATTGTGCAGCCTTCAGTTACCATGGTTACAGGTATTAATCAGTGGTTTGTGATTGTGAGATCTTCCCCTCTCTTTTAGTTAGAGGATGAATTTATCTGAGTGTTTATGTGTCTCTATTGTTTATGATACTAATCTGAATATCTTCACAGCTGATATTTTTTACAGCAGAAGTGATTTCAGTTGATGTTCAGATAAATGATTTGTGTTTCCTCTGCAGGTGAAGGTAGAAAGAGTGTGTGAGCTGATGTGGATGTGAATTCAGCAGCATGGACCAGAGAGAGGACAGAGAGGACAGAGTCCCTGAACTCAGCTGTGTGTCCTTCAAGAGTGACTGGTCAACTGAACGCCACATTGATTTTAAAGGACAACAGCTCTCTGGGTCAAAGAGGTAAACTGTTACAGAACAGGCCCAAACCAGGACATTAGCTTCACCCCCATGTTTGATGGAGGGATGAGGTTCTGATGCTGGAATGATGCAGTGTTGTTTCATCTCCAAACATGATTCCTCTTATTTAAACCAGAGTCAGATTTCTATGGCTGCAGTCTAATAAATGTTCTTCTCCAACAGATCAGCCTCTGTAGATCATGAACCTGAACCCAGCTGTGTGTCCTTCAAGAGTGACTGGTCAACTGAACGCCACATTGATTTTAAAGGACAACAACTCTCTGGGTCAGAGAGGTAAACTGTTAATAACAGCATAATATTATTTATCCAGAGAAGTTGAATTAAACCCGCTGACAGCAATTGTCCCGAGCTCTTCAGCTGGATCAACATTTTATAACAGTAGAAACAGAAACCTCTCAGGGATAACAGATGGACTGTGATCAGCTGATACATCTGAGACTTTTAGTTCTGACCTTCCTGTCATCATTCAGGTCAAATTTGATCCATCTTTGAATGTTTCTAGATCACATTATTTTTATATAAATGTGGTCTGCTCACCATGAACTCCAAAAAACAAGTGCACATTCTATCGTGATGAGTTGAAAAGAAGTTGGGTAAAAGTGTGTAATACATTATATTTTAGGCTTTATAACTAGTCCAACACACTGGGTCAGTCTTGACTCAGGAGGACAAAAGTTGCACGGTCAGTTTGAAAACAGTACGAAGGCTAATATTGAGAGATTTGTTCTCAGTAGTTGATCTGTTTGTGCTTTGTTTCTGTGGCTGAAGTCTAATAAGTCAATGTTCTTCTCCAACAGATCAACCTCTGTAGATCATGAACCTGAACCCAGCTGTGTGTCCTTCAAGAGTGACTGGTCAACTGAACGCCACATTGATTTTAAAGGACAACAGCTCTCTGGGTCAAAGAGGTAAACTGTTACAGAACAGGCCCAAACCAGGACATTAGCTTCACCCCCATGTTTGATGGAGGGATGAGGTTCTGATGCTGGAATGATGCAGTGTTGTTTCATCTCCAAACATGATGCCTCTTATTTAAACCAGAGTCAGATTTCTATGGCTGCAGTCTAATAAATGTTCTTCTCCAACAGATCAGCCTCTGTAGATCATGAACCTGAACCCAGCTGTGTGTCCTTCAAGAGTGACTGGTCAACTGAACGCCACATTGATTTTAAAGGACAACAACTCTCTGGGTCAAAGAGGTAAACTGTTAATATCTGTATTTGTACAGTTTTTATTTAACCAACAAATCAATAAGGACACATTTATTTGTCACATGTATTTACACTTTGTTCTGGGTGCAGTGCAGATTATTTACTGTGTTTTCATCAGGAGGAAGCTGCAACAGTCAGAACCCAGCCGTGTGCCTCGGTGCATGAAACATCCTGTATCCTGCAGAGATGGATGCCTCCGTGTTGATAAAAAGTAAGTGTACGCTGTGGAAGTCTTTTCAGTTTGGGAGATCAATGATGAGCTTTAGTTAGACCAGGACTAAGCATGTTCGGGTTTAGGCTCTGGTGTTGGGTTTGGGTTTGCACCACTAGTGCTTACTTTGTTTGAATTGTATTTAAATGTACTAGTAGTAGTAGCACTCAGGCTATAAATAAAATGCATGATTAAAAAATGGGCTGTGTGGAGTCAGGGGTTTTTAGATCAGGTTCTATCTCACATAGGGCTGGGTACCGAACTTCGGTTCTTTTGTGGCACCAACCGAAATGCTTCGGTAGTACCGAGTATCAAAACATGCCTCGTCTTTCGGTGCCAAGTTTCGATACCCGGAGGTGATCAAGACCTGATAATGCTGCCAGTGATTGGCTGTAACGTTATACTTTGCGGCTTGCAGGAAAAATACGTGGTACCAGACAGAGACGTTTTGTGGTTACGCCCACAGACGGGGTTCACGTGTATCTGTGTTGTGATTGTGAACAGGAGTTGTGCGTCGTTGAAACACTTAAAAAACGCCAATTTAATGAAACACCTGACCGTGCACGGAATCAGTTTAAGAGCAGTAAGTTGCTCCGTGTTTGACTGCAATAAGATCGGACCGCAGCCTCTCATATCCCGCGAAACGTCTCATAACAACATCAACAACAATGGTGGACTACATGCTTGCGTTACTACTGGAAAAGATATTGAGCCTATTATGGTTACTAGGGCAAAATCTAATTTTTCCTTGAGTTTGGTTTCTTCGAAAGCCGATTTGTAAACAGCGCTCAAGCTTCATGCGCATGCGCCACCTCTTCCTCCCCATTTTTGGTGAATTTCTGAAACTGAAACAGCGCCGCCTATAGACCTGGAGTATGAAGTAGCGTTCAGTCGTGTAAAGACAGAAAAAGGATATGATATGATGATTATTTTTTCTGTAAAACTGCTTGGAGTGGAAAATTACCAAAGCTGAAAAATAAAACTGAAGATTTGTACAATGTGTAATGTAATTTGCTTTTTGTTATCTTATAATCTTATAAAATTGGTATCGTTCTGGTACCGGTATCGAAATGAAGGTATCGGTATCGGTACCGGTATCGAAGATTTTTGTTTGATACCCAGCCCTAATCTCACATTAAGTCAAAACTTCACAAATATCTCTTTCTCTAATCTCAAACTTGCACACACTATACGACGTTATTGAGATTATTGTGCCAGATCAGGGAACATTAAATGCAGTCTGGGAGTTAATTTGTAAACCCTGACATTACCCGATAATCTGGGCTGAACTTTGCATTTAGCAAGGTCAGGATTTCTCTGGTTATCCAGTTTTCTTTGCTTGTTGTCAGGGGAGTGAGTTTGCATACGAGCTTCATCCTCTCTAGCATGTTTTATTCTGTGGCCTCCACAGACGTAGGTGCTGACCTACCACTGCAGGTCTTTGGTCTAGTTTGATGTCTCTCAGACATCATATAACATAACTGTTCATCCACAGAGTCCACCAGCAGAGCTCAGAGGTTCTCAGTGGTCAGTCTGCCCAGCAGCATCAGACACAGCTGGACTCCATCTTTCTGGTCTGTACATGTACAACAACTACTTTCCATCATCTCCATGCTGCACTTTGTAGACCAGTGGATTGTCAGTGTGTCCAACATGGATCTGATGTTTGTCTCCATGATTTCAGTCTGCTTGTGTCATTCATATGGTATTCTGTTCCAGCTGCTGGAGGACAACATCATGACTTTTGTGAAGAAGGAGCTGAAGAAGATCCAGAAGGTTCTGAGTCCAGATTACCCAGAATGCTCAGAGAGTCAGAGGGAGGATGAGGAGGTGTTGGAGGGTGAGGATGAAGAGCAGAGGAGGAGCAGAGAGGCATTTCTCAAGATTACAATGAACTTCCTGAGGACAATGAAGCAGGAGGAGCTGGCTGACTGTCTGCAGAGCAGTAAGAGGATTTCTCTAAACATTGAAGCTGCTGGAGAAATAAAATGTTGGGATATTCACTGTGTGATTCACTCATTGGTATTATTTCTTGTTTATTCAGAACATTTTGCTCCAGTTTGTGGAAGTAAACTTAAATCTGCTCTGAAGGAGAAGTTCCAGTGTGTGTTTGAGGGGATTGCTAAAGCAGGAAGCTCAACTCTTCTGAATGAGATCTACACAGAGCTCTACATCACAGAGGGAGTGACTGCAGAGGTCAATGATGAACATGAGGTCAGACAGATTGAAACAGCATCCAGGAAAGCACACAGACCAGAAACAAGCATCAGACAAGAAGACATCTTTAAAGCCTCACCTGGAAGACATGGACCAATCAGAAGAGTGATGACAAAGGGAGTGGCTGGCATTGGGAAAACAGTCTTAACACAGAAGTTCACTCTGGACTGGGCTGAAGACAAAGCCAACCAGGACATCCACTTCATATTTCCATTGACTTTCAGAGAGCTGAATGTGTTGAAAGAGAGAAAGTTCAGCTTGGTGGAACTTGTTCATCACTTCTTTCCTGAAACCAAAGAAGCAGGAATCTGCAGCTTTGAAGAGTTCCAGGTTGTGTTCATCTTTGACGGTCTGGATGAGTGTCGACTTCCTCTGGACTTCCACAACACTGAGATCCTGACTGATGTTACAGAGTCCACCTCAGTGGATGTGCTGCTGACAAACCTCATCAGGGGGAAACTGCTTCCCTCTGCTCACCTCTGGATAACCACACGACCTGCAGCAGCCAATCAGATCCCTCCTGAGTGTGTTGACATGGTGACAGAGGTCAGAGGGTTCACTGACCCCCAGAAGGAGGAGTACTTCAGGAAGAGATTCAGAGATGAGGAGCAGGCCAGCAGGATCATCTCCCACATCAAGACATCACGAAGCCCACACATCATGTGTCACATCCCAGTCTTCTGCTGGATCACTGCTACAGTTCTGGAGGATGTGCTGGAAACCAGATCAGGAGGAGAGCTGCCCAAGACCCTGACTGAGATGTACATCCACTTCCTGGTGGTTCAGACCAAAGTGAAGAAGGTCAAGTTTGATGGAGGAGCTGAGACAGATCCACGCTGGAGTCCAGAGAGCAGGAAGATGATTGAGTCTCTGGGGAAACTGGCTTTTGATCAGCTGCTGAAAGGAAACCTGATCTTCTATGAATCAGACCTGACAGAGTGTGGCATCGATATCATATCAGCCTCAGTGTACTCAGGAGTGTTGACACAGATCTTTAAAGAGGAGAGAGGACTGTACCAGGACAAGGTGTTCTGCTTCGTCCATCTGAGCGTTCAGGAGTTTCTGGCTGCAGTCTACATGATCCACTGTTACACCAACAGGAAGACAGATGTGCTGGAGGACTTCCTGGGAGGAAACTACAATGACTCCACTCTGGATGAATATCTGAACAAAGTCACTGAGAAATCCCTGGAGAGTAAAAATGGTCACCTGGACCTGTTGGTTCGCTTCCTTCATGGCCTCTCTCTGGAGTCCAACCAGAGACTGTTAAGAGGTCTGCTGGGTCAGAGAAGGAACAATACACAAATCATCCAGAGAGCCATCAACAACCTGAAGAAGATGAACACTGATAAAATCTCTCCTGACAGAAGCATCAACATCTTCCACTGTCTGATGGAGATGAACGACCTCTCAGTTCATCAGGAGATCCAAGAGTTCCTGAAGTCAGAGAACAGATCAAAGACGAAACTCTCTGAGATCCACTGCTCAGCTCTGGCCTACATGCTGCAGATGTCAGAGGAGGTTATGGATGAGTTGAATCCAAAGAAGTACAAAACGTCATTAGAGGGACAACAGAGATTGATCCCAGCTGTGAGGAACTGCAAAAGGGCTCGGTGAGTCCTGATTAATATTATGAATGAGTGTAGATTAGTAGTTTAGTTCTTCAAATATTCCAAGATGAGATGATGTTGAAGGCAGAGTCACACATAGAGAAGAATCCTAAAATCAGCTGTTATGTACAGCTTGCTAACGTCAACATCAGTCACGTTGTCTCTTATCTCTGTTAAGAGATCTTAAACTCATAAAACAGTTTTGTTTTAACACTAAAAACCCGATCATGAGAATGATAGCAGCGTCACACAGTTATTTAACCATGAACCAACCTTCTCCATTCATCTGCATTTTAAAACTGAACAGATCAAAGTCGATGTATGCAAGAGATTGAGAATCGTTTTCTGTGCTTTTGTGTCATCACAGACTTTCTGGCTGTGGACTCTCGGAGAGTCACTGTGAAGTTGTGGCCTCAGCTCTGAAGTCCAACCCCTCCCATCTGACAGAGTTGGACCTAAGCTACAATGAGCTGCAGGATTCAGGAGTGAACCAGCTCTCTGCTGGACTGGAGAGTCCACACTGTAGACTGGAGACTCTGAGGTCAGTTCACAAAGTGATTATTCAGGCTTTCTTTCATGGGGCTTGATCAGGAAGTGTCTATTCCTGCAGGAGACGTTTGGTTGCTGGACTCTTTCCTTTGTCAGCATTGCCCAGGATGTGAGATGCCGTGGTAGACTCACAGAACGCCTCAGGAATCCTGATGAGGAACTAGAATATGCTGGTCGGGCCCTGGATGTAGGGAATCACGCTTAGTCTGTTGCTGTTAAAATCCCACTTTGGAAAGTAGATTAAAATTGGATAAATGAATGGATGGATGGATGGATGGATGGATAACAGTTGGTTTAAATAAAGGGGCACCATGTCCCTTGATATGAGCCTGTGTCTCCTCAGTCATCAGTGTTTGGTCTAATCTGAAACCAGATCAAGTTCACTGTTCACATGTACACCAACAGTGTCAGTAATCACTCCTTCCATGAATAAATCCTTTTATAATCTGACTCCAGTGAGACACGATGGAGGAAAAAGTGTTGTTCTCTGGATGACACAATTCATGGATCAATGAACTAATGAACAGTTTGTAGTCCAGCATGTGTGGGTTAATACTAATCCTGTAATGAGAGACTGGGCAGAGGTCAGCGGCGTCTTATTGATCTGTGTTGACATGAATAGTTGTTTGAATGTTGGCTGATGTGATGAAGATCCACAATGACATCTTTCATCTTTTATTCTTTATTCAGGTTGGTGTGCTGCACTTTGTCAGAGATCAGCTGTGATTCTCTGGCCACGGCTCTGAAGTCCAACCCATCCCATCTGAAACACCTGGACCTGAGCAACAATAAGCTGCAGGATTCAGGAGTGAAGCAGCTGTGTGGTTTTCTGGAGAGTCCAAACTGTAGACTGGAGACTCTGGGGTCAGACTACGTGTTTGATTATATATATTCATTCATATTTTTCGTGAAGCTATTAAATACTGAAATAGTTCTGTAAAATGTAAAAAAAATAGCACCTTTGTTGCTTAAAGAGTCAACTAATTGTTTTAGCTCTGATTCAAAACTGATTCTCTCTATGAGACAGTAACAAATATTCAGTCTCCCTTTGTTCCAACACTCGGATGAACCATGCAAAATGTCACCATTTCATTTTACTGCTGATGAAATGTGAAGCAGATCAGTTTAAACAGTTTGGTTGTTGAAATCATTTTAAACTAAATGTCTTTGCTTTGTCTTCTAACCTGACATCTTTTACACTTCTCAGATTGAGTTATTGCCGTTTTTCAATGATCAGCTGTGATCCTCTGGCATCAGCTCTGAAGTCCAATCCCTTCCATCTGAAACATCTGGACCTGAGCGAAAACAAGCTGCAGGATTCAGGAGTGAAGCAGCTGTGTGGTTTTCTAGGGAGTCCAGACTGTAGACTGGAGACTTTGAGGTCAGTTCACTGTTCATTACACACTAATGTGTGTTAGAGTAGCAGAACGTGTAGAATACGTCCACTTGATGAGGTGCAAAGTTTTGTCTGGTATTCTATCTACTAAGCATTCACTGACTAGGAAATATTCTCCCACTCTTCTTTGCAAAAATGCTCCAGAACTGTCAGATGATGAGAGCGTCTCCTACACGGCTCCTCTTCTGTCGTTCTATTGTTGATTTGCATGTGTATTCATCTTCATCTTACTACCAGTCACCAGAAGGTTCTGACTGAAGCCCCAAAACGCTAAAATACTGCTGTGACCACCATCTTCCATCATGGCTGACGTGTTGTTTGTGACTAAACGTTCTTTTTCTTTTGCAATTTTTGCCAAATGTTTTCCACAGTTTTGCATCTCAGAGCTCAGACATATGGATAGATAGTTGTATACAGCACTTGAACTATACTTCCAGGAAAGAGCTGCAACTTAATGTTGTTGTTTTTTTTCCACAACAAATTTGTTCCACCTACAACGAATCTGATTGTCAGTGATTTTATGTCTTTTATTCTTTGTTCAGTTTGATTTCCTGCAGTTTGTCAGAGATCAGCTGTGATTCTCTGGCCTCAGCTCTGGAGTCCAACCCCTCCCATCTGAAACACCTTGATCTGAGAGGAAACAAGCTGCAGGATTCAGGAGTGAAGCAGCTGTGTGATCTTGTGAAGAGTCAAAAATATAGTCTGGAGACTCTGAGGTCAGTAGTAGTTCAGCTGTATTGAACTAAAGACAGTTCGTATCAAAGATCTGGTGTTTCATGTAAATCTTCAGCTTTTTCAATGATAGTCTCCGTGTTTATTAGTCAGCTGATCTTTCATCAACACACACAGGCTCTTTGTTTGTGGAGTGAAATCTGCAGACTTGATGCTGAAAGTCTCTGCAGGTCTCTGTGTGTTTACTCCATCACATTAACATGAAGCTGGAAGGAAGCTGGCTGAGGATTGAAGTCCCTGGATGAGCTGCATCACTGACTGACAGCTGATGAAGGGAGTCTCCTCTCTTCTTTCCTCTCTGCTCTACAGGTGGTGGTGATGATCTTTGTGAACAGGACGGTGTGTGAGCTGAGAGAAGATGAGCTGTGACCTGATGATCAGAGACTGAAGCAGACTGACTGGACCAAATACTGTCTCATGTAAACCTGCCTGCATCAACAATCTCTTCTGTTCTCTCTCGTTGCTGATTGTGCATATTTCTGTTCTGATGATTGTCTGTTGTCCATCTTCACTTGTCTCTGTACATACAGCAGTTTATTACTTAATATCATCAGAAAGTGTAAATTATATTAACATACATCTACTGATCCAGTGTGTGTTCTGTTTGTTACCACAATATATCAGACTGTCTCCTTTGGATTTAATAAATACCTGCAGCAATTTCTAGTCTATCACGTAGCTGTGTTTTTACAGTGATGGAGAAAATGTTACTGTTGTACTGAATATTAATTAACCCTCCTGTTGTCCTCAGGTCAGTTTGACCTGATTTCAAAATGTATACATTCATAACTTTGGTTTGTTTTTTTCTGTGTTTGTGGTTTTATAAAGAAGGTCAAAGACGCGCTTATTATATTAGTTTGCTCTCTTATTTATGAAAACAGTGAGTATTTGCTGCCATTAAAAACAAAAATAGCGTTATACCTCATGCTTTATAAACAAAACAGGCTGGGTCAAATTGATCTGGGAGGGCAAAAGGTGAGCAGTAAACGTGAAGACAAAATGAGAGTTAACACTTTTATTCAAGAATGATTTTTATTAAATATGAAGCAGAAGCTTTTCCTTCATGGTGCGTTCAAAGTGACTCAGCATTCAGTTAAAAATAAGACAACCACCACTGTGTCTCTAGCTGAACGTAGCTCTTTAGTTTTACCCAGAAATACATTTATCATTTAACACATTCATGTTCTTTGTTACACATGAAGCTGTCAAGTATCAGTGGTGAGATGTTCACACATTTAACGTTCATCTTGAAGCTGAGAGGCTCAGCATCATCTGACCATCGTCCCTGACTGACCTGAGAGAAGACCGATGAGCAGCATCACCACCCATCCTGACCAGGCGTCCAGCAGACTCTTGATCAGCTCCCAGATGGACTCTTTACTCTTACTGGTGATCTGGTGGACAAATAATCCTTCATTTGTCTGTGTGTGAACAAATATCAGCTTATAAATCACCAGGTAAAACACAGAAAGCCTGCACACACCTTGCGGTGGCGGTCAGTGTCTCTGGATTTCTCCCTCAGCCAGTCGATGGTGTGGAAGTCTTCGTACGTGCCCACGTCAGGAAAAGGCTCGTCCAGGAAGTCCATCAGGTTTCCAGCTCCGTTCATCTCCTCTGTGGGCGTGGCGCCACTGACACCTGAGCAGGTGTGATCATTGACACAGATAAAGGAGGAGACGAGGGACCTGCTGTCAGGCACATTTAGCTGTTTGTTCATTAACAGCAGATATAATTAAAGATAATCTTTCTCACTGTCTTCATGTGACATATTATGAAAACATCTAATTACTTCTCTAACATGGTAATAGATATAAAATCACTTTTAAACATACGACCTCATAAAAGAACCAAACTCTGCAGCTGCGTCTTTATTTACGTTAGCAACCGATGCTAAGCTAGCATGTTGTCTTTCCGCTGAGTTAGATTAAAGTCGTCTCTTACCTTCACCGACCTCCATGTCACAGTCCGTCCTGAGAGAAAATGTCTCTTTGAAATGATTCACTTATAAAAAGTCGAGTAAACTGGACATTTTAGATGATAACACATCAACCGAGAGGAGACAGCGTCAGAGATTGTATCCCACAATGCACCTGCTCAACCTGTCAACCTCACGATACTTCTGCGATCTCGCGTTGATTGTACCAAGGTCAAAGATCGTCTATATCAAAAATGCTTCAAACATATCCGCCCCATCTAGACGAGTTAAACTCTGTCATGATACTGATCACTGATGTAATTGTTTAAATTCATGGAAATATAATAAATTCATAAAGCAGAATTAAAGTGGCCTAGAAAGGTTGGAGGAGTTTGAATAAGTAATTCACAAGAAACACAAACAAACGTCAACGTGTCTAGTAGTTGCAGTTACAAATAGTGACCACCAGAGGGCAGTGATAGCCATCGTTTCTGTGTTTTGATAATTTAAAACCACTTTCTGTCTAAAAAGCCGAGTAAACTAGAGCGTAAGGATGTCAAAGATCGACTATGACAAACATTACTACATTAACGTCATTTTTTTCTCTAAACAAATGAAAATTTCTTTGAATACTGCAATGACTGATGATTCATTTTAAATTCATGGAAATTATTAAATATAATAAATTCAGAAAGCAGAATTAAATGGGGTTTAAAACGTTAGAGTGTTAGTTACAGTTAGTTACAGAAAAGCTGTGTCTGTGTAGGTTCTCAGTCATCCAGGTCATGGTAATCAAAAAAAGGTTTCAAAAAAGGCAACTGGACTTGTAGATTTTGGAGAAGACGTTTCACCACTCATCCGAGTAGCTTCTTCAGTTCTGAGGGACTGGTGGGAAGTCTGAGGTTTAAATAGGAACTCCTCCTGAGAAACATTGCTTGTTATGCTAATAACCCGAAACTGGTGCAGCTATTTCCACTAACGACTGGGTACTTACCTGTTGTGAGGGGGGGAATGTTTTGGTCCCTGTCCTCTTCCCTATGAATGGTTCTCTAACGACTCTTGTCCGTCTGGGGCTCCAGTGTCAAGGTGTGAAGGAGACTGAAACTTCTTGGGGACAGAAGTTAGCACTGTATTGTAAATAGATGGCAAATTGAATCTCAGTCCACCTCCTCTGTTTAGTGAAGGTTTTTCCAGTCTGACATAAATGCTTCCTTAACTCCTCTTTCAAACCATCTGTCTCCTCTGGCTAAGATTTGGACGTTGTTATCCTCAAAAGAGTGTCCTTTGTCCTTCAAGTGTAGGTGGACTGCTGAATCGTTACCTGATGAGCTGGCTCTCCTGTGCTGGTACATGCGTTTGTGGATAGGTTGTTTAGTTTCCCCAATGTATAGGTCTGTACACTCCTCACTGCACTGAACAGCGTACACCACATTACTCTGTTTCTGTCTGGGTGTTTTGTCTTTAGGGTGGACCAGTCTCTGTCTCTGTCTCTGTCTCTGTCTCTGTCTCTGTCTCTGTCTCTGGGTGTTTTGTCCTTAGGGTGGACCAGTCTCTGCCTAAGTGTGTTTCCTGGTTTGAAATAAACTGGAATACGGTGATTTCTGAAAATCCTCCTGATTTCTGAAAATCCTCCTGAGTTTCTCGGACACTCCAGCCACGTAGGGGATGACGATGTTTTTCCTCTTGTCGTTCTCCTCCTCTCTGTCCCTTTTGGGGTATCTTCTTGAGCCTTTTACAAAGGCCCAATTAGGATACCCACATGTCAAGAGCGTTTCATGTGTTTCTGCTCCTTCTCCTGGCCATCCAGTCTTGTGGGTACCGTCTGTGCTCTGTGCTGGAGCGTTCTGATGACCCCTAGTTTGTGCTCCAGGGGGTGGTGGGAGTCAAATAATAGTAATAATAATAATAGTAATATTATTTTGGCCATTGCACAATATTCCACTTCTTTCCCAGTCCCACTGGAAGCCATGCATGCCCATGCCATCACACTGCCTCCACCATGTTTCATGGAAGATGTGGTGTGCTTTGGATCATGAGCTGTTCCAATTCTTCTCCAAACTTTCTTCTTCCCATCAATCTGGTACAGGTTGATTAGTCTCATCTGTCCAAAGCAGGGGCGTAGCACCAATTTCTGGGCCCTGTACACTCTTAATGTCAGTGGGCCCCTGTCCATGCCAGTGCACGAGGAGAGCAAGCAAAAATAAAGTCATAGGCCCTCTCCCTACTCGGGCCCTGGGTAGTCAGGTCCCCTTTTCCCCCCACTTCCACGCCCATGGTCCAAAGAATGCTGTTCCAGAACTGGGCTGGTTTTTTTCAGGTGTTTTTTGGCAAAGTCAATTCTGGCCTTTCTATTGTTGAGGCAGATTAATGGTTTGCTCCTTGTGGTGAATCCTTTGTATTTACTCTGGTGAAGTCTTCTCTTCATGGTAGATATTGACTGTGTTTACATGGTCTTTAGTATCCCGATTTTGAGGCTTATCCCGGCTTTGAGCATATTCGGGATATGGTGTTTACATGGAACTTGAGAAACACGGTTATTCATATCCCCTTATACATGATAAATACCAGTATCCTATTTTCCGATCGATGTTTTCATAAATAGCTAAAATAACAAAACTTGTGTCACTGCCCAAATATTTTTGGGCCTAACTGTATAAATATATATATATATATATTTATTATATAAAACTATAGCCCAAAACTATACACACACTTCTGACTATGAAGTGTGTGTATATTTTGGTTAGGACACATTACGTGTTTTGTGACGTATGAACAATTTCACTGCTTCATTCACAAACCCTGTCACTGCTTTGGTTGTGTCGGCTCTTCGGGAGAGATGAGATGAGTCTTCGAAGCAAATAATGACTGAGTCAAGAGAGATTTGGTTTGACACTGTTGCATTCAGTACAAATATTATGAGGCCATTATTGTAGCAAAACTATCTGCAAATGTGTATTTCAATCCATGTGTGTGTGTGTAACTGGATTTGCAAATGTGTAAAAAAAAAAAAAAAAAAAAAGCCATACAGCCAGCCCAGGTGGCCGCTAGCGCTATGTAGTGGCCGAAAAAAAATAAATAATAAAAATAAAAATAAAATGCATGTCCTGTTATATTCCTTTTGTTCTTATTTTGGCGGATGAGCAGTGTGTCTGACGCGCAGCTACAAAAATCCAGTAAACCGTGATGTTCTCCAAAAATGAAATTTATTATGAAAAACAAGAAAAACAAAGACATAAAGCAAAACTTGATGCTGCGGTCAATGACAATATCGCTGCCATTCAGGGCCCCGTCTCCCTTCACACTCTCCAGTTAAAGGTTAAGCCCCGCCCTCGCCACCTGAGGAGGGAGCAGCACGCACCTTACTGCCACCTTATGGCTACTTGACAAAGAAATAATCATTATTTGTTAGAAGTACAAGTAACATTTATACAACAATATCCTGTAAATCGAAATAAATGAAATAGCCCTAAATGCGGCTCCTACACGCTAGCTAATATCATTGGGTGCTAGCCTAGTGCCCAATGGTGGTATGTAGCCGTATAGCTACGGAGGCACACAGACAAACAAAGGGTTCAATTCCCCATTGCACTACATTTTATTGTCCATTATAGATGCAAAAAAATAGAGCACAGTGTCACTGAAGCTTCGAGTAATGACCCTTTAAAATAAACACACATAAACCAAAAAAAATTAAAAATGGCTCTAACAATGATGTTGTAGTTTCTCTCTTACTGATCTAGATGCTTGTTGTGTACTCGTCTCACTGGGCTGCACATACACATCAGAGTTATTCATCAGCTCAGAGGACTTGTCTGATGGACATTAGCTTGTAGATCTTTGTCTACCTCTCTGTGGTTTTAACAACGTTTCTCTTCTGACTTGTTGATCTGACTGTTTCTGACTTCTCTCTGAGAGGTTTATGGACCAGACTGTAGGAGACTGGAAAACTGACTGTAATGATGGAAGGAGACTCAGACCTGATTTAGTCTCATAGTCCTTCACATGGGAGAACAGATCCAGCAGGAAGTTACAACGATATTCATCATCCATGTAATATTCATGTAAAGGGAATGTTTGATATGTGCACACTGATGATAACAGCTCCACTATCTTCTCTCCTGTCTGATGTTCTCTCTCTGCTGCTGCACAGAACAGATTCAACAAGAACCTGGTGTGTACACCGACAGATAAGAAGCGAGAAAACCTGGAACAATAAGAAGGAAACATTTAGTGATGATTTGATGTCAGCTGCACAAATACAACCACACACTACTGATGGACTCCATCTTGTACATGTCTGTCATTGTTTTTAGACTGTTACTGACTCACAACACAAACACTAATCCTGAGGTTTATGAACCAGACTGTAGGAGACTGGAAAACTGACTGTAATGATGGAAGGAGACTCAGACCTGATTCAGTCTCATAGTCCTTCACATGGGAGAACAGATCCAGCAGGAAGTTGCAATGATATTTCTTAGCATTACCTCTCGCGAAATGGTTATTTAAAGGGAATGTTTCATCTGTGCACACTGATGATAACAGCTCCACTATCTTCTCTCCTGTCTGATGTTCTCTCTCTGCTGCTGCACAGAACAGATTCCCAAAGAACCTGAGTTCGTCACTTAGACCTGACCTCTGAGGATCAAAGCTGGAACAATAAGAAGGAAACATTTAGTGATGATTTGATGTCAGCTGCATAAATACAACCACACACTACTGATGGACTCCATCTTGTACATGTCTGTCCTGTATAGAATGAAATGACATTTTAAAGACATCTTTCATCAGAGCAGCTCAACATCGTTTTTAGACTGTTACTGACTCACAACACAAACACTAATCCTGAGTCTGAAATCACTGCAAACTGATTGAATGGTCTCTGTCATTTGATTTGCTGGATGAATGTAGAGAGTAAAACACTAGATAGAAACAATCTAGAAATATACAGAGTGGATCAACTAACTCTACAGTCCATATCATGGACAGTAGCTGCTTCACCTTCATCCTCATATGACACATGTAGAAATCACAGTTATGATCCACTACATCTGCAGGTGGAGACACAAAGTGATGATGACTCCTTGGAGTCTGAACTCTTCATCTGTTGTTCACTATAGAGCTGCTAGAGTTGTCCTCATGCTCAGTAAAGTTCACTCCAGTCTCAAGTTTAAAAGGCAGATAAATGGAACTAATTCATTTAGTTGTTGAAGTGCTGTTAAATTCACCTGAAAGAGCTGCTACCTGTTTTATCTGAGCACTAATATTTGATTCATAGCTGACATGTTTGATTTGAAGCTCATCACATATTCAACAGTCAACAGCAGCTTTAACTGCATGTTTCTCCATTCTTGTCTCAAGTCTTGTTCTGTTTCTATCAGGAGCTATTAACATGTCTGTGTTGTTGTCACTGAGCTTCAATCTTCTTCTTCTTCTTCTTCTTCACATCACTTCATTATTCTCATACAGACTGAAGACTGTCACGTGTTTCCAAACTGGATTTAAAGTAAAAACATCAACTAACATTCTTGTCTCTGCTTCATTGCTTCAGTCACACAGTGACCTTCATTCAGTTCCATCAACTGCTTCATATTTCTGTTCAGTGACTAAAAACATGACTGAGTGCTTTGACACAATGTTCTGGAGGAAGAGACTGAAATACTGAACCTTTCTACTGATTGAAGACACAACTGATGTTAAATCAACAATCAACTAACAATCATGACACCAACCATCTGTTTTCACACAATCCAAGATGGCTGCATGCACACGTCGGTATTTGTAGTACTCTGTTATATTGTTTTATGTTGTTTTAGGTTTTTTTAGTCTCGAATTGTTCCTTTAAATTCCTTGAACGTTTTATAAATCACAACACACTGCGAGTTGGGGAATTGCGGCTGAGTTTTTACTATGGGTAGCCTACCTGCTACTGCTGGTTTTTGAGACCTCCAGCACAACAAAGTCCGCTGTTTTTTGTGGATCCCTGGTTGACGCCTTATCACCTCGTTGGAAATCTGTCCCGTTCCCGTGGGCCTTTTTTCCGGATTGGCCCAGAGGCGATTGCTCTAAGACTACAGGGGAGGCTCAGCCTCCCCTAAAATATCGCTGGCAATTTCGTCAAATACTACGAATTTACATTACTACTCAAACTAAAATGTGCTAGAACATGATCGACTTCATGGCTACTTCTTATAATAACACAATCATTAATAAGTTTTAGCCGTTCGTCTATCGTGATTTTTTTCTCATATTGCTGTAATGGTACGGTCCGTTTAAAAACCCACTGAGGCTCGGCTTCAATGGACTTTCAATGGGGCTTCAGAATGGGCCGATCTCAGGACAAAAAAGCTGGACGTTTATTGGATAAACGCTCCAAAATCGTCACTTCCAGGGAAGCCGGGCGTCTCTGGGAGTCAATGGGCAGTGGGATGTACCTGGACGCCGAGCTTCTCTATGATGATTGGATGAACTGTTAACGTGGCTGGAACTCGTTGTGATTGACAGCGCTTTAAGACTATATGGGAGCGGCTATTGCGGCGTACTGTCGGCGTCTCTGGGCTGATTCCGATCTCTGGTCTACCCATCAGCGCTGGATGTTGAGCCGGATCATCTTGATATCGTGAGCTGCTGTCCGCCGGCAAGCAGGTATTCGGTCGCCTGTAGCCACTGGAGCCCGCATATCGCTGCTTGGAGTTTGCGGGCCGCTGGAGACGACCTGCCCCTGGTTGGAACCCGCTATCCGCTGGAGCCCGCTGGTTGGAACCTACTGGCTGCCGGAATCTGCTGGCCGCTGGAGCCCGCAAATCGTTGGTGGGAGCCCGTTAACCGCTAGCCACTAGCCGTTGGAGCCCGCTAGCCGCTAGAGCCCGCTAGAGCCCGCAAACCGCTAGCCGCCGGAGTCCGCTAATCGCTAACCGCTAGCCGCCGGAGGAGCGGGAGCCTGTTGGCCAAATCCATTTGGTGCGCTCCAAATATTATCTGTTGTTTGTTTTCCTTTTTGTTGTATCTGCGGACTGAACAATGAGGCTCATTCTTGCACTGTTTTTTGTATTTTCGTTTGCTTGCCGTGGGCCGGTTTTGTCGAACTATGGTAGTGGGGTTCAAGGACATGCCCCCCACATACCCTTGGGTCCTTCCAGGTCAGTGACCAGCACCTGGTCATTGGCGGTGTCTGAAATCACTCACTCATTCCTACATAGGGAAATAAATGTAGTGCACTACATAATGAGCTCAACGGAACAAAAATCTGACACTTTCGGACACTTCTCTTGGCGCCGGTAATTACGTCATCGCTGTCGCTTAATTAAAACGTACCACATTAACGTTGTCTCACATAATATTTGTCCATTTACTACTGCATTTTTATTAAATTAGAGTATTTTGTTTCGAAATGTTTAATAAAATAAACTATAGAATACTAACATTTGTACAGTCTCCCGTCCGTTTGCCGTATTTAATTTACTTTCCGCGCCAAGAGAACCTCTGGCAATGCATGATGGGATATCTTGCTCCGGTTAGTGACCATCGGATGGTCACTACATTTTGCGGTGGATTGTGGGATACATGTAGTGCACTATGTAGTGTACTGTAACATTCAGACACCACTACAAAATGGCGTGGTCACTATATAGTGGTTAGGGAGTGGTTTCGCTGTTGGTAAACTGGACCAACGTCCAATGCTGTTCTGCTGCTTGCCAGGAGAAATTCACGTATTTCTTCTTTCTTTGGTGTGTATATCTGTCTTGCAAGACAGTTTTATACACACACAGAAACTTCATTTGTTGACTTGAAAAATTCCAATATTGATGATAAGGATTCAACTTCTAATATAAAACGAAAATGTTTTATCCTTCTTCTCCTTTTACTATCAAGCAATGTTCAGCCTAACCCAGGCCCCTTTCTGAAGAACATTAGTACCCCTGATGAATTCAAAGCCAGATCAGGCTTGGGCATCTTACATTTGAATGTCCGGAGCCTGCTCCCTAAAATTGATTTAATTAAGATCTGGATATAGACAACTGAAACTAATATTCTTGTGTGGTCTGATCAGTCTCAGATCAGGATATCTCTATAAATGGTTATAATGTATTCCGCTGTGATCGTCCCAGGAAAGGTGGAGGTGTAGCCATTTATATAAAAAATAAGTTTCATACTACTCTCCTTTCCTCTGTATCCATTAGCAAACAGTTTGAATTTTTGGCACTGAAACTTGAATTTAAACAGAGACAGTCCCTTAAAATCATGGGCTGTTACAGACCTCCCTCAGCCTGCAGTGAGGCTCTAAGTTCTTTAAATGACTGTGTGTCAGGGTTAAACTCTGGTGAGTTTGTCTTAGTGGGGGATCTAAACCTTGATTGGTTGTCATCAGCCTCAGATGGCCTGAAATCTATGTGTGATTCATTAAATCTAAGCCAATTAATAGACAGCCCAACCCGGCCAAACATTAAATACCCCATATGATCATGGCTCCTTGATTTTATAATAACAAACACCCCCCACAGGTATACTGATGCTGGTGTTTTCGGAAACGATCTAAGTGACCATTGTGCCATTGCAGTGATCAGGAATGCCAAACTCCCCAAAACTAAACCACGAATTTTACTTAAAAGAGATTTTAAAGTTTTTCATGAGCAGGCTTTTTTGCATGATTTGTCCAACTTTGAGTGGGAACGAATCTCCCTCCTTGATGATGTTGAGCTGGCCTGGAATTTCTTTCATTTCAGAATTTTTGAAGTTAATCAATAAACATGCTCCCTTACGTAAGTTTAGGATAAAGGGGCGAAACAATCGATGGTTTTCCGTTGAAATTGGAAACCTCCTCAAAGAAAGAGATCTTGCCTGGGCCAGAGCACGAAATACAAAATTGGAGGCTGATTGGCTAAATTTTCGTCAACTCCGCAACAAATGTACCTCCCTAATCAAAAAGGCTAAATCAGAATTTTATTTATCTGAAACTACCAAAAACCTAAATGATCCCAGGAAAATTTGGAATGTTGTGAGATCTGCTTCTGGTGCTATGCCCTTTACTGAACTGCCAAACTTTTTGGTTAAAGACACTGGAAACCTGACCGATAAATGTGCCATGTTAAATTATTTTAATGAACATTTTATCACAGCAGGGCACTTGTTTGATTCTTTTAACAGTGATTCTAAAAGCACCATTTTAACTGATGAAACTTCTGTTGAAAGCCGTCTCCCTGTTGATTGTTCTTTTCATTTTTAACCTGTGTCTACTTCTGAGGTCCATAGTGCGCTAAAAAAATTGGACTCCAAAAAATCAGCTGGCCCAGATAGCTTGGATCCATTTTTTCTGAAGCTGGCAGCTGACTTAATTGCTGAGCCTCTAACGAGTATTTTTAATCTAAGTCTCAGTACAAACAAACTTCCTAACGTTTGGAAATCTGCTTTTGTCCTCCCACTGCTAAAAGGAGGTGAACCCTCAAATGTGAACAATTACAGGCCTATCTCAAAATTATGTATTTTAGCCAGTGTTTGAAAAATTGATCTGTGATCAACTGAAGGATTTTTTGGAGTTGAGGAACATTCTAAATCCCCTTCAGTCAGGTTTTAGGAAGCAGCACAGCACTGCTACTGCTGCCTTAAAAGTCCTTAATGATGTGTTTGAGGCATTGGACTCGAAAAAGTTCTGTGTGGCTCTATTTATTGACCTGTCTAAGGCATTTGATACTGTGGATCACAATATTCTGTTAGAAACTCTCTTCAAGAATGGCATCTCCAAACAAGCTACTTCTTGGTTTGCTAATTATTTGGCAAATAGAACACAATGTGTTCAGATGGCTGGAGTTAGCTCCACCTTTCTTGAGGTCACAAAAGGTGTACCTCAAGGCTCAGTCTTAGGACCCATTCTGTTCACAATTTATATAAATGATCTCTGTGCAAACATGTCAAATGCCTCATACCATCTTTACGCGGATGACACTGTAATTTACTGCTGCTCACATTCAATTGCTCAGGCATTTGAATTTTTGCAGTCCGCCTTTGATGAAGTGCAGATTTGTTTGTAGAAATTGAAGCTGGTTTTAAATGCTGATAAATCCAAACTAATGATTTTTTCAAAATCATCTGTTCCCATGGAGAATATCCCCAAAATCAAAACTGTCCGGGGTGATATGCTAGAGCTGGTTACCAGTTATAAGTACCTGGGATTCATTATTGACGAGGAGCTTTCATTCAAATTGCATGTTAAAAATTTGATCTCCAAATTAAGGGTGAAGCTTGGTTTCTATTACAGAAACAAATCATGTTTTTCCCTTAGAGCTCGTAAGTTCCTGATGTCAGCTACTTTCTTGCCTGTGATTGATTATGGAGATGTTGTGTATATGTCAGCTTCAACCAGCTGCCTTCAGGCCTTGACTCCTGTCTATCACTGTGCTCTGAGATTCATCACTGGTTGTAGCCGCCTCACCCACCACTGTGAATTGTATGTGAAAGCTGGCATGCCTTCCTTTGAGATACAACGATATAGACACTGGATGACTCTAGTGTATAAGGCTCTTCTTGACTTGGTTCCCATATATTTGTGTACTTTTCTTCAGAGAACTAGAAGTCGTTATGCCCTAAGATCAAATGACATTCTGCATTTTTCTGCTCCTCGTGTACGAACTGAAACGGGTAAAAAAGCATTCAGTTTCTCTGCCCCCTCCGCTTGGAATGCTCTCCAATCTGAACTGAAAATGTCAGAACTTATTCCGATGGAAGCATTCCGCTCTATTTTAAAAAAACGGCAATGGAAATCATTCGAGCAGTGCCTATGTTCTTAAACTTTTACTGTACCAGCAATCTCTGCATTTTATTTCCTGCATCTTAAATTTTCGATTTTTTATGTTTTATTTTTCACTGGTTGTTTGTTAAAATTGTTGTTTGTCTGTACTGATCACCACGACGTGTGCTGCTGCCTTTCTTGGCCAGGTCACCCTTGTGAAAGAGGTCTTGATCTCAATGGGTTTTTTATCTGGTTAAATAAAAGTTATAATCTCAATCTAATAAGAGCATTTTAAAACTAATATCAACTACTTTAGTTCATCTCCTGTTGGCTTGTTGAATCTATAATAAAGACTCAGTTTGATAAACTGATCATAGATGGATAGAAAATCTGAGACTTGAAGACAACAAGCAACTAAAACAGTCCAATAAATATAGTGGTGTAAAGAGAACAATGTTTAACCTCTGAAACAGACCAGAGAGGAAATAGAACTGAAAGATGAGTCCATGTGGAGAAAGTCACAATGAGGAAATATATTAGTGATGACAAAGAAATATCACAGGAATATTTAGAAGAATGATGTTAGAATGAATGGAGCTTCAGATATTTACACAACTTCTTTTCAGAGCACATCTCTTCTTCTGTAGAGTTGATCATGTAAAGAACAATTCATTTACCTGAGCTGTGAGATATAAGGCAGACACTGCAGGAAACTCCTCACTTCACTCTCTTCATGTGAGCAGACTCTCAGCTTCACTGGTTTCTTCTCTGATTGGAGTTTCAGCACTTCCAGGAGGATGGAGGTCTTTCTCTCTGAGAGGTTTATGAACCAGACTGTAGGAGACTGGAAAACTGACTGTAATGATGGAAGGAGACTCAGACCTGATTTAGTCTTGTAAGAGTACAGGTCCAGGAGGAAATCACACCATATCTCTTTAACAGGGAATGTTTGATATGTGCACACTGATGATAACAGCTCCACTATCTTCTCTCCTGTCTGATGTTCTCTCTCTGCTGCTGCACAGAACAGATTCCAAAAGAACCTGGTTTCTTCTGTAGCTTCTGATGACTGAGATCCAACACTAAAACTATAAAGATTAAAAAAAACGGTTCAAGAGTTTTCTTCAGTAAAACGTCTACAATTGTAGCATAACTTTACTCTAATACCTAAATCTAAAGGCAAACAGAAACACTTTCAAATACCTGAGTTTTTAGTGAAAACTCAAATCATGAAAATTACCATAACTTACCTGAGCTGTGAGATATAAGGCAGACACTGCAGGAAACTCCTCACTTCACTCTCTTCATGTGAGCAGCCTCTCAGCTTCACTGGTTTCTTCTCTGATTGGAGTTTCAGCACTTCCAGGAGGATGGAGGTCTTTCTCTCTGAGAGGTTTATGAACCAGACTGTAGGAGACTGGAAAACTGACTGTAATGATGGAAGGACACTCAGACCTGATTCAGTCTTGTAAGAGTACAGGTCCAGGAGGAAATCACACCATATCTGTTTAACAGGGAATGTTTGATATGTGCACACTGATGATAACAGCTCCACTATCTTCTCTCCTGTCTGATGTTCTCTCTCTGCTGCTGCACAGAACAGATTCAACAAGAACCTGGTTTCTTCTGAAGGGTCTGATGACTGAGACACAAATCTGAAACCATAAGGATAAAAACGTTTGATATCTGGTACACTGTTCATCAAACAGATTTTTATTAGAGAACTATAATACGACATTTTGTGCAATTTAATCTGACTACATATGCACATATGGACACTCAAAATAGATGAAAAAGCATTTGTGATTGGAGAATTAATGGTAAATGGTTTTGTATTCATACACTGCTTTTCTTCCTATTGGTATCAAAGCACTTTACAGTCACAGTAACACATCCAACCATTCGTTCACATAAGCACACACTCACATTTCAGCATGTGGACCTTATCAAACATTGAACCATAAACCCTCTGGTTCCTGGACAACCCACTCTACTTAGTGAGTCACGACCACCCCAAAATATGTGTTGGGACATGAACCTGGTGGTGAGCTATGGAAGCTCACCACGCATAACCAAGTTGACCACATGTTTTGTCTTTGTCTTGGAGACAAAGAGAAGCCCAGAAACACCAAGTCCCACAATCCTCCAGGTGTGAAAACTGACTCAGCAGTTCACTGGCTGACAGTGGCATGTGACCTCTGAGGTCATCAGGTCATATAAGATGCACTGTCTTGGCCTTTGTCTTAGCTCTTACCTCTTCCTCTTGCTTCTTACCCTTCCTCAACTCCACACCTCCGCGTGGAGACCCCCAGCTGCTCGGCTGCAGCTGGGTGCCAAGTAGTTTGCTAACAAAGAGCACTACTTCGGGCCTGTTCTCCCTACAGCAGCGAAATCCTGCTGAGGAATCTACACCAGGTTTTTAGCCAACAAACAAAGGGTTTGCAGGCTAAACTCACAAACAACAGGAGCCACCCGGTTAGTAGCACAGAGCTGCTAACAAGCTTCTTCAGGACTCAAGGAGCGTCCGGTTTCCCTCCAACGTCTGAAAACCAGGAATACACAGCAAGGACTACCTTTTTCCCAGTTTGGCCTTCCATCAGGAATTGCCAACTAAAGGAGCAACATACCAGAAATGGACTTTCCACCAACCGGTAGTATCACCTGGGCATAGTGTAAGCTAAGCTAAGATAAGCATAGAACTTTGATTTGATGTGATATTTGTGTTTATTGAGTGTTTATAGTATAGTGGTTTGATGTTAGTTTAGATTATGCAACACATAGACTCAGGGTCTCTTGCATGCTAACTAACCACTCTTTTCCTAACCTGGCACCTCATAAAACCCTTATCACATTCCACACATCTACTGACCAGCACATGGTCTGAGCGGCCACTTTTCCTTTGTGATCAAGACCTCAAGGCCCAACGGCCATCTTAACACGCCCACAACTGGCAGCCATCTTGGAACGCCCACAACTGGCAGCCATCTTGGCACGCCCACAACTGGCAGCCATCTTGGAACGCCCACAACTGGCAGCCATCTTGGCACGCCCACAACTGGCAGCCATCTTGGCACGCCCACAACTGGCAGCCATTTTGACACACACACACACACACACACACACTCACATACATACACACACACACCTGTATAAAGTATTCTGTTTAGATTGTATGTTTTTTTTATTCTTGTTAATAAATGTCTTTTAAACATTCCAGTTGTCTATTTAATGTTGCACAAGAGTGAATGCTGCCAACCTCTACACTGCCAAGAACTCCAAATTCCTTCAACTAGTTGTTAACATGGTAATTTTTGGTTATAGTTATTAAGTTAATTATTAATCACAAATCCAAATTGACAATTTAGTATAATTTATGAGACTAATTTGATTGATTGGCTATCTTTTCCCTTCCTAGAAGGGTGGTGCCCTGAGGTGATCTTGTAATTCAGATCCAATTATTTAATAATAAATAATTATTTTTAATAATTATTAATTATTCTTGATAGCCAAACCCAGATATTGAGTGCCTTAATATCCAGGCCCAACATATGTAAAGAACAATTCATTTACCTGAGCTGTGAGATATAAGGCAGACACTGCAGGAAACTCCTCACTTCACTCTCTTCATGTGAGCAGTCTCTCAGCTCCACTGGTTTCTTCTCTGATTGGAGTTTCAGCACTTCCAGGAGGATGGAGGTCTTTCTCTCTGAGAGGTCTATGAACCAGACTGTAGGAGACTGGAAAACTGACTGTAATGATGGAAGGAGACTCAGACCTGATTCAGTCTTGTAAGAGTACAGGTCCAGGAGGAAATCACACCATATCTCCACAAGAGGAAATCCTTTGTATGTGCACACTGATGATAACAGCTCCACTATCTTCTCTCCTGTCTGATGTTCTCTCTCTGTTGCTGCACAGATCAGATTCAACAAGAACCTGGTTTCTTCTGAAGGTGACTGAGGCACAAAACTGAAACCACAACGATTGGAAAAAGTCATGATACATGCATTTTAGTGGACTTCACTAAAAGGTCTCGTATGAATGTGTGAGACAGTGTTTTGTGCCATTTTAAGTAGACACCCACACAGTTTGATGGAGCTGTTTAAAGAAACTGACAAATCAAATCAAAAGCAACAACAGAGACCAACACAAATCAATACAAGTCACAAAAATGGTAATGATTTACCTGAGCTGTGAAATATAAGGCAGACACTGCAGGAAACTCCTCACTTCACTCTCTTCATGTGAGCAGACTGTCAGCATCACTGGTTTCTTCTCTGATTGGAGTTTCAGCACTTCCAGGAGGATGGAGGTCTTTCTCTCTGAGAGGTTTATGAACCAGAGTGTAGGTGACTGGAAAACTGACTGTAATGATGGAAGGAGACTCAGACCTGATTTAGTCTTGTAAGAGTACAGGTCCAGGAGGAAATCACACCATATCTCTTTAACAGGGAATGTTTGATATGTGCACACTGATGATAACAGCTCCACTATCTTCTCTCCTGTCTGATGTTCTCTCTCTGCTGCTGCACAAAACAGATTCCAAAAGAACCTGGTTTCTTCTGTAGCTTCTGATGACTGAGATCCAACACTAAAACTATAAAGATTAAAAAAAAACGGTTCAAGAGTTTTCATCAGTAAAACGTCTACAATTGTAGCATAACTTTTATACCTGAATCTAAAAACAAACAGAAACACTTTCAAATACCTGAGTTTTTAGTGAAAACTCAAATCATGAAAATTACCATAACTTACCTGAGCTGTGAGATATAAGGCAGACACTGCAGGAAACTCCTCACTTCACTCTCTTCATGTGAGCAGCCTCTCAGCTCCACTGGTTTCTTCTCTGATTGGAGTTTCAGCACTTCCAGGAGGATGGAGGTCTTTATCTCTGAGAGGTTTATGAACCAGACTGTAGGAGACTGGAAAACTGACTGTAATGATGGAAGGACACTCAGACCTGATTCAGTCTTGTAAGAGTACAGGTCCAGGAGGAAATCACACCAAATCTGTTTAACAGGGAATGTTTGATATGTGCACACTGATGATAACAGCTCCACTATCTTCTCTCCTGTCTGATGTTCTCTCTCTGCTGCTGCACAGAACAGATTCAACAAGAACCTGGTTTCTTCTGAAGGGTCTGATGGCCGAAAACTGAAATCACAAAGATTAAAACATGTGTGGTACATTTTTCATCAAACACATTTCTATTTCACACTAGAGGGTTGTGGGTTTCGGCAAAACTAAAATAACTAAAAAAGGCTGGAATTGGCTGATGCCTGACACTGATCCGATAATTTTAAAAATACTTGCATTGACTCCAATACCAATCGACACATCCCTATTATTAATGAAATACAACAGTCAAAGCTGAAATAATAAAGAGGAAGTGATTTACCTGAGCTGTGAGATATAAGGCAGACACTGCAGGAAACTCCTCACTTCACTCTCTTCATGTGAGCAGACTCTCAGCTCCACTGGTTTCTTCTCTGATTGGAGTTTCAGCACTTCCAGGAGGATGGAGGTCTTTCTCTCTGAGAGGTTTATGGACCAGACTGTAGGAGACTGGAAAACTGACTGTAATGATGGAAGGAGACTCAGACCTGATTTAGTCTTGTAAGAGTACAGGTCCAGGAGGAAATCACACCATATCTCTTTAACAGGGAATGTCTGATATGTGCACACTGATGATAACAGCTCCACTATCTTCTCTCCTGTCTGATGTTCTCTCTCTGCTGCTGCACAGAACAGATTCCAAAAGAACCTGGTTTCTTCTGAAGCATCCGAAGGCTCTGGCTCAAAACTGAAATAATAAGGATATAAAAATGGTTGATGTGTGTTCTTAATCATGAATGTCCCGATAAAGTTTTTTGGACTCCTATGCAGTGCCGATCTTTTAATATTAAGTATCAGTGGATCCAATTCTCGATCCAATATTAAACTAAATGTCTCCTGTGTCTTCCTAAAGTCTGTCCTTGTATTCCTTGTCTTCTCCTAGAGTGGACTGGATTCAGTCCAATAAATCTTCCAGTCAAAGTTAATGTAGTGTGGAGAGGGTAGCTGGTACCTTGTGTTCTCTCTGCTCATCCAACGCTGCCATAAACTCCCTAACCCTCTCTGGAAGATGTTTCTCCTTGACTGCTATGTGACAGGCAGGGTCAGGGGGCAGAATACTTTGTATGATCTTTGTATATTCTTTGTGTGTTTTTTTCCCTCCTGTTATCGTCTTCCCCTTCTCCTTCTTACTCCTCTCATGTTAACTCCACCCAATTAGAGTACACCTGTGGATCACATCTGGCCAATCACCCTAGGTTCCATTTAAAAGGGCTGTGCCTGCCGTGACGTGGACAGAATCTCAAATGTTGGTTTTGTGTTCTGTGCAATACTTCCTTTAGTAAACTTTGTAGTTAATAACAATAGTGGGGTGAGTAAGTGTGATTAGGTAAGTTTGGAGTACTCCATACTAGTGATGGAGAAACCGAAGCTTTCTGAACCACTGAACCAAACTGAAGCAATTGTCTTGAAATGGTTCAGGTGTTTCAAAGCATTTGATACAGTTACATGTGGCATAGCATTCGCAGAAAAAGGGCGTGAGACAGAAAGTTGTTTTTGCTTAACAATAAAGGATCTACAGTATGTGCATCTTGAAATGCTTGATTTTTTTTCTTATATACTAAAATAATATACTTGTATGAGTTTGACATCATATAATACTGTATGTTTCCAATCTATGCTTTGATAAGATTGATAGAAATACAAAAATATATTTACAAAATAAGTGAGATGTTATACTAATCTTACCTTAAACTTCACTCTCCTTCGTTTTAAATCAATGAAACTATATAAAACTCTTCTCCTCTCAAAAACCCACAACCCATCTCGTGACACTTCGCCGATGACGGCCGATACGCGTGTGACGTAATGAAGCTTCATTTGGGGAGTCACGTGATTTTTCAACTGATGAAGCGAGGCATCGAAACATCTTGTCGCGATACTTCTGCTTTGAACGCTCGACACTGTATCGAGCGTCTGCTTCGAGCGTAACATCTCTACTCCATACATTTTCTCATTCACATAGTACTTCCTCGTATATATAGGCCTAGTTTGGTTGTATGTTTTTATGATATTCTGGTACAACCACACCATCTCACTCTCCTCCACAACTGTGTTTTTGTATTAGTAGCGTTGCTTTCTTTTCTTCACCACACAAACTCTGTAATCATTAATTTTGATTGTTGTGTTTATGTCTCCTTGCATTTAATACATCTAAGCTGTCATAACATTGACGCTGTCTCCAGGAAACTTTTCTCTTCTTTTAAACGTTCAGTGTTTGTCGTCGTTGTTTGGGTGCAGCCTTTGACTGAGTCTACCTGACTAATTCTGTTTTGTGATTTTTGACTGTGTGGCTAAAGAAATTGGTTGTATTAACTGATGGTCTACCACCTTACCAAACATCCACAATGAACCATTTACTAATGATCCGATAATTTTAAAAATACTTGCATTGACCCCAATACCAATCGATACATCCCTATTATTAATCAAATACAACAGTCAAAGCTGAAATAATAAAGAGGAAGTGATTTACCTGAGCTGTGAGATATAAGGCAGACACTGCAGGAAACTCCTCACTTCACTCTCTTCATGTGAGCAGCCTCTCAGCTTCACTGGTTTCTTCTCTGATTGGAGTTTCAGCACTTCCAGGAGGATGGAGGTCTTTCTCTCTGAGAGGTTTATGGACCAGAATGTAGGAGCTGACTGGAAAACTGACTGTAATGATGGAAGGACACTCAGACCTGATTCAGTCTTGTAAGAGTACAGGTCCAGGAGGAAATCACACCATATCTCTTTAACAGGGAATGTTTGATATGTGCACACTGATGATAACAGCTCCACTATCTTCTCTCCTGTCTGATGTTCTCTCTCTGCTGCTGCACAGAACAGATTCCAAAAGAACCTGGTTTCTTCTGAAGGGTCTGATGACTGAGACACAAATCTGAAATTACAAGGATGAAAACATATGGGATGTGTAACTTTTTTTTTTGTAATCTTTTCTTTATTTCGGAGGCACATGAAAATATTACACATAGGAATCCTCATTTCATTTTCCTGTTTTTGATAAAGTGCTCCAAATATCTTTTTTTTTTTAAAACATAGCTTTTTTTAAACAGAAATACATCCACGTATTAGTTATACAATAATATACTAATACAAAAAGGTGAAAAAAAAAGAAAAAATAAGAGAAAAAATAAAAAAAATACGAAGATAAGTAAATAATAATAAAAAAAATAAGTTACTCAATAAAGAAAGAAAATATATATATATATATAAAAGAAAGAAAAAAACACAGAAAGTCCTAAACAAAGGAAGGGCGTCTCAGAGACGTATACATTTTCCATTTATTCCAGATGTCTTCAAATTTGGGCTGTTGGAGTCTCATTGACAAAGTAATTTTTTCCATCACATATATCTCATAAATAATATCGTTCCATTCATTTACACTTGGGATGTCTGGTTTAAGCCATTTTTTTGTGATTGCTTTTCTTGCAGCTAAACTCATTATTCCAAATAAATATTTAGTGTTAGCATTCACAATAGCTGAATTTATAAGCCCAAAAAAGAGTTCCTCCCAGTTGAACGTAATACCCAGTCCTAATATAGATTGTAGTTCTATGAAGATTTTCTGCCAGAAAGTATTTATTTTAGGGCAGGCCCAGAATAGATGATAATGATTAGCTTCCTGGGCGCCGCACAGCCTCCAACAGCTGGAAGAATCTGAATGGTGTCGTTGTTGAACTGGTGTAATGAAGTACCTAGTGAGACATTTCCATCCAAATGACCTCCACAGGTTTGAACATGTTATCCTCCACTGAAATACACAATAGTTTGTCCAGGTATCTTCTGAAAGGTGGGTGTTGGTTTCCCTGTCCCATTTTTGTTTTATGTAAATAGTGTTTGTTGTTTTAATTTGCTGAAGGCCTCTATAGAGTCTAGAGATCACCTTATGTCTGGAGCCTGACCTATCAGCGCTAATAAATATTTTTAAGAAAGCATTTTCAAATGCCTTTTGATTTTTGGTCATCAAACTGTTTAAGTGATGGCGTACTTGAAGAAATCTAAAAAAGTTTTTATTGTTAAGGCCATGCACTCTTTTCAACATCTGGAAACTCTTCAGTGTTGCTTGATTGAAAAAGGTGCAATATGAAGAGAGACCGCGATTGACCCATCCCCTGTAGTTTACATCCATCTTATTTGGAGCAAAATCCAGGTCGTAACAGCACCAATTCAGGATCTTTGCCTCTTCTATCATATGATTTTTAGTTAAAACATTTAACCATATTTTCAAGGGTAAATTAATCCATTTATTTCCTGTTTCTATAAGTTGTTTGATTAGTCTTTTATCTCCTATTCTTGCTTGAATTGGCACCGCCCCAGATATGTTTTCTTCAATTTCTTTCCATCTTGCGACACACCAACAAAACAGGATCCTTAACTTGGCTGATATATAGTAGTCTTTAAGACAGGGAAATGCCAAACCACCCTTATTTTTTGCCAATTGGAGAGTTTGGAATCTTATACTTGGTTTTTTTCTTTGCCAGATATAACGCAGTATCAATTTATCCCATTCCTTAAATTGTTTGTCTTTAATTTCAATTGGAAGAGTCTAGAATAGATACAGTATTCTTGGCAGGATGTTCATTTTTACAGATTCAATCCGAGATTCGAAAACTTAATATCGAGCTAAGGTTCCATCTCCGTATGTCTTCCTTTAATTGCTGGTTTAGTAAATCATAATTTAACTTATATAATTTTGATGGGTCTTTTGTGATATTCACTCCTAAATATTTAATGTGCTCTAATTCCCAATCTAATTGAAATTTGCCAATTATGTCCTGGCTAGGTTTATAATTGAAACTTAATATCTGAATCTTTTGAATATTTAATTTATAACCTGATACCGAGCCAAAGGCATCTAAAAATGATAGTAGTTCCAAAATGGAATTTTCAGGGTTTGATAAAGTGATCAGAACATCATCTGCAAATAAAGAAATCTTGAGTTCTTGCTCCACTAATTTTATTCCAGTAATATTGTTATTCTGCGTGATCCCCTGGCTTAGTGATTCAATGAATATTGCAAACAACAAAGGCTAAATGAGTTGGATACAGCTCTGTTTATTTTTATTCTGGCTTTTGGATTACTGTATAATGCTTTAATTATTTTAATAAACACCTGATGAAATCCAAATTTGTGTAGTGATTGAAATAAGAACTCCCAGTTAACTCGGTCGAATGCTTTCTCTGCGACAAGGCTTAGCAGTACTGCCGTGAGTTTATTTTCGTTTATCTCTTCAATTACATGTAGTGTTCTGCGAATACTATCTTGTGCCTGTCTGTGCTGAATGAAACCTGTTTGATCAAGAATTATTATCTGAGGGAGAATATTTTCAATCCTTTTTGCCAAAATGTGAGTAAAGATCTTATAGTCTTGGTTCAGGACGCTTATCGGCCTATAGCTTCCACAATCTAACTTGTCTTTCCCCTCTTTTGGTATCAGAGAGATCACTGCTTCTTTCCAAGAGAGAGGAATGATGCCTGTTTTAAGCACATGGTTGTACATGGTTTTCATTATGGGAGTGAGAAGATCTACCATCTCCTTGTACCACTCTGCCGGAAAGCCATCAGGTCCTGGTGCTTTATTTATTTTTGATTGAGCTATTGCCTTTTTAATTTCTTCCTCTGTAATTTCACTGATTAGAGACTTGTTTTGTTCCTCAGTCACTTTGGGAAGTTTTATATGGTCTAAGAAAAAAGTAGTCACTTCCCCATCTGGACTAGGTTGGCTATATAAGTTTATATAATACTTTTCAAATATTTGTTGGATATCTTTTACTTTGTAATGTATAGAATTTGTTACCAGATCTCTAATTTTATAAACTGTATCCTCTGCCTGTTTGTTTTTTTAATTTATAAGCAAGTAATTTGGCAGATTTTCCCCGTTTCATAATACTTTTGTTTCAAAAAGGTCAATTTTTTCTTTGTCATTAGAATAAATTTCATTTAGTTCATTTTTTTTCTTGTTAATTTCCATTTTTGTTTCTTGATTCAATGAATCTTTGTGTTTATTTTCTAATTGTTCCAGTTCTAGCTGTAACTGCTCGATTCTTGCTGTTCTCTGTTTTTTAGAATTAGAGCAGTAACCTATTATTTTTCCCCTTAGTACCGCTTTGGAGGCATCCCACAATATTTGTGGGGACACTTTTATCAACTTTTATCAAATATAAGAAACTGCTATATTTTATCATGAAAATCACAGTAAGTTACCTAAACTGTGAGATATACGTACAGCAGACCCAAAGCCTCATTTGGTTGGCTGTAAATTATTTATTTTAATATATTATTTTAAATATTTTATCTGCATATACACTCAGAAAAGATGAAGCTGTAGGGACAACAGAAACCATGTAAAGAACAATTCATTTACCTGAGCTGTGAGATATAAGGCAGACACTGCAGGAAACTCCTCACTTCACTCTCTTCATGTGAGCAGCCTCTCAGCTTCACTGGTTTCTTCTCTGATTGGAGTTTCAGCACTTCCAGGAGGATGGAGGTCTTTCTCTCTGAGAGGTTTATGGACCAGACTGTAGGAGCTGAATGGAAGATTGTTTTGGGAATGACATTTAAAACCCCTTCACTCTTGACATGTTGATAAAAATCAAGAAGGAGGTTATTTAAGTCAGTTTTATCAGTAAACAATGAGAGGAGCATATTCACTACACTCTGAAAGTTCTGTTCATTGTGCAGTGCTGCTGTTAAACATAAATCCAGTAACAGTCTTTTCTGCTCCCTCTCCAGTCCTCCATGGTTTTGATCCTGACTCCATGAGTCTGGATTTCTGTCAGTCTTCCTGAAGCTGCATGAAAACAAACAGATGTTTCTATTCCATGTACTGTAGAATGGCATCATGAACTATTTTTATACACAACTACAAACATGTATTAATCAATCTACTATTAAACTTTATAGAGGAATTCACATTATTACCTGGACGTCATATTAACTGGAATAAATAAGAGGCTGCACCCACATCAGATATTTTCTATATGGTTTGTTTCACCACTGGAAGTTTTGTTGGGATTCAAATATAAGTTACAACTACAGACAGGTCATCCAACAACTGATGCGATTTATAGTTTCTAGTTCTCTGCTCCACGTAGAATAACCTCATGAAAGTATAACATAAAACTGTTTATGTGTTCCTGATTAACAACTGTACATCTTTGTCTACTTCTGAAAAACCTCTATAGTAAAAACTTGAGGTGAAAAATAATCAGGGAATGAAAACTCCAGGAGCAGGAAAATCAAAAGGGTTGGTAAGTATGGGATATAAAGTCCAGAGTCATCCTTCACAATGAGGCTTGATTCTACAAAATATAATTATTAACTTCAGTAGCTTCAGTCGTGGATTACTGAATCCTTCTATCTCACCTCATCTCGACACACAATGTATTATTATTGTCATGTTCTCTGTCTTGTCTTCTGTCTTGTCTTTAGTCTTTTTTGTCTTGTCTTTTTTCAGTCTGTTTAGTTCTGCCATGGTTTAGTTTCTTGTGTTTTGTTGTATCTTTAGTTCTCAGTTTTTCAGTCCTGGGTTCTGTTCTGTTTCCTGTTTTATTTTGTTAAGTTCCTTGATTTCCTGTCTGTCATGTCTGTGTGTTCCTTTTGTGAGTTAATTGATGTCACCTGGTCTCGTTTGTTGATTTGTTTCACCTGTGTCTCGTCATCCCTCTGTTCCTCGTGTGTATTTATTGCCCTGCCTTCCCCTTTGTGTTTTATGTTATCCATGTACCGTGTAGCCATGCCAAGTCACAGTTTTGATCATGTTTGAGTTTTGTTTTTTCTGGATTTCCTGCTTCATGTCTGCAGCGTCCTTAGTTTTGTAAGTTTCTTTTCTTTATTAAAGATCCTGTTGCCAACTCCTGCCTCTGCCTCTCAAAGTCCTGCACTTGGGTCTGAGAATTCTATCCCCCCCTTACCCGTTTGTGACAATTATACTACTGTTTAATTTTATTGTAAAAAAAAAAAGACAGCCAAAAAACTGATTTTCATTTTAACACAGACTGGATTTGGGTAAAAGGCTGTGTAAGTAAAACCTTACCTGAGTGAGCTGATGTGTGGCAGCGCCTCTAAGAGGGACTCACACAGGTTCTGGCAGACAGGTGTTGGTCTGTCCCAGTACAGACAGACATTAACCTTCATCCTCTGCATGACTTCCACAGCTCTTTCAAACAGACGCCTTTTACCCTCAACTGGAAGGTGCAACTGATTTCCATCTATACCAAGCAAGGTTACATAGTCCATCTGTCTGTCACTGAGAAGGAAAATCTTCCACAGCTGCTGTAGCAGAGGGTCACACCTATAATGTAAAGAAGAGACCATCATCTGATTATTGAACTAATCAAGAGTCATTGTGCTGTAACATTAGCAGTAATGTGACTCCTACCATTGAACACTTTGAAGGCATCCAAACAGTTGTCTCATTCCTTGTTCTGATATCGTTGCATCCTCAAGGTTCAGCCATGCTTTCCTTTCCTTACACTGACTGACCACGTAGGCCAGAGCACAGCAAGGGTAACAGTCAAGACTGTCTCCACTGAGGTCAAGGTGGTAGTCCAGTCTGTCCAGAAGGTAGACGCATGCCTCAGGACACTGGGACTCATACAAGCACTGACATAAGAACAGTACGTCGACATCGAGCCCATGGTCCTCAGAATCATCCACACCTTGCTTCTTTAGACCAGGAGAAAATGTGGTTATCACCTCCTTGAAGAACCACTTAGATGTGTTTCTGAGATCTTCAGCTGGAATCAGACAGCTCATCAAACTAGGTTTCCTCTCATTCAACAGTCGACACATGAAAGGAATCAGATGTTTCATGTGTCTCATCTCCTCAGTGAGACTCTGCTTTAAAACATCTCTGATCTGATCAGGATTCTTCAACAGCCACAGAGCTGCAAAAAACTCCTGCAATGTGTAATGGAGAAAAGCGTATATCGTTTCTGTTTCAGTACGGGACGCTTTGATATCAAGTGGTTTCAGGAAGGAATGGACACAGCTGTCTTCACAGGACAGTTCAGTCAGGTTCACAGTTTTTCTTTGAGTGGCAAGAAAAGCGACTTCAGCCAAAGACAGTATTTCTTTGCTCTTGGTGCTGATGAAGGAGTTGAGATGTTTGTTCTTTGTTTTGTTGCTGCTGTTTATCTGAAGACAATGACGAACAATATCGATGTAGATTTCAGTCACGGTGTAGCTTTTAGTCTGCTTCTCATCACAAGGCTGTGGAGAGCTTTGTGATGAGAAGCAGGCAGCCACCATCAGTGCATATATTGGGACATGACAAAGAGTTACCAACTCCACGTTGGTCAAAACCTTCTCTTGTTCTTCACCGAGTGCTGCAGATAAGTATGATCTGATGGTCTGCTCACTAAAGCCTTTCACCTCCACTCTGAGACAGTCTCCATTAAAGAAGTCTTCCTCATCATCTGGTCTGCATGTCATGATGATCTTTGCATCAGGTAGAAGGTCTTTGTCTACAAGTCTCTGCAACACTGATGAAGAGAGATCTGTGACTCCATCCAAAATGATCGTAACATTTTCAGAGTTTGCTTTTATATCTTTTAAGACCTCATCAGCGCCTTCGTCTGGTTCAACAGACACATTGAAAAGAAGATCCTCTAAGCTCCTGGCTGTTGTGATGTTGGCTGTTTCTCTCATGTCAAAGTAAAACATGTAATCTAACTCCTTGTTGTCTCTTTCTGCCCAGAGTCTCAACATTTCACGAGTGAGAGTCGTCTTTCCGATTCCAGGCTTCCCAACTAAGAGGATGTTCTGATCCGTCTTCAACAGGCCACTAGGAGAAATGTCTGCTTTGTCCTCAGGGATGTATGTCCTGAGCTTTTTAGAGCGACTCATTTTGCTTTTCTTTTTCTTTAGTTTCTTTATTTTAGATGGAGAAACACTGTCTTGTGTATCTAACACAAGTGAAGTGTACGACAGATCCAGCTTCTTGTCTTCAAACAGATTTTTACTTGACAGCCAAATATCTTTTGATAACTTCTGAGCCTTTGACTTTAACTTGGCCTGGTATCTGTGGCATGGCTTTGGTCCTAAAACAAATGTACCATGAATTAATACCGGCAGCACATTAAAGCTCACAAACATCAAATGTGAATTTTTTTCAGTAAGATTTTGACTCATAATTACCTTGTAAGTAGTTTATATCCACTTGTGTGTCCTCCTTGAAAGAAAAGCAGCTGATCCAGTAGTGCAGGTCAAACTTCTTGGTCTTAGTGGAAGGATCATTCTTGTTGTCAGGTGGCCTCTCTAAGGTCCTCTTCCTCGTTGTGTCAATAATCCTGAGTAACTCGTAGCAGGCTGCTTCCCCTTTTTTTGTGACTGAGTCCAGTATTTTTCTGGTTTTATCATAGTCATCTTTCTCTGCTTGTATTCTGCTGACCTCTTCACCAGTGAGAACGTTTTGCTGATGCAAGTTCTCCACAATCACAGAGAGATTCTTTAACTTTCCCACAAGTTGGACTCTGGCTCTCCTGACATAATCTAAGGCAGACTGTGTGGTACAAGCCATGAGTCCTGATTTCTGTGTGTTCAGCACACACACCCAGCTTCACTGATCTGGAGGACAAGACACCAGGTTAAAAATGTTTTATTTTTTAATTTATTTTAATTAATTTATTTATATTATTTAATTTACTAGCCGAAACAATATTTACAAGAGCAACAGTGTAACATAACCACTAATTGTGTTTTTCAGTTCAAAGATGAATAAATGTCACTCTGGTCTTTTGACATCCTATTTCTCTTACAGGACGATTTATCTCTATAATACACATATATCTGCAGTGCAGGTAAAAGCTCTGACTGGATCAGTGGTTTTGAGGTAGTAGATACAGTTGTATGAAAAAGTTTGAGCACCCCTTAGGAAAATCATGGCATCAGTTTGTCACTTGCTGAGCTTTTGAAGCAGCAACTTTATTTTAACAAATGTTATACCTTATGGAAACAGAAACATCTCAGTAGTGAAATCATTTTCATTGGTCCAACAGAAACATTTTTATGTGTATTTAAACAAAAATAGGCATGTGCATAAATTTGAAATAATTCTGTTAATATTTAGTAGAGGTCGACCGATTAATCGGTTTGGCCGATTAATCAGCGTCGATAGGACGTTTTAAAAACTATTGGCATCGGCCAAATTTGGCACCGATAGTTGCCGATAGCTGCCATTTTTTTCCACAGTGCCATAACTGCTTCTTCCCTGCACTGCTCTCTGTCTCTCTCTGAAAAAAAAAAAAACTCCACTCTGGAAATTAGATATTCATTCATTCATTCATTTTCTGTGACTGCTTGTCCTCTGGAGGGTTGCAGGGGTGGGGGTGATGACAGCTGGAGCCTATCCCAGCTGTCATGGGGTGAGAGGTCCACCCTGGACAGGTCTCCAGTCTATCACAGGTCTAACACAGAGAGAGAGAATCACCAATGAACCTAAGCAGCATGTCTTCGGACGGTGGGAGGAAGCTGGAGAACCTGGAGAGAACGACACAGGGAGAACATGCAGACTACACAAAGAGAGGAACCAAACGGAGTTGAATCCAGAACTTTGCTGTGAAGCATCAGTGCTAACCACTAGGATTTCAGCATCCGTCTAATTTACATCTACACTCAAAGCATAATAAACTACATTCATTCATATGCAGGTATTGACATTGTAGGAAGAATTACACAAGCTACTTCCATCCTTGCAAACAAATAACACATTAGCTGCTCGCTACCTCAGCTCTCTGCACTAGCAACATGCTAATATCTGGCCTTATTTCAATAAGCAAGAAGGCTTCTATATTAAACCTAAGAGAAAAGATTTATTATTAACTCATGAATTAGACACTTTAACTTACATATTCAAAAACACCAGACAGATAAGTTACATAAATGGAAAACATAAAACAGGTACTTGTTGGTGCCTTCCAGAACTTGTCAAGCCAAACTTCAAACTGAATATAAGTACAGCTGGCATAGTAAATTATATCATTCTGTTAATTATAATTTATTCATACGGACGTTATTTCTAGCTATGAAGCAACATGTGAGAAAGAGATAATAATTACGAAAAAAAAGCACATCTGTCTCATTCTGTTTTAATTTAACACGACGTGACCTCCGTAAATTACCGTTATAACTCTTAATGTCAGTTAATCACACATCCGCTTGAGTTCCTTTCAAAATAAAAGACACCCGCTCTTACAGGAAGTGAATGTACTGTATATATACCATATACAGTATATAGAGTGTGTATATGAGGAAGTGACAAATAAGCAGAGAGTAAAAAAAAGAAAAGAAAAAAATATGCTTACACCCAACAACAAAATGGGCAATTTCGGATACACAGAATAAATAAAACAACTTTGTAGAACTTAAATTTAGCTAAATTATTTATTTATTTATTATTATTATTTATTATTTAAAATTTAATATTCTCCACGTCGGGAAGAGAAGCGCATCTAAGGTGGATGTAGGTGATCTCATTAACAAACAGCCTAAAAATTAAATTGTTAACGCATTCTACATTTTAAAAAATAACTTTACATTTCTTCTTTCTTACTCTTACCTGTATCTCAAAGCGTTCACTGCTTCCAGACATCATACAGAGAGAGAGAGCGTTTTTGTCTGTACCCCTGCACCTCTATTTCCTGGTCTTGTCTTTACTTTCACTTTGGGACATGAAGTCTCCCTGAGAGGACACACCCCAAATTATTCACAGCTATGATTTGGGTCAATTTAATCCATGAAACAAATGAAATACTTTACAAGGACTTTGTTAAATAATTATAAATGTGGCGAGAAGTAGGTTAGTATCATCCTTTTTCATCACATATATGGCATGGCTCTGCAGTGAACCATGCCTTGGTAGGCTTTGGATATTTTTGCTGTGATGTCAAGATAAATAATCCTTAAATTTATCATTATCAGCCTGAAGAACATTTGGGCTAAACTACTGCACTCACTGTGAACGTTAACATTATTGGATGTAGGCGTTTGTAGTTACTAACAGTGACCACTGGAGGTCAGTGATGCTCTTCTCTGTGTCCATTAAACTGACACGGTGCAGTTCATCAGTTCACCACCAGATGGAGACAAAGCTCCTCTATTGACGAGAAGCAGGAGAGTTTGAAAAATACTGAATATTAATTAGTAAATATACAAACATGCTGTCATTTATGACATTTATGTTGGTCAAATGTTAAACTTCAATCATTTAAATCCGTTCCATATCATGTGTCTGGGAGCTTTCCATCGTGTTGACCAGCTGACACATCACTGGTTCAGTTTACTTTCACTTTCATGCAGATTGTGGCGCAGATCTGTCTCTGCGTGCACACCTCCATCTGAAGGTAACGGAAGCAGGTTTTTATTGTTTTCTTCACTAACATCAGCTGTAGGCAGCTCAGAGACAACATAAATCTGCAGAATCATCCTGGAGACTGATGCAGCTTTCCAGCCTCCATCAGTCTGTGGACGAGGCGGAGATGAGCCGCTGCTCTCCCGCTGTCTGAGCCACTGAGAGCGGCCTGAGTTGTAGCGGACAGCCGCTGGAAAACTGCGTGACTTTCTGTGTCTGTGTAGTAGAGTTCATTTACTCCAGTGTTAAATTCTGCTGAAGAGCTTTTACTTTAACTGAATATGTGCATGATTTTGCTGCTTTATACTTCGAGGCAGATATTTGACTTAATAATGAATCAGAGATGTCAGCTTCAGAGAACTTCTGCTCCATGGAAGTCAACATTTAGCATTCATCATTTCTTAGTTTACTTTATTTCTTTATTGCTTATAAATCTGCTATTTTGATGTACTGTACTTTTGGTTATACGGTGACATTTACTGACATTAAAGACCTTCATTTATTAATGTTAATGTACATAATATGAAATAATTTGAAGTACATTTCATTTCTTTCTTTCTTTATTTATTTTATTTTTTTCAGGGAACTTTGTTGATAATTATTTGGCCTTTGCAACCTGATGATAAAAGCTCTTATGACTTCATTCAAACTGAATCTGAGTCTCTATCAGATTTGTCTCCTTGCTCCTACCTGTCCTACCTGTCCATCCTCCATCACAGGTGCAGCTCTGACTGGTTCCAGGGA
>SRSE01000195.1:227500-278478 GCA_005024645.1 Planiliza haematocheilus | reverse complement strand
GAATGATGAGAGTATTGCTGAGTATACACAATTTACTCCAGCCGTGCCAGCGTCAGATCTTTCCCCCCTTCTTCCTCCTCCTCTTCTTCGTCCCCCATCATCACCTCGACGCTGATGCCGATGCTGCTCAGACGATCGCTTCACCTCACCTGCAGGATGTTTAAGCACCACCCTCCTTTCCTTTTATTTTATTTCAATCGCGGCCTCTGCGTTGTTGCATTCGCTCAGATTGATGACTCGGGCTTGGCCCCGCTCGCTCGCTCTGCGTTTTCCAGGCATTCGTCTCCGCTCGGAGCCTAAACAAAGCCCCGCCTCGGCCTTCGCTGAACCCTGAACGGCACCCGAGCCGAAAACCTGGAGGCCGTTCAGCTCTAATGATGTGGTTAAAGAATGAACTTTCCTCCTCGCTCGCTCGCTCGCTGGCTGAATCGGCTCCCTATACCTCCGCGAAGCCGCTGCCAGTGACTCCGTTTGCAGCCGCGCGATGAGAGATCACACGGAACAAACCGCTGCTTTCCATTCAGCCGTCCAAGATGCTTTCAGGTGCATTCGCTGCACGGTGAAGGGTTAAAGGTTCAGCCCCGTTTATGCACGCTGAATGACATAAATACAAAATGAGGCGAGGCTTTTGCAATTAATCCGCTGTGGGTGACACCGGCACGTTTTTTTTTTTGTCTGGCTAACATTAAGGGGCTAATTTTCAAAATCTAGCGTGCAGTCAATTTCCCAGGATGCCTCGAGGGCGGGGGGGGGGGAGGGGGGGTTTAAAAGGTATGGGATGGCGGCGGGAGGCCTTATTTACCCCTATGCATCATCCGCCGGGCTCTCGTCTTGACACCGGTGACGGTGGGATTGAAATTAGCCCGACTGTGGATGCCGGCGAGAATTTATGACGCCACCTCGGTATTTGTTTGTTCCAACGTACGTGTGTGTGTGTGTGTGTGCAGGGAGCGAATACATCAGAGGAGAAGAAGAGGAGGAGGAGGAGGAGGAGGCGCAGGGAAAACCTGGGGAAATACATCTTTTTAATAACAGTCAGCGAGGTTAATGCAGCTTACCTTAGAGTGCCGACAGCAGCAGGAGCAGGAGCAGGAGCAGGAGGAGGAGGAGGGTTGTTTGACAGACGGTGCACAGCGAGACTTTTTAAAGCGGAGTTTACCTACACAGGAGTCAGGCCTCTGTGTCTGATCACTGTACAGAAGAGGAAGAAGAAAAATCAGGAGTAAAGGAGGATGAGGAGGGAGGAAGGAGAAAAAAGTCTTAATGCTATTGTGTGCCTATAACCATCTGTCACAGCTAGCCTGGAGATGAGGCTGAGATTAGGGGGAATAAACGTCGGGGCCGTAGAGCATCGGTAAAGCCTCCGGGGCAACAACAACACACACAGGGAAAAAAAAAAGAAGAGAAGAAGAAGAACGAGGAGCCAAAAAAAAAAAAGGCTAATTCTGAGGCAGTCATGGATTACAGATTGTAACCTGCGCTGACAACAGGGCTCGGCTGGGTGGAGGTGAGGGGGGTAAAAATGACGGGCGATATTAGAGTTGGAGGGGTCTCCATGATGATGATGATGATGATGATGATGATGATGATGATGATAGTAGCGGTGGCGGCGGCGGCGGCAGCAGCAGCGATGATGGAGGTAATGACGGCGCTCGCATGGTTTCATCGTGCGTTACCTCAAACAGAAATGAAAAGGCTTTGGTAGGGATGGAAGGAGCGAAGGAGGAGGAGGAGGAGGAGGTGAAAGGAAATAGTGTCTTCTCTTTTCTGCCTCCCCCCCTTCCTCCCTTCCTCCCCTCGTTCTTCTCCCCGCATGCCAAGGGCTTAAGGAAAGGCATTTGGTGGCTCCTGAGGCATCCACGGATCTCCCCTCCTTAAATTTACCGTGAAGGTTCTTAGAGTCCCCATTCAGGCAGGATATTCTCCCGTTTTATTGCTTTCAGGAGACGAACCTCACAAAAGTACGGCGTCACCGCTTCAGGAGGACGCCGAGGTTTTTATGGCGGCGTTTAGGTGCTCCTCAGGATAATTAATTCACGGCTTAAACGCAACAACGCCAGAGGAGGCTTTTATTTTTAAGGAGGAATAAAAACATCCCTGTTTCTTCTATTTTCAGATTTAAGGTGTAAATCGTCCACTTCCTGCTTCTGTCGTCTCCTCTCTGCCTTCACTTTGCGGCTGTCACATGCACTTTAGCGCCGTCCTCTTGACGGGGCTTATTTTCGGCGGGTCGGGGGCGCGGCGCGTGGGGGACGTGAAGGACAGCGCTGACATGTTTAAGCGAGGCAGGTCTGACTCATAATTAGTCGCAGACACCTGGGGGACGTCGAAGGAGGAGGAGGAGAGACAGGGGGTGATTTGAGGAGTGAAGCAGGTTTTTAGTCACGGAGTCGTCGGCACGGCGAGAAGAAGAAGCTAGGAGCGGCTAACCTGATGACGCCGAGCCCCGTCCTGAGGCGGCCATCGAGTCAGACCCCGCCCCCTCGAGACCCTGACGTCAGATCAGACGGCGGCGCACAGGTCTGAAGGTTCATCTTGTTTCGTTTCAAAAACAGTGCAGGGATCACAGCTGCAGAAGATGCAACCTGGGCGTGCACTCATTTCCGTTTGCATTTCACTGACGCCTGAGTACAAAAGTCTGCAGCTTGCATCCTTTTTTTTATCGGTAACAGTGAGTCAAAGCTACAAAAATCCCAAAACATAGCCCTGTCACAAGTTATCAGTGTAATCTGAGATGTGAGGTGACACGAGCAGCTTAAAAGTTAAAAACAATCTGCCCCGCTGCTGATTTGTTTGCGTTTAAATCTTATTATTCTTGTGCACACAGTATTCTGTGTTCCTGGTGTCTTTTTTACCCATAATTCCTAGTGTTTTGGAGTTTCTTCCAGAATGACATCTCGAGGCGTGTGTGTGTGCGCTGCTGCCCTTCCCACTGCCCTTGTCATACTGGTCCCAGTGCTGCGGGGCTCGTTGCTGGTTGGACAGCTCGGGTCAAGGTCTCCCCTCTCCTGATCTGACCGACGGGCTGTCACGTCAACAGCCCCCCCCCCGTCCACCCTTCAACCCGCCGGGCCCGGGCTCCGCGGGCTCCTCCTCCTCCTCCTCGCGTGGTGACAACACAAACGAGCCGACGGTGGAGTGTATTACACGCCGGCCCCCGCCCTGCTGCAGATTGACACTAAGGTTTATTGCTGCTAATACTCCCAGCTGTAAAGGCAGAGCCGCAGCATCCTAATGGGAAATGGGCTCATTTCCGAGCGCCGTGATCGGTCCAAGGGTGCGCCCTTATTTGGTCAACGGGGGCGGTTAATGTCGCCCCACTTCCTCTTTATCGGTGGATTGTCCAACACTTTGACGAAGTTTGCTCCTTCCTCCGCTCTCATTATCTTTTAGTTGTGATTATTTAGCCGGCCAACCAGGCGGGTGCGACTGACGGTCATGCGAGAGCTGACATGCCCCCCTCCTTCTTTCACCCCCCCCCCCCTGCATCTAAAGAAGAAGAAGAAGAAGCTCCCGTGCTATTTTGGACTTTTCTTCATTAAAGCCATTAGCGTTTCATGAGGCCGCGCGGCGTCCTCGCGCTAATTAGGTGTCTATATTTCTATATCTCGTTATTGGATTTATTTTATATTGTGCTTAATAGTAAATAGTGTTTGAATTTTAAAACACACCTCTTGGGTGCAACATAAAGGGGAATTTTTAATCACAGTTTCTGTAAATGAAAGGAACCGCTCTGCTGCTTCTTCTTCTTTTTTTTTTCTCCCTTGAATTTTTCCGAATGTGTCTTAATGAGTTTGCAGGTTTCTTAAGCAGATACTGATTATATTTTTCTGTATATATATATTTATTTTTTGTGCATGCGTGTCTCCTCCCCACTCTGGTCGCAGCAGGAGTCCAAAATGAGAGACGGGTGAAGGAGGAGGGGGGTGAGGTAGGTAGGTAGGTGATCATCATTGCCATCATCACAAGGGGTACAAAGAGGGATGATGGTGGGAGGAGGAGGAGGAGGAGGAGGGGGGGTAACATAGTGGATGATAGTGTCCGCCAGTTGCCTCGGCAACCTTTTTTTTTTATTTTATTTATTTTTTCATTATTTATTCCTGGGGCCCCGGTGATGAGGCGTGCTAATGTAGCCTGCGACGCCCCTACCTGCTGACGGGCGAGGGGGACGCGTCTCCTGCGTTTCAGCCTGGCTTGACAATTAAGACCTGGGCGACTGTAGCCAGGGGTTAATACCGCTCATTAAAAGAACTAGGTCATTAGTGAAGAATCAAGGCTCTTAAGGCGGCAGGGGATGTGGGGTGGGTGCAGGAGGGAGGGGGGCCGGGTTGATGGAGAGGAGGAGGGGCAGCGATGGCAGCGGCGTAGTAAACTCTGCATCTCGGTGAACACGAGGCCCCTTACATTAATTAACCTCCCTTTTTCCTTGTTGGGGAGGTGTGTGTGTGTGTGTACATGCAAAAGGAGGGAGGGGGTGAGGGGGGGTATCCTCCGTTATCATATATGCACATGGCTGTACACCAATTAATTGCAGGGTGGAAATAATAAAAAAAAGAGAAAGAAAAGCTAGTTTCCAGTCCTCCCTGTGGTCGCCCCGTGTTCCTGTGTGAGCCCGACTTACATTATTTCAGAAAGATGAAGGGTGGGAGGGGCAGGCGGGGTGAGGAGGGGGGTGTCTAATGTCTGTATGATGAGTAAAAAGGGTATTAAAATTAAAGAGGAGGGGGGAATCATGGCAAGAAATCAGCCTTTGCTTTACCACAGGGGGAAAGGAGCAAATAAAAGCCACGGAAATGAAAATAAATAAGCTTTGCTAATACCTCACCTTAAGGAGCCGCAGCCGCGCCCGCCTGAACCGAGGCGGTTTGCCGGTAATTTGTTTGTGGACTTTGTTATTAAGCTTCTAACACAAGGCTGTTTGACCTTCAGTGAGGGGAGCTGCCGGCGGAGAGGGGAGGAGGAGGGGGAGGGAGGGAGGAAGCGTATCGTACAAATGTGATCCGTGTTAGAGCACGAGTGGGATGTCAAGTGACCGGCGAGTTGCTCTGTAGCGTAATGTTTCCTGGTTTGAGATTTGATTCGGGGACGAGGGAGGGGGGGGTAAAATCACGCGTAAGGCCTGATTGCATCGTACACGATTACTCTGCAGATTACAGCGGCGTGCAATAGATTAGATTCTTTTTGAACTTGACCTTCTGTCGACGCTTAATCGCGCCTTTTTAAACCTGCTGTAAATTAGCCCTACAGCGCCGTCAGTGACGTACGCCTCATCAGAAACGGAACTACGATTTCCAGCTGCTTCTCCCGCCTCAGCAAACGCCTCGATTGATTGTTTAGGATCAAAAAATGAGGAGGTTTGGAGATGCAAACGTCGACTCGCGCGACTCGTCTTTGGCGAAATTTCAAAGTTTAGGAAGTGGGAACAAAAATGAACCGTGGCGTTTTTGCAGAACGAGCGCACAAGTGTAAAAACTTAAAGGGGAACTACTCTTTTTTTTACAACCTGGACCTGATTTCTTACACAAAATACGATCGTTTATTACTTTGGTGAACGCCGTGTATATCTATATAATGGGAGTGAATGGGGCACCGACACGCAGCCTCTAAAAAACGCATTATCTGCAGCAAAACTCGTTCAAAGGTGGATGCGGACTCAACTTGGGATAGCACTAGCGTATCATAATAAAATATTGGTGAAAAGAAAAAGTTTCATGGCAGATAATGCTCTTTTTAGAGGCTGTGTGTCGGTGCCCCATTCACTCCCATTATATGGATTTACGCAGATCTAAATATCGTCCTAATAACACCAAAGTTATATGGGAATTCCTCTTTAGCTTTCTTTTTTCTTTAGAAATATGATATAGATCACTATTTAATTAAATCCAACAAGGCTGCATGAAAACGTACATTAGCTTTAGTTATTTAAACGCGTAAAGCTCGAGTGCATCTCACTGGAGACGAGGTTTTAATCGTGTACAGTGGATTATATTCCTCTTGAAAATGAGCTCCTGTCGACGCTGACTTGCACGTAACTGAACCTGCTTCAAATATTAAAAGTCGGCAGTAAAATCAAGTACGCAGAGGTGTCAAGTATCAAACCCGTACGTCCTGATGTCCCGGAAACCGTCCAGATTTATAGCTGACAGGTGCCGCTGTTGTCTCGCGTCCATTGAGCGTGCAGGAATTCAAAGTGGGGGCGACTATTTCTTCAATATTTGACATTTTTTTTGATAAATATCCAAGATGCATGCTCTAACTTCTTCCAGTTTCTCAAAATATCCACCTGGACTTTATTTACCTGGAGAAGCAAGTGAAATGGCGTAAAGTGCGACGTCTCCCCTTCCAGAAACGAGCTGCGTAAATAGTCGAGTATTTACGGTAACACAAAGCAGTGCGCTCATCGTCTTTTGGTTCCTCCTAGTGACACGGATGTTTGCCACAGTCCTTTGAGATGGATATTTCTTCTTCTTCTTCTTCTTCTTAAGAAAAATAATGACTCCACCACCAGTCAAATGTCAGATTCTGGGTTTGGTTTTTTTTTTTGGCTTCGTCATCCTCGTCCCTGCGGAGTTCACGCCCTCTGACACCAACACCACTCCGCCCACGCCAGGCTAGGCGTTCCCATTCCTTCGCCTTAAGAAGTTAAGACCTGCGGCTAAATCATCCGGGCGACGACGACGTGTTTCTGTCACGAGGAGATGTGAGGCGTCGGGACGTTATCTGTGTTTTTGGATGAAAGCCTTTCAGCCTTTCATCTGAGCAGGAGTAGGTGTTGTGATTTTTCAAAAAAGGTGGACGTCTTCACTTTTGTGCAGAAACTCTTATTATCAATCAGCTTTGATGGGCGACGCTTCTTTCATTTCCTACAATAAAGAGTGTGAAAGAGAGAAATTCATTGTGGGGGGAGGGGGGTAAATTAGCCCTAATATCAGGCCCGTGTGACAGTGTTTTTATCTACTAATTTCTCAAGCGTCATAATGAGACGGTACCGAGCGATGGAGCGATTTGAATTTAAATGATATAATACTTGAGATAGCCCTAATTCACCCATACATATTTAATCTGACATATTATCTCGCTCCTGCCACGACTTGATATGATATGACAGCTCGGCCGCTCGCCGGCAGGAAGGAGGGAGGCAAAGCTGCACTTTGGAGGGAGTTAAAACGAAAGGTGGTGGAGAATCTGCTCGGTGCAATCAGAGCCACTTTAGACGCCGAGTGGGTTTTGTTGACTCGGTGGCGTAAGGTGCAGAGATGTGTTGAGGGAAATAGGCGCGATACGTGCTGATACACCAGCGCAGCAGCTCAGCGGCCCGCTCTGATTGGCCGTTCAGAGAGCCAGAGCTCCAGAGGAAGTGGAGACGTCGTTTTTCATCTTCATCTCATCTTTTCACAAAGACACGATCATCTCGAATGAAGATGAATTCTGGAGAGGCCAGCTCCCTAGCCTCCCAGCTAATAGCAGCTCTTCATAGCATCCTAGCTTCCCGGCTCTAATAGCGTTCTTCCTCGCTCCTTAGCCTCCCAGCTAATGGTATTTCTTCCGAGCCTTGAAGCTGTTATTGCACTTCCTATTTTCCTAGCTTTGCATCTAATATCACTCTTCCTAGCTCCCTAGCCTCCAAGCTAACAATAGCTGTTCCTAGCCTCACAGCTAGTACCAGCTCTTCAAGGCATCCTAGCTTCTAATAGCACCTCTTTCTAGCTCCTTAGCCTCCCAGCTAACAGTATCTCTTCCTAGCCTTGCCGCTAATATTGCTCTTCTTAGTTTCATAGCTGGGAGGCTATGAAGCTAGGCTAGTTTGCTGGCCTCTCAGCTAATAGCAGCTCTTCCTAGGTCCGTAGCTTCCCAGCTAATAGTAGTAATTCCTAGCATCCTAGCTTCTTAGCCTACATGTAAATAAAAAACTTTTCAAGCTCCCTGGCCTATGCGCTAATAGTAGCTACTCCTAGCCTCCAGTGTAACAGTAGCTCTTCCTAGCTCTTCCCAGCCTCACAGCTAATAGTAGCAATTCCTAGCTTCCTAGCCTCCATGTTAATAGTAGTTCCTAGCTCTTTCCAGTCTCCCAGCTAATAGTAGCTGCTCCTAGCTTCCCAGCTAATTGTTGTAATCCCTAGCACCCTAGCTTCTTAGCCTCCATGCTAATATAAAGTCTTCCTAGCTCCCTTGCCCCTAAGCCGTCAGTAGCTTTCCCTAGCTTCTTAGCCTCACAGCTAATAGTAATTTATCCTAGCCTCCCAGCTAACAGTAGCTGTTCCTGACATCCCAGCTGGTAGCAATTTCTAGCCTAGACTCCATGTTAATAGTAGCTCCTAGCTCTTTCCAACCTCCCAGCTAATAGTATCTGTTCCTAGCTTTTAAGCCAATACTAGCAATTCCAAGTTCCCTAGCTTCCTACCCCCCATGCTAATATAAACCCTTCCTAACCTCCCAGCTAATAGTACCTTCTCCTAGCCTCCAAGCTAACAGTAGCTTCTCAAAGCCTCCCAGCTAATAGTACCTTCTCCTAGCCTCCCAGCTAATAGTACCTTCTCCTAGCCTCCCGGCTAACCGTAGCTCTTCCTTTTTCCTCTTTTAAATGATGAACACAAGCTGTTAACAAACAAAGAAATCCCTCAACCTGAGCTGCGCTCACCTTTCTTGTCATATCTCCCACAGAGGCCATAAGCAGCCGACTGTGTTTTGGTGCCAGGCCTTAATTGCAGCTATAGGAGAGTAGGAAATAAGAGACTTGCTCAATTAACCAATATAGCACAGCTGAGGACGGCACCTGTGCAGATTGGAGTCCCGGTGTTTTTGCAGATAACATGGCCGATTACCCTCTGGAGCGTTCAGCCATCGAGCTCTGTCTGCTCCGTCCCCTACCTGGTGCAAGGCGGGGAATGGTGCACGCAACCACATTGTGTTTTAATTGCTCTCCGGGTGTTAATATACACTCGCGTGTGGAGTGTTTAATTTTCGCCCGCCCGGTGTAATGATAAGCAGAACGTCGGCTGCCAGTTTTTAACAGTTGGATAAAACCGTTCTGGGGACCTGCGAGTCATTGGAGCGGAGAAAGAGGTCCTGCTGTTTTTCTATAAGAGACACCAGCTGAAATTACCTGTTTACATTAAGCGGTGCGTTAACCAGCAGGCTGGTGCCATAAAGTGGGTAGAGCTGTGGAGAGCTGGGGGGAGATGTCGTTTCTCTACTATGATTTCTTTTAAAATAACACCTGTATCTGACTGGTTTGAGAAGCTCGGGCTGATATATACTGTGGATTTACGGCACTCTAGCAGACCCTGAACCTGGTTAATAGGAGCACTTCCTAGCTTCCCAGCTAATGGCAACTCTTCCTAGCTTCCTCGCCTCCCAGCTAATAGCAACTCTTCCTAGCTTCTTAGACGCCCAGCTAATAGTAGCTCTACCTAGCCTCCCAGCTAATGGCAACTCTTCCTAGCATCTTATCCTCCCAGCTAATAGCTACTCTTCCTAGCTTCCTAGCCTCCCAGCAAAAAGCAGCTCTTCCTAGCACCCCAGCTAATGGTAGCTCAACCTAGCCTCCTAGCTAATAGCAGCGCCACCTAGCCTCCCAGTTAACAGCAGCTCTTCAAAGCCTCCTAGCCTCCCAGCTAATAGTTGCTCATCTTATCCTCCAAGCTAACAGCAACTGTTCCTAGCTTCTTAGACGCCCATCTAATAGCAGCTCTTCCTTACTTCTTATCCTGCCAGCTAATAGTAGCTCTTCCTAGCCTCCCAGCTAATGGCAACTCTTCCTAGCCTCCCAGTCATTAGCAGCTATTCTTAGCCTCATAGCTAATAGTTGCTCTTCCTAGCCTCACACTTAATTATAGCTCTTCTTAGCCTCTCCGCTAATTGCAGCTCTTCCTAGGTTCTTAGCCTTTAACAATCCATTTACCAGAAAGTCCAAGTGTTCACAGAAAAATGTAGAACACACACACACACACAGAGCTTGATGGAGTTTACGTCACTCGGAAACCTAGCAGACCCTCGTGTACTTTGCACAAAGTGTAACACTAGCTTTACAGAACAATCACAACATCCTGGAAAGTAGAAGCCGTCAATCAATTATTCATCGCATTGTCCAAAAATGGGTCATCAAACCTTGTGGTGACTCTTTATATTGATCTCCTCTGAAGAGCACCAATAAAAATAATTAGAGCTTTTATTCTTTTTGCCTGATTGAAGTTTATAAAAGACAATTTGGAGAGAATTTCTACACAATGGAGTGAAGTGGGGCCGTAAACCACAACAAAAAAACAGACATAAATAATCAATACATCGTGTTTGCGGCTTCCATTAAAATCCTGTTAATGACACATGTACCAATAATAAATCGGTGCACATCAAATGCCATCATTAGAAGCTTTAAAGTCCACTTTCTCCCTCAGCTCCTGCCAAATGCAGCTCTGCTCTGAAGCCAATAATTAGCTTTCCTGTCATTCCACCCCCTATAGATGCTCTACATTACATGAGATCAGATCAAATGGTGGAAACGCATTAATCTTCCCGTCGGAGGAGCGAAAATAAAGCGGTGTGCACCGTCGTCAGCGGCGCCGGTGCTCCCGGTACCCCAACGCAAACACGGCAGACAATTTCTGCTGGCAACATTGCCTCAAAAAGGAGGAGGAGGAGGGAGGGAGAAAAAAGTTGGTTAGCAGATGTCAGTTGTTGTGTTTATCTCGGCGGTTTTCCTTCGCTCATGCATGGATCTTCTATCAAAGAGGGCTTATCCGAATAAAGTGCTTAAAAGCTTTTCAGACGCCTGGTGATCTGAACAATTTTTGGCTTGATCTGCAGACTAAACAAACCATAATGATGCAAGCTTGTGTAAAGATGTACACAGCAGTCGAACAACAAATGCCTGCGCTTGATGTTTTTATTAATGTTTTCTCTTCTTCTTTTCATCAGATTGCTTCTTTCTGCGCTGGTTGGGATCTGAGCGCGGGGAGGACTTGTTTTTTTTCTTCCTTGTTTGCTCCTGCAGAGGTGCAGAGATGAGGACGGTCTTAAAAAAAATAAGAAGCGAGTGTCATGCACTGTCTCTGTCCTGCAAATTTCCCTCGGGACGGTGGAGAGAACTGCAGTATGCACGGCGCAATCAGAAATATTCAAATGCTCCGCAGTCAGTCGGGGGAAAGACAACAAGCCGCTGAAAAGGTGTATTTTCTGGGACGGTATAATAAGCCGACTGCCACTCCTGCCGCCTCAAAGTAAAAGCAGCGGTGGCATTAAGTTTTTAACGGCGCTCTGTATTTTGTAACAAGGTTGGTTGTGTGAAGAAAGTTAGCAGACATCCTCTCAAGACCTGCCGGTCTCATTTCAATGCAGAGATAGGAGCGCCGGGGCTCCCCCTCTGAAGTCACAACTTCTGGCTCACATGATGGGAGGGAGACGTGGCGAGATGTGCTCGCTAAAGCCAATCAAAAGACCTGAATTCTATTTGTTTTGTTTCAAGGGAAGACGACAAAGGGGGCCTCAAGGTCTTCTTCAAGATGGCTCTGAAGCCTGAGAAGAGGAGAAATATATTTATATATATATATATATGAAAAAGAAGGCAGAGGAGAAAGAGGGAGGACCAAGGCTTTCAAGTGCCCGTCCTTGGTGGGACCTTTGCCGTGGTGCCAGGTACACAGCTTTTAAGGGAGGGGAGGTGCGAGGAGGTGGAGGAGGGGGCTGTTTTTTCATGTTGGTGCGTGGTTGGGAGTTATTAATATTCTCAAAGACAGAATTTTCTCCCCCGGATTGAAATAATGGATCATACTTAAAAGGGGAAGAACTCATTTCAGGTTTTAATACGGTAAGCCTGTTGGAACCAATTATTGGAGGTGCTTTGCCATTGTCATCTTGCATTTCTCCTTGAGGAGATTAACTGGCAACGCTGAAAAGGCCTCGCAGTATCCGGGATTTCTCTCATTCCGAGAATCTGCCTGAAATGAAATATTTTTCTTGATTTCTCTCTCTGTGTGTGTGTGTGTGTGTGTGAGTCAAGTTGCGGCGTGTTTCACGTATTTTGGCTTCATGTTCTACCTAATTATTGCAATTTGATCCTAAAGCAGGAGTGGCCTAATCCTCTGCTGTACTGCAGAAATCCTGTTTCAGAAACTTTGGTAATAAATTTGGCCTGTTTTAATAGAGACTGGGAAAGTAGCACTGTGACGGCAGAAGGACAGCCTCCCTGGGAAGCTCCTCTTGTCTCTTCATAGCGAATTCATGTGAAGAGACGGCGGAGGCAACTCGCGGAAAAGTTGGAAGAAGTTGTGCAAGACAGAAAGAAAGAAAGAAAGTCAGAAAGAAAGAAAGAAGTCCCTCTGTTTCCTGGCTAGCTCTTGAATGCTAGAGGCTCTGAGTAACTCTCACAAAGCAGCGTTGTTAAAGCCCTGCAGAAACACGAGCCACCTTAGAAAATCCAAAGGATGCTAATTATGAGCGGCAAAGCTTTAGTTTATTAGCTTTACTTCACTCTTTGCACAAATGTTTGGTAAGAAATGCATAAATGTCAAAAGTTTGTGCCGACCCCGAAGTGTCAACGCTGAGCGATAGAGAACCGACGGACCCCGGAGACCTCCGGTTAGCTCCATATGCTCGGACATATGGTTGGACGCTAATCAGAACACGCTGAAGGTACGGTTATGTGATGAATAAGGGTTTAAAGTGCAGATTCCTCGTTTTTAATTTGAGGATATTCACATTAGAATTATAAACGGCCCAAGCGTTTCCTGACATGTCATAAAATATTTGGATAAGCGGCGAGAAATGCGTCCGTGTCCAAACATACGTGGAGCTGACTGAGTTTCATTTCTTTTTTTGTTAATTACAGAATTTATAATTGATCTTGTGCATTTTTATTCACCTGGAATCCGTCCAGCGTTTCGGCGACACGACGTTGGCGAGCTAAAAACTAATAAGTGATGCTAAAAATATAAGGAAATGTTAACGAGACGAGACTAGAATGTTATTTTAATGGGACTGACTGTCTTTCAAAGTGTCGAGGCCCGTTTGCTGATCTGATCCCAGGCAGTTAGCGTTAGCATGCTGCCACAAGCCCTGTAGCTACAAATCAGGTGGAAGAATACGACATTTGAAGGTGCTTCACACTGTTTTTTACGCTAGTAAGTTAGCTACGAAGCTAAATTATCTCTAAGTACTTTAACGGTTTCCTTTTTGAGCTACATGACGTTATTGCCATCTGATTTTCGTGGCAACAAATTAAGTGGAAAAATATGACATCTTAAGGCATAGGACACTGCTAATTATGCTAGCAAGCTAACTATAGAGCTAAATTAGCCTCATCTAAGTACTTTAAAGGATTCTGTTTTGCGCTACATTATATTATTGCCTTCTGCCTTTTGGGGCAACAATTTAAGTCGGACAATGTGACATTTAAAGGCGCACCACACTGCTGTTTATGCTAGCAAGCTAGCTATGGAGCTAAAATTAGCCTCATCTATGAGCCTCATCTTTAGAGTTTTCTTGTTTTTTGCTACATGAAGTTTTTGCCGTCTGACTTTTGGGGCGACAAATTAAGTATAAACATATTTGACATGTCACACGACTATGTAGGCTAGCAAGCTAGCTACGAAGCTAAATTAGTCTCATCTAAGTACATCAAAAGTTGCTGCTTTGGTGCTACATGAAGTCATTGCCTTCTGACTTTCGTAACAACAAATTAAGTGGAAAAATACGTTGTTTGAACATCCAGCATGCTGCTATTTATGCTAGCTAGCTAACTATGGAGCTAAATTAGCGTCATCTAAGTGCTTTAAAAGTTGCTGTTTTTCGCTAAATTAAGTTATTGCCTTCTGATTTCTGTGGCAACAAATAAGGTGGAAAAAATACGGCATTAGAAGGGGAATCAGGCTGCTATTTATGCTAGCTGGCTATGAAGCTAAATTAGCCTCATCTAAGCACTTTAAAGGTTTCGTGTTTTGCTCTACGTGCAGTTATTGCTTTCTGACGTTTTCCTGGCGCATATTTAAACATGGATTAGCGTTTAGCATTTCTGCAGTTGTGCATAAATGTAGTTCCTTCTTCCAAATCCGAAAGAACGACATCAAATTCACTTAAAAGTTGACAAAAATGCAACTATGGAAGGTAAATATGTGTAAAATGTGACTCTGGTCTGTAGGTATAAGCTGACGGCTGACGTATCGTCTCTTAAATCACACGAGGCTATCAGGACGGTGTTATTACACCTAAACCTCGCTGCAGGACATGCTCCTTTGTTATTTCCAGATTCCACCACCACCCCCCTCCACCCTTCCCTCCCCTCCCTCCCTCTTTCCCCCACCACTACCAGGAGTGAGCATCGTTCCCGGATCATTACTCCTCAAAGAAATTTAAGCACGGGATGCCATTTAATTTTTTCTTTTTTTTCCCCTCCCCTGCCCAAATGCAGTCAGTCATTAGAAATCCTAGCTGTCATGCCGATGCCGTTTTTGGTGCGGAGTGTTTGTTGCCTCATTTCTTTTAATTTTATCTCCATTAGCTTAATTCTTTTTTAATATTTCCATCTAACGAACTTTACAGTCCATTTTGTCTCAGTGTCTTGCTAAGCGAGTTTTATGAAGCAGGCAGTTGGCTTTTCCATTTGAGAGCGGGCGAGGATGGAGGGGAGGGGGGGCCGGGATGGGGAAGGGGGTGTAATAGAGGAGGGCCACGGTGCTTTTGTCAGCTTATTTTTGGCACCTTAGCTAGCAGTTCTGCTTCTTCGCCTTGATTATACAAGCAAACAACTGCATGGAGTTCATTAACAATAAAGCACAGGCTAATTAAGCCGAGCCCCTTAGACAAACCAGCGCTGTCATCCCGCATGTGTTCGGGGCTGATTGAGCTGTTAAAGATTTACCTTCACTCGTCTTTTAGCTCCTTCGCTTCCTCGCCGGGGCCTCGCTGATTTGTCTCCGAGGACGTTTAACCTCACACAGAGTCGGGGCCGCCGCCACTTGGGCTGTAAACACTTTTACTTCAAGGTACAGTAGCCTCGCACAAGGCCAAGAGAGCTGTTTACCTCCCGCCTTTAATACGCCGCCACCATCGCCGCCATCGCCATCTTATTTCCCCGGAGGAACAAAGGCTCTCCGTCCATCTGTGTGCACGTGTGCTGTATATATACATCTCCTGGTAACACTGTTAGACAACATGATGATCCTGTTACACTACAGGCCGTGACGCGGCGCCATAAATTGCCCGTGAATCGGCCTCGTGTCTGCGCAGAGGTTGCGCGATACGCCATTAGCAAAATGGCCCTCCAAGCCCTTTTGTTAACGCAATTTGCTTAATTGCTCTCGTATCAGTGTACAGACGAGACGCTTGTCGAGGTCTGCGGGGACGGGGTTTTGTTAATACTCTGACGAGGGACCTCTTTTTCATTTTATTGATCGTTTGAGAGTAAATGTTTGAGGTGAGGCCGCGCTGAAGGTCCAGGTCCAGTAGAGGCTGCCGCTCATCTCGTAACCTTCACCGGCGTCCTCCTTCATCTCCTCTTCAGCGGTGGCTCTGCTTCCCCCTGGGGAGCGCGGAAGCCACCGTTCCCCTCTTCCCCCGCTGCGACGGCTCCTCTCCGGGTGTTTAATTACAGGGGAGGCTGAGTGGTCCCTCTCTCCTCTGAGGAGGCGACGGAGGAGAGCGACGGAGTCTTGAAGGAAGCGACCTCAACCTCCCGTGTGAGACGCAGCTCGAGGCTCGGAGGCTGCTGAGATGGAGGGCGCCTCGTCTCTTGCTGCGTTTGTGCAAATCGGCCACAACATTATGACCACCGAGAGGAGCTGGGAAACCTTTGGACCTGGCATTCATTGGTGCAGATGTTACTTAGAGACACAAAAATGCTTGAGGAACATCTCAAGGTGTTGACCTGGCCTCCAAATTCACTAGATCCCAAACTGATCAAGCATCTGTGGGATGATCCACAGAGGAAACCCTGCCCCTAAACCACAGGACTCCCTCCGAAGGTCGACGTCCGGTCTCTGATTAGTCCCAAAGTTGGTCTTAACGTCTCTGTTTTATCCGCAGACAAAAATCTGGATCCTGCACGTGTTCTGTAGAGACACCAAGTGGCTATTAACTCTAGATTTAACCGAATGAAGTGTTTCTGCAGGTACCCTCCTCCTGAACCTGCACAGACTCCCGTCTCGTGCCGGCCTGAGGACGGCCCACGACGTACGAGCCGTCAAAGCGGCGCGATATGAATCTGCGCTGTAATTCAGCGAAAAAGAGATTAGAAGAAGATAATGGTCTCATATCTCAAAAGTTAACAGTGAGGCCTGCGTGAACTGTGAATAATCTTATAATTACTGATCTAATGCCATTAGGCCTGACAGAAATAGAGAAAGCAACGCTTGGGTGAGGCGCAGTTAATCAACTGTGCGCTCCTCGTTGGATCATCAGCACCCCCGCGCACACGCTAAGGCCTCGAGTGATGATAGGTATAAGTTTAAATGACAGCTTAAAGGAACATTACGCCGCGCTCATATTTGGTTAACTTTCCCTACCAAATGGTTCAAAAACGTGACATTTTTTTAATGTGCCTCGCAGCCTTTTTATCGCCTCCTCCATTTGAGAGCTTTTTTTTTTATTGCCTCGGGCTCTTCTTCTTCTTCTTCTTCTTCTTCGGGGGATATCCAGAGCGACTGGAGTTCCCTCACCTTGTGTCGTTTGATCCCCGACACGGCGTCTGATCCGACCGCCTCTGTTCCAGGTTGCGTTCTGCAATATACGGGAATAATAATAAAGAAAAACCGACAACAGCGCCGGAGGCCCCCTCGCTCCCCCCCTCACCAAGTCTCTGATTCATGTCGTTTCTCTTTTCATTGCTCTTCGTGTGGGAGAGAGCGCTGTGACAAAGTGCACACCCAGAGTTTGACAGTTTAAAGAAAAGATCCACCCTCAGATTGTCATCCTCTGTTTGATCTCATCAGTCAGACGCGTTCAATTTGATGGCATTTTTTGGTGGCGACGCGTTTTCTTTCTTTTTTTTTTTTGTCGCAGAGTAAAATGCTCGTATTGTCTGAGTTTGACCAGTTTGTATGTGGGAAGAATTATTAAACGGCGCTAGACGCGCAGAAAACAGTTAACGTGTCAAAGTGTCTCGGAGCGAAACTTGTTCACCAATCAGGACGAAATCGGTCCAAAAAAAGTTGGCGTTCCCTTTTTTGTTTTTCCGTCAAAAAGTTCCGTACTTTGACTCGTAGGACGCTAATCAGTTTGACCGTGGCTCGTTAATTGGATGGGGTCTAATTATCTTTGGTTCTATTTTGGACGGAGACAGACAGACTGTCCCCGGGTCCCTCCTGGATTCTCTTTTTGGGAAAAATTAATTTAGTGAGATTGGGTTAGGGTCAGTTTTCCACAGGTCTGTTTCCAAAAAAGAAGAAAATGTTTTTTTGGGAGGGGGAACGGTTTGAAAACTTTTGTTGAACGCCGACCGGACTAGAGATCAGATCAAAGTTTAAAGACGTTTTAAAAGACAAATGTCAATAGATGCTTTGTTGGTGTATTTACTCCTTTAATCTTTATTTGTAGGGCTCAGTTTAATGAAGTGGGTCAGTAGACACATTCAGACCATCGCTCTTATCGGAGAGTGGACATGGGCCTTCCTCTGGTGTCCTCTGGTGTCCCTTTGGGTCCTATGGGTTGAGGGGCGGAGCCTATCTCTGTGGATCATCCCAAAGATACTTGATCAGTTTGGGATCTAGTGAGTTTGGAGGCCAGGTGAAAGCTGGAGATGGCTGCTGCCATGAAGGAGTGGAGGAAGGGGGGGGTCTGGTCTGGTCTAGGTGGGTGCTACATGTCTAAGTAACATCCACACCAATGAATGAAGGATTACCAGGTCCAGAAGTTCCTCAGCAGAACATTGAATTGTCAGGAGATGGTTATTCACGTCTCCTGTCCGTGGTCATAATGTTGTGGCTGATTGGTGTGTGCCAACATTGCTTCCTTCTCCAGGGTGTCACATTTGTGCTTCATTCAGGCGTTTGCATGGCTTTGTTCTTACCGACGTTTGCGTCACTCGAGGTTTTCTTTTCGTCTTTAGCTTCGTTTTGCAAAGCGTTGAAAATCGAAACCGAGCGTGCGTTAAAAGCAAATAGCAGAACACCTTGCAGTTCAACATTAAACTCTGACTTCCTGCAGACATCAGATGGCAGATCGGCCGTCTCCCTCTGTTGTTTTCTTCCTCTAACGGAGGAGAAACTTTGAGGCCAGCGCTGTCGTTTGTGCATTGTCTTCCCTAACGACGACTACCCTGGTATATATCACTTTAAAAATAAAACCAAAAAAAAAGAAAAGGGCATTGTACCTTTTTGTCAGTCTCTGCGGGTTTTTATCTGACGGCGACAAAGCGCTCCGGAGCCCCAGGAATAAACAAACGTGTCGGAACACTTTGACGCTAATGGTGTCTCCCCAGATGAAGTTCCAAAATATTCAATTTTCATTTACAGGCGGTTACATTTTGGGAGCCCCGAGAGGAAGACTTTTGATTACACAGCCTGCCATCTCTGTTGGAAGTTGGTCTTCCAGGGAATAAACACGGACCGTAATTAGGGAAACATGCAGATAGTGTAGATGAGCAATGGCGGTTAGCGGGCGGACTGGACCGGTCTCTGGGCGGGGGGACGGCAGTAATGAAGGCGTTTTGAATTTGAGCTGAAAGTGGACCGATGGACCCCCGACTCTCCCCAGGCCGCGTGCAAGGTTTCAAACTTTCCTTTTAGCCAGTTAGCTTTGTTCTCCTCAGACGTGGCGTGTCATTGTGCACGGTGCGGCGGAGGACGTGCCGCACATTATGTGGGACGTCCATCATTTACGGGAATTAGCATAAAGCCCGTTTTAGAAGCGGCGGCTGCAGCTCGTTAATGTATTTAACCGACATCCGTGCCACGCGTTCTCCGCTAACAGAAGACTTTGACATGTTTACATTTGATGTGAATATATTTGCACATCTGGACTCCTTGGGCTCTATTGGATGGAGGTCCTTCCCTATTTCCTTCAGATAATTGTCCCGTTGGAAATCAAGTCATATTTTCTTTGCGTCCTCCAGGAGCATGATGCTGCCGCCACCATGCCTCATAGCGTCCGATGGCCATAAAGCTCCATTTTTGTTGCATTAGACCAAAAATAACCTTCTTCCAGTCGACCTCTGAGTCGCCCACATTCCCGTGGCCAACTCTAGTTGATGTTTAATATGATTTTAATGTAGTATTTGATTATTTTGGCATAGACAAGCATCCTATCACGGTAGAAATCTGTAAGAAAACAGCATTTTACACATCAAATTAATGTTTATTTTGGGATATTAAGAAGCTAGTTGGTAAAAAGTTGACGTTAAAGTCTCCAACGTTGCTTTGAGTGAACTCTAATGGAGACTTAATCAACTTGTTGCGCAGAAAACCATGTGTTAATAGACGTTGGCTTCAGTGCGGTCAGCAAATCCAATCATGGTCAAGAAACAACATTTACATCACACTAACACGTACAACTCGTGTATGTTTTGGGATATTGAGAAGCTCGTTGGTAAAAAGTTGCATTTATTACACATTTAGTCATCTCCAATGTTCCTTTGGGTTAACTCTAGTTTAGATTTAATAAGATTTAATCAACTCGTTGCATAAAAAACATGTTGGTAACATGTCAAACTAGAAGCTAGTTGGTAAAAAGTTGCATTTATTGTAAATTTAGTTGATATTTCCTCATAAATCTTATTTTAAACATGTTGTAATATCATTTATTCATGTTTCCATAGTGATAATGGAAGTCCTGAAGTATAAGGCAATAATAAATAAGCCAATAGTCTTGAAGGACAGTTGACGTTAAACTTTAATATAACTAACATGTTGCACAGGCAACCAAGGCTAACACATCCAATCATGGTCAAGAATCAACATTTGCACCAATGCTAACACGTCAAACTAGAAGCTAGTTGGTAAAAAGTTGCATTTATTGTACATTTAGTTGATTTTTCTTCACAAAACGTATTTTAAACACTCGGTAATATCATTTATTCACATTTTAGTTATAGTAGAATACACTAGTGGTGTAATTGATGTACTTATTTACCATCTTGAAGGACCTAAAGCTTCATTTCGGCCTCGTCAGATAAAATAACTTTCTTCCATTTGACGTAAAAGTCTCCAACGTTGATTTGGGTGAACTCTAGTGAAGATTTAATCAACTTATTGCTCAGAAAACCATGGCTAACGCATCCAGTCATGTATATTTTGGGATATTGAGAAGCTAGTTGGTAAAAAGATTTGTTCAGTTACCACTTTGATTTTAGCTCTACGGCAACTTTATAGAGATGTTAGCACGCCTAAAGCTAAATAGCCAGAAATCACTGCACTCTGTAGATGTTTCGTAAAAAACAAATCCCATAAATCACTTCCTCTCACCAGAATAACTGACAGCATTCTCAGATGACACGTCTGATTTAAATCTGCACAAGTGTGTGTGTGTCGCCGCGTCGGTGTTTGCATATGGGCGGCTACAGTCACACACTCGCAACTTTGCAGGCTGGATAGTGTCGCTGAAGGTGTGCGCCTTCCCCATGCTGTTTGGAGTGGTTGTGAAACAAGACGCCGCCGCCACGACAACGACGGCGGAGAGCGATCCCACGAGGGGCCTCCATGTCATGTCGAAAAATACCATAACATGTGCATTACACTTAAGTGATTCTTCTTCCATCTGCTAAGTATGACAGCATTAGCATACCCATTTAATTAGCGCCGCGCTTTAAGCATCTCCCCCCCTCCCTCTTTTAATCACCTCATTGTATTTACTCAGCCACTGGTAGCAGAAGGGCCCTCATTTGAAACAACAAAACAAAAAAGAAAGAAATAAAAAGGCGACCAATCACGGTTATTTTTCAGTTGCTAACAGTCACGGCCGCTTATTCAAATCACCTATTTATTAATAAATGTAGAAATCTGCTCCCAGATTTCACCGGTTTGTTCGTCGTCGTCCCTCTCTTTCTGTTTGTTGCTTCTCAAAATCAAACCATCATCAGGAGCAGCAGCAGCAGGAGGAGGAGGAGGAGGAGGAGGAGGAGGAGGAGGAGGTGATTGAAAAATTGGGAGCCTCTTTGAATGGCTTGCATTTACATTAATGAACTTGATTTGAATGGAGGTTCATATCAAGCCTCATAGATTCTGCGCTGTGATTTTATTAATTGCAACAGAGGCGTCATTGTTTGTCGTTTTTGACGCCAATTCAATTAAAATCCCATTTACAGGGTAATGGATTAGGCAGTGTAAACTTTCTTTACGCCGAGGACGCCTGGTGACTAATATGTGACTCCGTGAAAGGTCTGCTGAGTATCTCGTTCACTTTCCGTAGGTGTTTAGCCTCAGAATGGATGGAGCCGTGTTAGTTATCGCCTCCTCTTTGTTGAGCGAGGTGGGGGGGGTGGCGGCGGCGAGGAGTGGGGGGGGGATCGGCTGCCAGCACCGGCGCCACTTTCATTCTTAATTGGTCGTCGTTTGAAGGAATTAGCAGCTTTTAATTCTATACTTTCATCTGAGAGATGTGTAGGAGCTAATTAGATTTTATATGGTGGAGTTAAATTACACGTGTGCATTTGCAAGTGATATATATGTGTGTTATATATTTATATATAAAGAGAGAGACAGAGAGACTTTATTATTTCTTATGGTGGCCCAAGAAAAGAAATATATAATCATTTTTGGATTTTTATTTTAAATTATTTTAGCGTAATATTAAAATAAATATTTTTTAAAAAATATAAAAGTGTAGAAACACAATTACATATTTTTTTATTATATTTATATATTTTAAAATAGATTTTTTATATATAATATACAAAATTAGAGACTTTTTAGACTTTTATAATTTATTTATTTATTTATTTTAAATCCTTACAGATACTGTATTGTTTTGGGACCTACACCACAATTAAAATAAATAAATAAATAAATAAAAATACAGATAATAAATGTATATGCAGATATTTTAAAAAATAGTTTTCTGCATTATATGGTTTAAAAAAAGGAAAGTTTTAATGCTGGCACATATATGAGTGACAGGCCCATATCAGCTGATATTTATATATTTATATGTATATTTGATTTATTATTTCTTACCAGACACCCGGATCAGCAGGATTAAACATAATTCCACTTCTACAAACATGTTTCTTACGTTTCCCGTCGTCTATTTTCACCACTTAACCCAAACCCGATCTCTTTATTGACCTCAACCCTTTCTCGCGTCGCTGCAATCGCTCGCCCTGTCTGAGGCACCTGTGCAGGAAGCGCTGCCAACACAAACTCGCCGTGTTTTTCCTCCTCTGCTACACGTCTGCTAATTCCCCCGGAGGAGCCGAGTGAAGCGCGCGCATCCACTCTCAGGGAGAAATGTTTTGCATTTTTCCAGCCGATGTAAGTTTGAAGGAGAGGGGGAGAAAAAGAAGAAGAAGAAGAAAAAAAAAGAAATTCAGTCTTTAATAATGCACAACGTGAGGCGGCACAGAGCAATATACATTTTTAATTACTAAAGTGACTAATATCTAGGTTTGGCTTTGAGGTTTTTGTCCCATAAAATATGCATTTGTATTTTGTTCCCTGCAGCTGAGTTGGATACACACACCTGAGCTGAGGGCTTTTAGCGCGACGCAGGAGGAGGAGGAAGTTCACGAACATGATGTGTTCAGGTACTACATGCTAATAGGGGGAGGGAGGGAGGGAGGGAGGGGGGAGGAAAGGAGGCCATGCATGCACTCTGTCCCAATAACAGCGCTGTCAGCCTGGATCAAAGTCATCCAGTCTGACGTCTGAGAGGAGAGAGCGTGCAAATATTTCATCAAGCTAATAGTTCCTAATTCACTAAAAAACACGTGAGATGCAAAGACGCCGCCGCCGTCGTCGCCGCGGCAGGAAAAACAACATATGGCGGCGTGCAAAAGCCAAATGAAAACTAAGGATCAGAAACGTGTTTTTCTTTTTAATGAGGCTCCTTATAAGTGATCGTGGCCGTGTCAGACTCTGCAGACGTCCGTGAAGCGCTCAGGCGTCTTTTCTTGGACTTTCCCCGCGACAAGAAGAGTTTCTACTCAAGTTGTCTCTCTTACCCAACGCCCCCGCCCGTTTGTCTGCGCATTAATTGGAGAGCCTTCCCTTTTTAGCCGGGGTGCATTATTTATGCCGAAGCCTCTCCACAATATTTCCGAGACAAACCCGGAGCTCTCCTGACACCAGCCTCGTCTCCTGAGTGAGACGATCCGGTCTTACCTTACCTTACCGCCCTCCCTCCCCTCCTCCCTCTGCTTCATAAATTAAAGTTAAATGAACGAGACTCGGAGCCGAAGCGAGAAAGAAAAAGTAGTAGTTGTGGCCTTTAAGTGGAAAAGTAAGTCATTAATCAATCATGTGTCTCGTCACTCCGCCCCCTCCTCCTCTTCTTTTTTTTAAAATAAAACCCAATGTCCAAGGGAGAGGCGGCTGCTAACCAGAGTTTTACATTCCTCATCTTCTGTTTCCCAGTGCTGTTTTACAAAGATCCGCGTCTTGCCCAGAAGGGAGAGCCAACCTACCTAATGTGAGCCATTTTTGATAACTCATTCCACTTCACACTGCACACAGTCCTCGTCTTGATGTCCTATGCCGTTTCAGCGCGCGCCTTTCTTTCTTTCCCAAAGCCTGCGCGTTACTGCGAGCTACTTTCTCCGCAGAGGAGGAGGAAAAAATAAAAACCCCATCCTGCCTGGCTGTTAAAAATGTTGGGCCTAAACCAGAACGTGGCGGCGATAGCGGGCGATGGCGGCGGCGGCGGGGGAGGAGGAGGAGGAGGCACGGCTTTCGATCCGTACCGGCGGGGGGAAAGTGTTTACCACGACGTTTCAAAAAGTTCAATCGCCGCAATATGATGTCAATTAAAGGTGACAAAAAGTTTAACACTTCCATATGCAGCAGCGGCGCTTAGAAACCACAGAATCTGACTTTGGGAGTGGAACTATTAGGAGGGTGCCAAATAGTGTGCCAAGTGTCCATATGTTTCAGAAGGTGCACTTTTTTATTTTTTATTATTCTTTGTGAGGTTTGTCCTCGACAACCCCCGGACTTTCTTTCTTTCTTCTTCATCAGTCGGTTTGTTAGAAGAAGAAGAAAGAAGAAGACGACGTTTCACTACTCCTCCGCCTTTCTCTCCACTTCTTTTTTAATTGTTGGATTTGAAAGAGGCCCATGTTTTTTTTTTTTTTTTGCTTGGCTCCTGTTAGCAGAATTTGGTGGCGTGTAAAAAAAAAATAAAAAAAAAATACCCCGTCTGCTTCGTTATCTCCTCATCCTCATCCACTCCAAGGAACGTTTGCAGAGTTTTATTCCAAAAAATAAAAGACGAAGCAAATAAATAAAGAAATGAAACGGGTTGTTTTCTTTCACCGTCCTGTATCTGTGCTCCGGTCTGTGGAGAAACATCAACAGCTGTCTGCATCAGGGTAAAAACAAAAAAACAAAATTCATTTCCTTTTTTTTTTCCTCTTTGCTTTTTCTTTCCCGTCAAGTAAAAACAAGTTTCTAATGTTGTTTGGAGCCTTAACTTTTAACCTTAACGTGCAGATTTATTGACGCTGCATGTTTCGGAAACGGCGCCTTGTTTGATATGCGACACGTAAACCGATCAGCCACAACATTATGACCACCGAGAGGATAATTCAGTGTCCTGCTGGGAGTCTTTAGATTCATTCATTCATGTGGATGTTACTTAGACATGTAGCACCCACCTAGTAGATCAGACCAGACCAGACCAGGTCCCCTCCTTCCTCCACCCCATAACCCCATAGCCCCCCCCCAAAGGCAGAAGACCCACGTCCATTCTCTGATTTCAGAGGCCAACACAGTATTTTGTAAGAAGGTGGTCATAATGTTACGCCTGATCGGTCTGCGCTACGTTTTGACTCAACTGCATCCGGAGGTAATTTTGCAAGGTATCCCAGAATGCACTGCTGCCTCCTCTCATATTTATTTTTATTTTATTTTTTTGCACAGACTCATTCGTGCTCTCGTTTCCAAAAACAACCCCGGGGCAGAAACCGTACCCCGCCTGCGGTCCCGTCCGTCGCCCTCTTGTTTTCCCTCCTGCGCCACCTTCTCTGTCACACTCCATCACCTCTAACAGGCAGGAATTCTCCGTACATGTACTTTGTGAACTCGGCGGCTCTGACCTCTGACCCCGCCCCCCCGCGCCTCTCACCGCCGGCTCCTTGTAGTCTTGACATTTGAGAGGAGTTTTAGCTCTTTTCCTCCGCTGCTCACATTTGATCTTTTTCTGGATGAAAGCGTCAGCTGAACAGCAGAGAGTGTAACTATATTGAGATGATTCATGCTCGCTGATCTGGCAGCGCTCTGTAGGGCTCGTCCAACAGGAAATGGCTCAGAGAGGAGCCCAACCAAAGTGGATGAATTAGGCATTTCCTCCAGACCGCTGTTAACCCTCAACCTGCTGCTGGGAAGCTTTCTCATCATACACATGTACGGGCTACATGACTTTATAACACTTAATTACCAGGACTATCAATATTTATTTTAGATTAGGTGACATTTGTGGTTGACTTGAGCCTGGTTCTCAGAGCGGAGCCCAGACTGTTGTTTTAAACTGAACACGTATCAACGTCAACGTTTAAATTCTTGTTGCAGCTTTTTATAGACGGACATTAGCAGCCGTAGCTTTGGTGGTGTGTTCACCACTAGTCGCACACTTGTCAGCAGCTTTACAGCTGATTTAGAGCCTTAGTAAGAGTTGAAGATATATTCCTAGCCTCCCAGCTAACACTAGCTCTTCCTAGCATCGTAGCCTCCCAGCTAACACTAGCTCTTCCTAGCCTCCTAGCTAACGGTTAACAGTTCCTATTCTCAACTTCTTATCCACAGATGTGACAGTAGTTCTTCCTAGCCTCCTAGCTAATAGTAGCACTTCCTAACCTCTCAGCTATCAGTAACTCTTCTTACCTTCTCCGCTAGCAGTAGCTCCCCCTAGCAGTGCAGCTTATAGTAGCTCTTCCTAACCTCCCAGCTAATAATAGCTCTTCTTGGCCTCCCAGCAAATAGTAGCCCTTCCTGACTTTCTAGCTAATAGTAGCTCTTCCTAGCCACTTAGCTAATAGTAGCTCTTCCTAGCCACTTAGCTAATAGTAGCTCTTCCTAGCCACTTAGCTAATAGTAGCTCTTCTTAACTTCTTAGCAAACAGTAGCTCTTCCTAGCCTCCAGCGCTAATAGTAGCCCTTCCTAGCCTCCCAGCTAATATTAGCTCTTCCTAGCCTCCTAGCTAATAGTAGCGCTTCCTGTTTCCCCCTTTAAATCGTGAATACAGACTACTGCCACTTGCAGGTTTGGACAGGTATTTCCATTTTTTACAGGTGCACAACGTTTGTACCAGACCAAAAAGTTCTGACCATTTTTAAAGCTTTCCTTTACCATTTTCTCACATTAATAGCACAACAAGACAGCTAGTATAATATAGGATAAAACAAACATAAGCTTTTGTGGACACAAACCGTTTTCTTCCCACCTGCTGTAAGACTATCTTGTTTTTGTTTGATGCCGCTGCACCTTTGACTATCTAATATTATTTCACCACACAAAGCTCCTTGTAGCTGCTGCGCTCTGATTTGATTCATGTTTCATGTGCTAATATATTTGATTTAGTGCCTTGATCGCTGCCTTTGTGTGTGTGTGTGTGTGTGTGTGTGTGTGTGTGTGTGTGTGTGCGCTTGTATAAGCAGCAGCAGAGCAACACAGGTAAATACCACTCGACAAATAACAGCCTGTAGTCTTTGCGTAATTAAGCGGCGTACATGCACGTCCCTCTGTGCCACCGCTTTGTTTTTTTTTCCTGTCTTCTCTTTCTGAGAGGAAGAGGAGGAGGAGGAGGAGGTGCGGTCCCTTCCTGGCAGCTGAGGCCGGTGAAGATCTGTGACAGATGGGGCCGAGTCACAAAACTCACAGCCTCAGGCGAAATTCATCCCCCAGAACTTTCCACGGGGTGCCCAGATTTACCTGATCAGAGGGATGTGGAGGGATGGGAGGGGGGTGGAGGGGGTGTGTGTATCTGTGTGTGTTTCCGTGTGTGTGTGTGTTTGTTGGGCTCCAGAAATAAGCTGAGGAAGCCGCCTGTCATGGCCGACACCGAGCCCATCTGCCTCAAACCTGTGGCGCCCTCAGAACCCCCCCACGCCCCACGCCGCCGCCACAGTCAGAGATCCTCTCTAACCGCTCGTGGTTCTCCCCCCCTCAAAAAAAAAAAAAAATGAAACACAGATAGACACAGGCCTTATGACGGCTACACATGTCGCCAGCTTTGCATACCTTCAAATGCGCTCTTACTTTGAAATTCACATGCACACACAAGAAGAAACTATAAAGGGGAGAGCTTATGCGTCCCATATGTGATGCCGCATTGAATTTCCGGTGGAAATTTACTTTTTCTTTTTGCCCCCCGCCTCCTCCGCCTCCTCGTTCCTCCTCCTCCGTCTCGGAGGTGCTAGGATCCCAGCGAGTCTCTAACATCAAAATGACGTTCCACCGCTGCTGCCGCTTCTGGTTTTTGCAGTGACCACCAAGGTAGCTAGCCTGTCGCATGACTTCCATTAGCAACCAGCAACGTAGACCTTTATAGGTGGGAAGATGAAAAGGCTTCCTGGAGACCACCCACATGTGAGAGCGATAGTGGAAAACAGCTTTTTTCGAGGATCTTCAAGAAACCGATGAGGCTTTAAAGTAGTACCCTTTAGATCCGATTGTGTTAATGGGTAATTTAATTTGCTTTCCTCTTGTAACATGCAGTAAGTTATAAATAAATGCCAGATATTGAATATTCCAGGTGTTCTGGAAGAAAATGGGCAAAAGCAGTTAGTCACAGGACATTTTCTGACCTTTTTAAAGTGAAAGTACGACATTTTAAAGGGCCTAGGGTTTAAAAGGTTAAAGGTCCCATTTTACACCTCTTTATAAAAAGTAAATTTTAATCCTCACATGTCCCAGAATGTGTGTTTTAGGTTTTGAGTCAAAATACCGCACGGTTAAATTAAACTGCACGCGTGAACTAGTCGGGGGCGGGGCTTAGAGCTAAGGACACTTTTTGGGGGTCTTAGACACGTATATTTATAATAATAATAATAATAATAATAACTTGGACTTTTATAGAGCCTTTCAAGAAACCCAAGGCCGCTTTACAAGAGGTGGGGACTGGGGTAGGGGGGGTTTTGAAACCAAAGGCCTCAGTAAGATAGTCCACTTAAATCTAAGTGGAAAAAAAAGTGAGGAGAGCCAAAATGGCGGCTAGCAAAAACGGCAGTAGTTAAACTGTGCTAGCGTGAAGTAGTTGGAGGCGGAGCTTAGAGCCTAGGATACTTTAAAGGGTTCCATATATCGAAACATATATTTTTTGGGGTCTAAGGAGAACGAATATTTATAAAATATCTACTTAAATAAAGTTATTAAAATATAAAGTATTGAAACTTTTCGTCTGTGTTTTTTGCCCCCTGATGGACGAGATATGTAATTACAAAAAAAAACTAAAGGAACTCTATTTTTAAAGTGATTCATTTTTTTTGTTTTTAACCAAGACAAAATGAAAATTCCCAGATAAAATATATAAAAAAAAGTCATAAAAGAATAAAGCTAAATTAATTTGAGCATGGGAAGGGAAAGGGGGGCCAGGCGGTTTATAAACGAGGTCCTCTCCAGAATGAGATGATTGAACATGAGTCAACAATTCAAAGCATAACAAGAGCACATAAAAGGCCAATGAAACGGAGAAACCAATCACAAGAATGATATTGTTAAAGAGCCGTTAAACGTTTTATAGCAAACTTTTTACCCGAGCAGAATCAAAGTGGATCCAGGAAGACGCTTTAAACCTTTTAACCAGACGGCCTCTTTGTCATGCGTCTCTCTCCCTCCCAGGCTTTAGGTCCAGTGCCACCAGCTTGCCGTTGACAAGGTGATAATGAGAAGAGCCGGTCTGATTATATACTAATGGAGCAGAGCAAGCGAACGTACAGGGCGTGAGGCCAAATCTGGACTGAATGCGCGCTCCTGGTTTTAAAAAACGAGGCTCGGTATGCTAAACGTTTGCTTTGAGGTCACTGAAATAGAAATATTTTGGAGGATTTGGGTTCAGCTCGCGCTGCACACTCTTGTGTAAATTAAGCCTCTGTCACCGCGGCGATAGATGAGGAGTCTGTAGGGGCGTCTAATTGGTTAACAAAGGTGTGTTGTTGTGGCGGCGTGTTCGAGGTGGTGATGGTGCACGTCTGTGCGGGGAAGGTGTCCAATTTCTTCTCTTTTTTTTTTTCCGAGCCGTCCACCTTTTTAGCTCCTGCCTCGCTCGGTAATTAACACCTGCCTCCTCAGTATGGCAGCGTGACGCTACGACGCCAGAAAGCCCCGAGCATGTGTGTGTGTTTGTGCTTTTTATTTATTTATTTTCTTAAAGTGTGTGTGTGTGCGACGGTGGAAAAAAAAAGTGAGTTTTTAAAAGAGGGAAGATTGACAGTTGTATCATTTAGTTGTGCAGGTTGCCAACATGTGTGTGTAAATATGTAAAAAATCGTGTATGAGAGATCGCGAGGAAGGAGACGAGAGTCAGCAGCATCATTAGTGGCTCTGCTTCCAATCTCAGAAATGTGTTTTATTCTCCTTTTAGCTGGCGGCTGAGTATTCTGGTGGCTCTATTTACCCCATTACCCCTAAAATGAAATCCGCTGGTGGGGATGTAAGGTCAGGACAAAGGAAGGGATGGATCTGAAGCATCAGTCTTGTTTCTTGACTTTTTTTTCTTCTTTTATTTCTCCGTTTGTCTCGTAGATGTAGATGAGCACATGCACAAAGCCTTTGCTGTGAACTGGACTAGAAGTTAGCAAGGCTAAGCAAACATTAGCGGTTAGCGTGGCCAGACTGATTTGAATAATTTCTGCCTTGAACTGAAGCTGCATGAAGCTAGCTCAACGTAACATCTCTTGTGGCAAATTTCTCCTAGTGGCCATGTGTGGTATTGCAACTGATATAATTTACCACTTTTCCAAAAGATATAAATGCTGGAAAAATATGCACTGGATGCTTGAATCCATCTTTGTTTGCTATCAAAAGTCCAGAGCTGGATGTAGCTTGTGGTATTGCAACAAATATAACGCCTGCAGCAATTTACCACCTTTGCAAAAGACATGTACGCTGCAAAAAACATGCATTGGATACTTCTAACTGTAGAGGTATTATATCTGTCAAAGCAAAATTTGCATGCATGCAATAAGCGACAAAAGCAAATCTGAAAACGAGGAAACTTTTTTGCTTCGCGTGAATAATTTATTAAAAAACAACAACAAGATGTTTGACACCAGCAACCACCTCATTTTGTTCTTAAATCCATCTTTATTTGCAATTGAAAGTCCACTAAAGGAGCTGGATGTAGCACCGCTCAGTTAGCCTAATTTCTCCTAGTGGCCACTTGTGGTATTGCAACCGATATAAACCCTGCAGCAATTGGACACCTTTGCAAACGAGATATATGCTTCAAAAAACATGCATCAGACACTTGTAAATGTTTAGTAATGAGCTGTAGAGGTTCATATTTGTAATAAAAGTTTTTATTTGTGCAATAAGCGACAAAATACAAAAGTAAATCTGAAAACAAGGAAACAGTTTTTGCTTTACGTGATAATTTATTTATTTTTATTAAAGAAAGAGGAAATTCATGATTGCATCCAGCTCCTTCTGTTCTTGAATCCATCTTTGATTGCCATCAGCTGGATGTAGCACCTCCAGTTAGCCTTGCAGCTAATCTCCCCTAGTGGCTGCTTGTGGTATTGCAACGAATATAACCCCTGCAGTAGTTTACCACCTTTGCAAGACCCTCAAATACAGTATGACAGCATCGAGTTGTGTCAAACCAGCAGCTACAAAACTTTTTGTAATTTTTATTCAGATAAACGGACGCTTCAGCATCTTTGTGCTTCCAGTAAAATAAACATTCTTGTTTTTGTACGTGGCTAATTGGAGTGTGCATTTGTGCGGCATGCGACGAACGTGACGCTAAAATACTGATACACATTTGTGCATGTGTTGGTGCGTGGCAGCATCTGTTTGCTCGGAGCTGAGGCTGTTTAAAGCTCTGGGGGGGAGTGTGAGGCCGGCGGGAGGGGGTTAGCTTAGCTTACGTTACAACTACTGAGGTATAAGAAGCTTTAATTTTGGGTTTTATTTTGCTTAAAGCACCAAAAATGTGACCTTTTTTACTGACATGAAACAACAGCAACAACAGCACGTTGCTGACGTGTAATCTGATCAAAAAACGTCATGTTCTTCGCTGATTGAAAGTAAATATTTATAAAACATGCAAATGAAAGCGACTCAATAATGCAGCAGCTGATAATATGTGAATAAAAAATTAAATTCAAGGATTAAATCTGTCAGTCACATGTATCGACGTCGCTCTGATGAAGGTCAATATTCATCAGACTTCCTTTAACATGATCCTGCACACAGTGCATGTGTATATAAATATATTTATATATATATATATGTGTTTGTGTGGCTGTGTCCTTGCAGTACTCTGTGTATTAAAAGCCTGAGCTGAGGTTATGTGGGCCCTGGGGTGCCTCGAAAAACAACTGAGCGTGGAGCTATAATTTAGCCCGCGGCTCACCTACCCACAGCCACCTAATGCATGCTGGGTATTCACATGTGAAAGCACAGAGAAGGGAAGCAGTACTGGGAGGCTTTTTTTTTTTTAAGCGTCCTCATGTGTCACAGCGTAGGACGGACAGAGTGAAACGGAGCGTGATGTTGACGGTAAATGTTGGAGGGCTGCAGAGAGACACTGACACAAGGTCCTTTAATAATCGTTTACACGTATCTGTGCAAAGGACGTGAGCTCTGCTGTTGTGCACAAATATAAAATACACTTCCTGGTTCATGCTGGATGCATGCCCCCTTTGCTGTTTTACTTTTTTCTCTCTGGAGCAACACATTTTTAGAAGCCCAGACCTCTGCTCTCTGTCATTTAGGGCTCAACTTGTGCAGACTAGTGTTTGCAGGCAATTAAACGCAGCATTTTTTCAAACAGATATGCTGCTCTGGAGATACGTTCAAGAGCAGCATCGCTATCTTACATAATCTGGTAGCATTTAGCTCAGATCTGTGCATTGAAGCATCATTTATCATTTGAGAAGTTGGACTTTGTTTGAGTATGTTTGCTGAGAGAGCTGCAGCTTGAGGAAACGTGCGGTATAGCATCCAGGACACGATGAAATGACGAATGTCCCGGGACTAGACGCACGTGTCGTTCAAAGCTTTATGGCGCTGGAGTAACGATGAACGTAATAGTCTGTTAGCGTAACTCTTGTTGTGTATTTTGTCAGATTTTCTTTTTATCTGGATGTAGCACCTCCAGTTAGCCTCGAAACTATTTTTCTCCTAGTGGCCGCTTGTGGTATTGCAACAAATTTAACACCTTCTGCAATTTACCACTTTTGCAAAAGACATATGCTGCAAAAAAACATGCATCGGACACTTCTAAATGTTTAGTAATGAGCTTTAGAGGTTTCATATTTATAAAAAAGTTTTTATTTACACACGTGCAATAAGCGACTAAAGTAAATCTGAAAACGAGGAAACTTTTTTTGCTTTGCGTGAATAGTTTATTAAAGAATGATGACACGATGTTTGACACCAGCATCCAGCTCCTTCTGTTCTTGAATCCATCTTTGTTTGCTATTGTAAGTCTGCTGAAGCCGTTGGATGTAGCACTTCTAGTTAGCCTCGCTGCTAATTTTCTCCTAGTGGCCGCTTGTGGTATTGCAACCGATATAAACCCTGCAGCAATTTACCACTTCTGCGAAAAAACATGCATCGGCACTTGTAAATGTTCAGTAATGAGCTGTAGAGGTTTCATATTTGTAAAAGTTTTTATTTTTTTGCACAAAATACAAAAGTAAACGTTTTGCTTTACGTGATAATTGTAATTGCAGGTGCAGCTGTCGTCCAATGCATGAACTCGTTGTCTTAATTTTGCGCTTTCGTCTCGTCTTTGTCCACGTCTTGTTTTCTTCTCTCAGCTAGAAAAGAAAACTTAGCCTGGTAATGCTAACTGCGTAACGGATACTACTGCCCCCTGCTGGCATGGAGGGATATTTAGGTGCATGTTAAATTTAAGTCTTTCATTACAAATCTCTGCGAAAAACAAAAAAGTCTGTCTGCCTCATCACATACACACATTTCCTCTCCTCCATCTTTTAATTGTTGAGCTGCTTCACAGAGTTTCTCGCTGCTAACGACCTGGTCGGGTTGAAGGAGTCACGGGTCTGCGCCGGCTCCTAATCACCCAGAGTTTCCTCCTGTTTTCAGGAGGAGGAGAGGAGGATTTAAAAATGTTGGCGAGGAGCCGCTGAACTGGCTCATGAGCAAAATGAGAAAGAAGACAAAAAATTAAGACTTTCAGGAGTTTGGAAAGTGTCCAGCTTCATCAGAAATGAACGAGGCCTCCACAATCACCAGGAGCATCCCTCAGCCAAACGCTCGTCTCTACATACATGTATAATTGGTGTTCGGCTGCTGCGTCTTATCAAGATGTGTGCGGGACAAAATAAAAGAGGAGGAGGAGGAGGAGGAGGAGGTGCAGAGCTGCAGAGGGAGGGCGGACTGAGGCCGACATGTTTGGCGGTCACGCTCCGCTGTCACCTTCTTTTTGACCGGAATTCATCCTCCCCTGGCGAGTTTCTCCCATCTGTTCCTCCGCCGAGCGAATCTCTGCGGCTCCCACTGCTGCGCGCCGTCCCCGCTGTCTCAGGAAGATGTCTCCAAACGGGACAGTGGCTCCTGTGTTTGTGAGACACGTTTAAATCTTCTTCTTGTTTTTTAAGGTGTAAATAAAAACAGAACGCGTGCACATGTCTGATTTCTATCTTTGCACCAACGAAGAAGAAGCGTCCCTCGTCTCCCCTCGTCTCATCGGCTGAAGACATCTCACTGAAGCAGCGTCTCCGTATTAACTTTTTCAAATTCCAATTACAAAGCAGCTTTAGGACGTCTCAGTGGACTTTGTCTTAGTGTGTGTTTGATCTGCTGCTCTCCACCGGGACCTCCTCATCTCCTCCTCTCCTGCCTCTTCACCTTCTCCCCTCCTCCTCCTCCTCCTCCTCCTCCTCCTCCTCCTTCGTCCTCTTCCTCTCTCTTCTTTTTTCTCATCATTCTTTCCTTCTCCAGCTTTTTATTATTTCCTCTCCCCCTCCTCATCTTCTTTTTTCTCCTGTTGTTTTCCTTTTCCTCCTTCTTGCCTCCTCATCCCCTCTTCCCTCACGTCTCTCCTCCTTCCTCCTCTTTCTTCTATTTCATATTTGTTTTTATTTATTCCCCAGTCACCTCCTCCCCCTTATCCTTCCCCTCTTTCCATCATGTTCCTCCTCTTCCTCTCTTTCTAGTTTTCCTCTTCCTCCTTTTTCCATCATGTTCCTCCTCTTCCTCTCTTTCTAGTTTTCCTCTTCCTCCTCTTTCCATCATGTTCCTCCTCTTCCTCTCGTTTGCTTTTCCTCCCGTTTCCTCGCCTCCTTCTCTTTCTTCCTCCTCCTTCTTTTCCTCAACCTTTTTCCATCTTTCTTATCCTCTTGGCCCTTCTCTCTCTCTCTCATGTCCATCTTTTGGTTCTCCTCCTCCTTCCTCCTCTTCCTTCCTCCCCCTCTTTCCAGCTCTCACTTTTCCTCCTCCTGCTCCTTCCTCTTCCTCTCTCCTCCTCCCCCCTTCCTCCTTTTTCCCATCGTCTCACCCAACCTTCCTTCTTCTCCATCTTCCTAACCTCAAATTTTCCTTCCCTCCTTTTTCCTCATCATTCTTTCCCTCTCAAACTTTTGAACCCCCCCTCCTCACCCTTTTTCTCCTCCTTTATCTCCTCATTCTTCCTCGCCTCCTTCTCTTTCTTTCTCCTCCATCTTTTCCTCTTTGCTCTTCTCCCCTGCAACTTTTGCTTCTCCTCCTCCTTCCTCCCCCTTTTCCAATTCTCACTTTTCCTCCTCCTGCTCTGTCGTCTTCTTACTCGCTTTCCCTTCACCTCCTTCTCTCTCCTCCTCCTCCTCCTTTTCCTCCCTCCTCATCTTCTTCAGCGTCTCTGTTTTCCTTTCCTCTCTCTCCTCTCCACTCGTCTGCATCTACAGTCCTCCTCCTCCTCCTCCTCCTCCTCCTCCTCCTCCTCCTCCTCCTCCTCCTCTCTCACCTTGAACACAGGAGTGTTATTAAGGGCCATGAATGAAGTGGGTGTGTGTTCAGTGGTGCTCCGGTGGCTGTTTAACGTTCCCTCCGGTGGCTCCACTAACGGCAGACGACAGCTTACACCTTGCAGAAACCTCCACTAACAGCGTGTCGACAGCATAACGCCTCCTCACGGCGAGGAGAGAGAGCGAGGGAGAGAGAGCGGGAGCAAATCCGAAGCTACCTCGCTACCTATTCGACTTAATAAAGGAGTGTCTCGGTAACCATTACCCCCACAGCCATGCAGAACAAATTACATTTAATGGGGTTTCTTTGCCCCCGCAGTCGTTTTCACCGTTCACTTCAAAATTTCAATTTAGTGCTTAATGCTAAGGTTTCCTTCAAAGTATTATAGAGCAATATTACACCAATTACGGCGTCTGCGAACATTAAATTAAATGCATTAGCACAATGTTGGAGAGGAGAAGAAGAAGAGGGAGGAGGAGGAGGAGGAGGAGGAGGAGGCAGCCGTTTGAAACAAGCCTCTGTTGCAAAGCGTCGCAGGCAAATGATCCGATAGACGAGCGAATACGAGGCTCCACGTCCAAACGCAATTTGTTGTCTTACGGTTTTTTATTATTGTTCTTTTCATCCCGTGTGGATTCGGTGAAGCCGGCGCCGTCTTCATTTGATGGCTTTGCCGCGGTTTAACCTCAGAGTTTAGACGTGACCCGGGCCTGTTTCCTGGTCGTCCAACGCTGCCGTAAACTCCCTCGGTTCTTCTGCTTCTTCAGCCGCCATTAAAGCAGCAGATGAAGACATTTTCTAATCTTTTTTTTTTTTGGAATTGTTAGAAATCAGTCTGCAAGCCAGACCGACTTCCACCACCTCCAACATTTTTTTGCAGCAGAAAGTTGGACCGGCAACTGATTCTGCTCCGTCAAAGCCAATCAAAGCATTTGTCTTGAGCGTCTGCATCACTTAATGTCACACGCTTGGTGTTTCTTATTCTGCATTGGCTGAAATTGGAAAACCAGAGTCTAGAAACAAGTGTTAAAGTCTAAAAATGATGGTCGGAGGTCGGCTTCACGTTCACATCCCAATATTCTGCAGAAACATCTTATCTTCTGTAAAGGTTTAGAGTCGTTTCTCTTTGACGTCGTCTCCAGGAAACTTCTTCTCTTCTTTGTTGTTGTTGTCTGGGTGCAGCCTTTTAGCCTGAGACTCGTGGATTTGGTTCTTCTGGTTCTTTAAACGCCATTAAACCTGCAGCAGAAAACGTTTTCTGGTCATTTTAACAAATGCATGGGTCAGACACTGCACCAGAAATTAGTCTGCAAGCCAGACTGACTTCCATCGGAAAGTTGGACTCCAGTCTCTCCATTGGGAACTGATTATGCTCCATCAAAGCCAATCAAAAGCGTCTGCATCACTTAATGTCACACGCTTGGTGTTTCTTATTCTGCAGTGGCTGAAGTTGGAAAACCAGAATCTAGAAACAAGCATTAAAGTCTAAAAATGATGGTCAGAGGTCGGCTTTCACTTTCTTGCTCCATCAAAGCCAATCAAAAGCATGAAAGGTCAGAGGTCGGCTTCACTTTCACACCTGTATTCCTGCAAACGTAGCATTCAGTGTTTGTTGTTGTTGTTTGCAGCCTTTTAGCCTGAGACTCATGACTTTGGTTCTTCTGGTTCTTTAAACGCCATTAAACCTGCAGCAGAAGACGTTTTCTGATCATTTTAAAAATCCCTGGATCGGTCCTTGCACCATTTGCTAGAAATTAGTGTGCAAGCCAGACCGTCTTCCACCACCTCCAACATTTTTGCAGCAGAAAGTTGGACTGGAGTCTCTCCGTTGGGAACTGATTATGCTCCATCAAAGCCAATCAAAAGCGTCTGCATCACTTAATGTCACACGCTTGGTGTTTCTTATTCTGCAGTGGCTGAAATTGGAAAACCAGAGTCTAGAATCAAGCGTTAAAGTCTAAAAATGATCTGAAAGGTCAGAGGTCAGCTTCACGTTCACATCCCAATGTTCTGCAGAAACATCTTCTGTAAAGGTTCATAGTCGTTTCTCTTTGACGCCGTCTCCAGGAAGCTTCTCTCTTCCTTTAAACGCAGCCTTTTAGCCTGAGAGGACAGAGGACAGTCTCAGGGCTGCACCTCCTGACGAGCTCGTGCAAACTTTCAAACGTTCATGATGTTCATGCAAACCTGCAGGCCTCTCTGTCCAAACCTTCACATGAAGCAGGAGCTTTCTTCCTCCAGTACATCTGTGGCTAAACCCTCCACTTGTTGCTGAGACGTTTGCTGCCTTCCTTTCTTTTAGCAGACGTGATGCGGTTGTCACGGATACACGTCACTTCGTCACCGGCGAACAGTTTGGACGGAGACGCATGCGAGAAAAAGAAGGAGTTCTCCACATGTGACCCGAACATCACAGCGGCGTGAAGACGAGGAACCGGAGAGGAGGAGGAAGGAAAAAAGAAAAAACAGATGGCTGGACGGGGACCAAGAGAAGAAGAAGACGCGGTCACGTGACGGGCGGCGTGCCACGGAACTTCCTGCTCGCTCTCCCTCTCTGTCGCAGCAGTTGGTGTCACTACTCGCGCCGTCTGCGTGAATCCGAGGCCCCGGCTGAACAGATTGGCCAGTCGGCGAGGATCATTCGCAGGAAAACTCTGCTAATCTCCCACCGGCTGCCTCGCTGCCGCGCTCACATACACTGTCTCTCTTCCCGTTGTCCCTCCCGCGCAGACTTCTCCTCAAAACTGTGTCGAGGGAGGGCAGGGGATTTAGAAAACATGTCATCGCGAGCGCCGTTCCAGAACCGAGGCGCCCGCCGCTCCGAGAGGGAAAGAGATACCTCGGTGAAATAATGACGCGGTGTGAGGAGACGGCGTCCTGAAATCCTCCAGAAAGATGTTCCTGCAACCTCCGCCGCGTGTTTTTTATTATTTTTTTTGCTTATTATCCATTAAGCACATGTCACAACAGCTTAGAAATGACTCGCTCTCACACAAAAAGCAAAAAACTCAGTCAGGTTTCTATGTTTTACTGTAGAGACGCTGCTTTTAATTCACCCTGCAGAGCTGAGCTGCAGAATAAACATATGTGAAGCGTTAACGCTGACATTAATAACCTGACGTCATCATTTATTTCTACTCGTGGTTGAATTTCTTTTGGTTCCTGCGTCTCTTTTCTTTGTTTCTTCTCTGGAGCCGAGCGTGAAAGTGACTGCCTCCATCGCCTCTGCAGCTCCTCTGCCCTCCGGCGCCGTGATGGACTCGTCGATGGGTCACGGCTCGCTTCCACCTTAGATGGTCGAATAAGAAAAACCTTTTTAGTTTTGCTGTAAAACCAGAAGTGTGCACGCTGCTCAGGACGCGTGCTACAGCAAAGCAACACTGCAACATGATGCTGCCACCGCCGTGCTTCAACACTGGGGTTCTTTTAACATTTACAGTCCCAGCCGAGCGCACGGAAAGCTGCAGGTTGACTGCAATAATAAAAATATCTTCCCTTCAGAGATTAACCGCAGTATTAAAGCTGCGCGACGGCGCCCGATTCCATAAACCTTGCTGCGACGCTGCTGTATTAAAGAGCTGCAGTAAAAACACGGGGCGCTTTGTGAACATTTACGAGCAGCTCAGATTAGACGCCGTCTGTCTAATCTGGGCTCAGTATCCACCTGAAGTTCTTCCCAGACTTGAGAGGAACGAGGCCGGGTTACAGATGCGCGTGCACGCGTTCAGGTTATCGTCGCATCGGGGTCGATTATCCCGTTTCATCACATTTGTCATCCTGTTTGTGGGTTTACTTGGAGATTGAACTAAAATCCCTGCGAGCGAGACAAACGGAGACTTTTCTGCAGAGGTATCTACTCAGTTACTCTCACCCCTGGCTCCGCCCACGTGGCCTCAGCTCTGCCAATGAGATTAGGCCCCTTGCAGCGTCTCCTTCCTGCTGAGAAATATGTGTACAAGAAAAAAAAAGAGCCTCCACCGTGTGACAAAGCCACACTGGATTTATTAAAACCCACTCCAGAATGCACTCGTGCTTTATCCGGGCGTTTATACCTCTTGGCCGCGGCGGTGGAGGGGTCGGCGCCCAGTGTACTTTTTAAATGTGTGAAATGTGGCGAGGAGCTGCGGCGGCGGTGGCGGCGGGCGGCGGGGACCACCAGGTGCTGCCTCTCCACCTCGAGCCGGGCCGAGCGGCGCCTCTCCTCTCCAATAAGCCAAAGGGCTGAGATGGCACTCGCAGGCAGCCGAGCCAAAAAGACATTTCAAGTGTGCACTTCAAAGGGGCCTCGGATTATGTTCACGCACAGTCTATCCTGAGGGGCTCCTTTGAAGGGAAACTTACTGCAGAGCCACTGGTGGCCGTTCAGAGTGTGTTTGTTTGTTTGTCTAAACCCATTTCACTCACTGCTCCTGCCACCACGCTGCAGAATTCAGAGGAGGGAGGGGTTTCCTCCTGCAAGAAAGTTTCAGTTTAAACACAATTTAAAGAGTTTTATTGCAAAAAAAGTACATGATGCACCTTTTAAATGCTTTTAGATTCTGTTTTAAAACCAGAAAATGTCTTTATTTATTTCATATTTGTGCTGAAGAACAAAAAAGTCGTGCAAATCGTTTCCACTCACGCAGATTAATCTCGTTTTATTTCTTGCGCTGGTGCAACTTTAGCTGCAGGCCGACTGCCTGAGGGAAGTGTGATGTGAACGGAAACAGGAAGTAGAATTAGCGAGACACAGGTGAAGACGATCAGAGAGGAGGGAGGCACATGGATCGGCTCAGTCGTTTGGATAGTCTGCTGTTGGTTTTTGTGTTTTTTTGCAGGATATACACGTGAGTGAGCGATCATTTCTAAATGTTAGGCAGGTTTAGTTGCACATTTTCAAATGTTTGTGCAATAAAAGTGAGTCAGATTAGGGATTATGGAAGACTTCTGAGTTTAAATCTTTGTTTCTTTTGTAACTTTGAGACACCTGTTTGTTTCCAGTCGTTTTTATTCCTTGTGCTCGTACAGATTGACCTGAGGGATGCGATGCACGTGAGCTCAAACTGAAAAGTCTCGTTTTTGTTTTTCAGGTTTGACTCTACATCTGTCGGACACCTGCAGCGGCGGATGCCAGGATGTAGACCACCACCACCACCAGCCGCCGCCGCTGCCGCATCTGAAAGTAAGTGATGTACGGGGGAGGATGGAGGAAGGAAGGGAGGGAGGGAGGAAAAGGAAACAACAGCAAGGCGATTATCATAATTAAAGCCACATCAATTAAAGGGGTCAATCACTGCACGGCTGCCACCTTCCTCCACAGATGGTGAAATTTGTTTAGGGCTGCCTCCTCCTCCTCCTCCTCCTCCCTGACACTGAGGAGCTGCTAAACGGCTCAGGCCTCCGTCCTCACACCTTAGCAACAGTTAAAGCTTTAAACTAGAGACTCAAATGTTCCTTGATGAAGTTTCCTTTTCTTCCCAGGGAGACGCCTGCAGCTGCTCGTCCCCCAGAGGTCGAGGAGACGAGGCGGAGGTGGGTGCATTTTAATCCTGACCTTTGCTAGCCGCCGCTAGCCGCTAGCCTAGCTTTACCGCTTCTGAGTCCAACGAGGCCGAGCTGCGACTCTCGACTCCGCCGCTGACCCCGAGAGGTGGTTCCGGTGGTACAGAGGGAGGGAGGGGAGGGGGTCGGCCGCGGGGCCCCGACGGGGGGCCGGCTTCCACCCAAGATGAGGAGTGACACCGGGGTTCAGGGGTTAATTTGTGTAACGGGCGAATTTGCATACAAATGAAAAATGACAGAATTGTTCTGTTCTCCACAACTTTCAATGTCATCCGCATCAAGCTGCCTCTATCTGCCTCACCCCTCCCTCTCTCTCTCCTCACCCTCTCTCTCTCTCTCCCCCCTTCACAGCGTTTGAAGAATATTCATTACTTGTGAAGCTGGGGCACCTTGTTTGCTATTAATCTCCACCGCAGGTCAATGACTTAATTTGCTCAACTTTATCAGTGGTGCCATTCACTTCCTCTTTCTTCCTCCGCCCGTCCGCTCCCTTTGTAGCTTTCTCTAAAGTGCTCTCATTGCTTCTCTTCATAGAGACCAGCTAAGCTTTTTAAAGCACAACAAAGGCACAGTAACTCTGGTCTGTGAAAGAGTTTTGAAGACATAAATGAATTACTTGAGAGGTGGAGGGGAGGGAGGGAGGGAGGGGAGGAATAAGCGCCGGCCCTCTAGATCGCTCCTTCTTCTCCTGCAAACAACAACTTCAGCAGAGATTTCCTCTCAAATCTCGTTGATTGGATTGATTGTTTTTCAAATCCAGGGGAAATTACTTACAAAAGGAAAAGGGGGCGCGTGTGCAGACGTGACAAACGGGAAGGGAGCACGGCGGAGGTGATTGGTGCACGCAGCGCAGTTTGATGTTGCAGGCTCTTTCTGCGTCTGTGATCACCTGAGTTGAGCTGTGCGTGCACCTGACCACGCGTTCATGCTAATGGAGCTAGTGAAAGTCAGAAAATGAAGTGTAAATGCACGTTTTGTGGGAACGGGTGCAGCTGCAGCTTCAGCACGGTGCAAAAACATAAAAACAGTTTGGTTTTACACGATATCAGGCTCAAAATCATCATTATTATTTCATTTAAGGGCGTAGGGCGTCCCTTGCAGGTTGCTAGCTGAAGCTAACGACGGCTAGCCAAGATGGCGGCGACCAGAGACGCCGAACGGAGCTTCAAAACCAGGAAACTCGATTGCTAAGTGCAGAGCTGTCTGATAAATAAGGTGCAGGTTCTTCAGGTTCTTCAATAAATGCGCTGTGTGTCGTTCTTGAAAAACATCCAAAGAGAACGTAGACGTATCTCTGCGTCTTTTAGCTTCCTTGGTTTCTACGTCTCTTCCCGTTTGGTTCTGAACTCGACCAGACCACCTCCTCGTCCCAAACAAACACCCTTGGATTTAAATCCTGCAGCATTAAAGGAGCATCCATACGTTTGTTTCCGGGGCGATCTGCCTCGGCGCCGCCACTTTATTCACTTCAAACAATGTTTGAGAGCGAGCGCACGTGAGTCCTCGGTGAAGGCTGAGCGTGCTCCAGGAGAGAGGAGCGCCGTGAGTTTGGTTTCTCCTGCAGGCGCGTTCTCCAGCTTCATTATGAAACTTTCAGGAGAGAAAGAAAGTATAAAGCATAAAGTAAGAGAGAGTGAACCATTGTTTGGATCTTTATGCAAAAAAAAAAAAAAAAAAACCTCCTTTGTGTTTCAAACTCTTGATCCCCCGTAGGCAAAGGAGAGGAGCGTATTGATCTGAGCTGAAAGGAGGCAGCCCTTTCATCACGCTTCCTTCTCACCTTAGACGCCTTTGAGAGGAGGAGGAGGTGGAGGAGGAGGAGGTGGAGGAGGAGGTGGAGGGGGCTCCTTCAGGATCCCAGCACCCTCGGCTGGCTACCGGCCAGAGATTAGGACGGCGATAACCCTAATAGGTAGCGAACGAAAGCAGAGGCTGTCTAATTAGCGCTGATCAAAGCCGAGGACTTTATCCCCAAAACAAACCTGCACATTTGAATGTGAGGAGGAGGAGGAGGAGGAGGAGGAGGAGGAGGAGGAGGAGGAGGAGGAGGAGGAGGGGAGAAGTTTTTGAACTTCCTGGAGAGCTGATCACGGTCATGATATGCACCGCCTCGTCTCTTCTTCTGCATGCAGATATGGAAAGAACAGGGAGAGGGGAGACGTGCAGGAGATCCAACGTTTGTCTGCAGGATGAAGATGTTCTTTAGCTTCTGCACAGTTAAGTTTCATGCTCTGACGTCCGTCCATTCCTGAATCATCTCCACGTTTGCAGAGCTGCGTGCACCGACCTGCAGATCCTCCAGCGCTGACCTTCTCCAGGAGATGCTTGGTCTCCACCGTGGGCTCGATAAAACCCCTCCTGTATGTAAATGAGAACACTGTCGGGATTTATCCTGCTGCACAAATGATTAAGCAATCAAAGAAGCTCCACTTATTATTCAGCTTTCACCTCCACTTGGTCGCGGGCCGTCTGTACATCCTCATAAATTTCCTTTTGAAGGCAACATCTGTCCCGAGAATCAAAGTCTCTCCTAATGGTTCCTTTTGAGACCCGAGTGCAGCTCTGACCGCGATGAAGTCATAACGTCGGGGGGCTTCAAACGAGGGCCAGATCTGACGCTCCCGCCTGACTGCACTTTGAGATAAGAATCGTACTAAAGGTTTTTCCGCAGCACGCAGAAAGAGAGAAGAAAAAATAAAAAGTCATATGTGAAAGCAATTAGCGTGATTGCAAAGAGGAAGGAGAAAAGTGCAAACGTGTCGGCGCTGCAGACATCAGAGGTGTCTCGCTTTTCACGGCCTGGACGTGGACGTGGAAGCAGCGAGGAGTTAAAGTCCGTCCCAGCCAGGATCAGCCAAACATGTGCCATCCCCTCGTTCATCACATCTCAGTGTTTTCCTCATTAGGTCGCGTCTCTTTGAGGGCAGGCGCCGCCGTAGGAGCAGGAGGAGGAGGAGGAGGGAGGCCGGAGTGCCGCGGCGAATGTGCTGAACCTCATCCCATTTACTGTCAGACGTCGGCCAGACGTTTGATGCAAATGTACAAATTTGCCACGACTGTGAATGTATTTGAAATTTGATCACATTTCATACCCCCGCGCACTCAGCCTGTGCCCCGAGAACGCCGCACGCCATCCGGAATAAATAATAAATAAATAACACACGCGACGCCTAATGAATTCCTGATAAAAGTTTATTTTCCATATTTCTTTCCTCTTGTATCTCCAGCCTGTCCTCGGCCACAGATACGGCCCGTGTCCTAATCTAAATGGAAGGAGCAAATTTGGTTTTGCATACATTTTCCCCCAGAAATATTAGACGGCGCCGCGTGGCCTCGCAGCTCGGGGAAGTTCAGACTTTTAAACACAAGAATCGAAACGACTTCTTCTTCTTTTATTTCATTTTATTTCCTGAGACCTCGTCTACCTGCGATCCCCGACATGTGCTCGAGCCCTCTTTCCTCTGGCGTTAAACATATGCTCCAGACATATGCTCCCTGCGACATATGCTCCGCTAAAGCTGCCGCTCCGCTTTCTGTTTTTTTTTTTATTCCAACCTAGCGTCCGGGAAATATCCAGCACCTTTTGCAGATAAATTTAAATGAGCCCTGAATTAGGATCATACCAGAGGAAAATGAGGAATTTCACGCCCCGTAAGGCCAAATGGCGTGCAGGAAAGTCATGTGTGTGTGTGTGTGTGTGTGAGGTGGAGGGAGGATTATTACCCGTTGCCTCCGTGCATTAAGCCTCCCCTCATCCACTGCCAAAGGCCTGACCCAAATATGGCTGAAAGACAACATGTGACCTGCTTAGTGCTTCAGCCGCGGGCGCAGCGAGCTCGCTGCAGGGCGTGGTGGCGGTCCGGTGTAGACGAGGAGGAGGAGGAGGGTGAAGGTGGGGAGGGTTCCTTCTATTAGTGGGAGGAAGCGCAGATGCCGGCAGATGGCGAGCATATTGTCCGGAGCTGACCCGAGGAGTCATCACGGCAGAGTCCAGGTCTGCAGCCCGGCCTCACATCCAGGTTGCAAAGTTTTTGCACGTCGCTGGATTTTTTTGCTAATTTCATGCTGCAGATCTTTCTTGTGTCTCTGCTCGTGGATAACGAGCTCGTCAGGACTGAAAACAAGCCGCCGCTCTTATCGCACCCTTTTTCTAATTGCGCTCGGAAACAGTTTCAGTTTCTGAGCTGCCTCCCGCAAACTCCTGACTCCTTTTCATCGCCGTCGTTTCCAAAGTGTGCACGCATGTGAGAATAAAAGCAAGAGGAAGAAGCTGCAGGATCGATTTTTACTGGAAACCGGTTTCTGCTTTAATAATAAAAACATAAAAAGCACGAGCTGCGATGAAGAGCAGCGGCGCCGCTCGCTGTAAACTAGCAACACGATTAAGGTTTCGCGTCGGCCCTCTCGCTCCGTCTCGTGCTCGGATGCAAATGCGTCTCTGGGCTATGAGGAAGCTGTCTGTACTCATTTGTAGTCTCGGGCCTGGGGATAAATCAGATCACAGTGATGGCGGCTGCTTGCTTTCTCCCCCCGTCTCCTCCCTCGTCTCCTCCCAGCTCGTGGCTACCGGAGCAGGTAGCTCTGGCTGGAGGGGGGGGGGTACGCCCTGCAGATGCTGGCCCCCCAAACGTCACCAGTGCCAGAATCCAGGAATAAAAACCTGCAGACACGCACGTAAACACGCCTCATGTCCTGCTCCACGTGCATGTACGTGAGAGCGGCGCCGCTGCATGCACCCTCCCCTCCTCTTCCTCCTCTTTCTTTCTTCATTTCATGCTAATGATAATGACAATAATTCACAGCGGAGCAAGAGAGGAGGCCTCGCCACAACAACCGCGTTCCCGCTCTTAATACGATCAGCCGTGATGATTCTCTCCACGATAATGATTCATCAAACGATTCTGCGGCGGTCACAAAAGGGCCCGAGTCATTAATAAAAGAACAGAGTCAAAGCACCTTGGGGATCTCTCCTCTTCTTCTTCTTCTTCTTCTCCTCTTTCTTCCCTGCGCCTGGACCTACTTATCATTAAAGCCTGCAAAAGAAAAAAAAAAGAAGAAGAAGAAGAAGCCGAGCGCTACATCTGAATGAAATCTCATTGTTGAGGTTTTTTTTCTAGATGTGAATAAAATTCCATTTCAAATTAGGCCCCATTAGCATCACTAAGAGGGAGGAGGAGGAGGAGGAGGAGGAGGAGGGTGACCTTTCCTTTTTCTGAGGAAGTTTCTTCTTTTTCCGTTCGCCTCCCTCGTTTAGCCGAGGTGAAGGGAAGGTCTTCTCGAGTCAGGACGCCGACTACGAACGGATCATGGATGAAGCGTTGCGTTATTAAGTCTGAAAACAAATCTAACGCGGTTAAGTTGCATCATGGGAAACGTAGGAACGTGCAGCTCTTTGGAGCAGGAAGAGGATGTGTAGACGCGGCGCTGCAGGAGGTCAGAGGTCAAACCAATAAACAAACAACGCATCGATTTCCTGCCGCTCCCGTCGTTCCCGGGGAAACCTCCACCGTCCACTTACGCCTCCACTTATGTTAAAGACGCTTCTCGTTCAGGGGGAAGCCCGTCCTCCCTCCCTCCCTCCCTCCCTCCCCTCTTCCTCTCCCCTCCCTGGTTAATAGCATCCCTCGGACATCTCCCGGGGACGGTGCATCTGAGGTGAACCGCTACCAGAGATTGGTAATCATTTTATTAGAGGAAGCCGGAGCCGGATTAATGGCGCAGCCTGTAGATGCCGAGCTCTCAGCTTGTTTATGTGGAGGGGAAATAAACACGGGGGCCTCCTTCAGCGGGACACGCGCTTAGAAAGAGAAATCCACCGGCCGCTGAAAGTGTTTAGGGATGTTTAAAGATAAAATGCATCGCGGGGACGGATAGTCAAACGTCTCTTTAGTATTTAGCATCTTTAGCATCATCAGATATCTCTGGACATTTGGTGCAAACGTGGACTCTGTGATTAGCGGTTTGGAGTCTAACGGTGGATTCCGTGCAGACGTCTGAAAGCCGAAGCCTGAGCGGCGTGAAAACATCAACGATTCATTTACAAAAGTAATAAAAGGTCCCGTCTGGCAGGAAATAACCTCACACCTTCGCTTTTCTCTTTAATTTCCCAATCAGAAAGCGCTGAGCTCTCTCCTCCTCCTCCTCCTCCTCCTCTCGTATTTTCAGCCTCCTGCCACAAAAAGCGAAGAAATGGAAAAAGCCTTTTTTTTTTTCTAAATACATATATATTTATATAATTTCTTTTTTTCATTCCTGTGTTTTTAATCCCCTTGCACCCTAATTGGCCTCTCTTTACTGTGAAGTGAGTTCAATCTGCAGGCAGATAAAACAAGTGTTGGGTGAGGGCGCAGGCACCGTGGCACTGTGTTCCCAAGCATGAAGTGAGCGGTTTTCAGCTAATATCCAAAAAACCTCTGCAATTAAAAGGCTGCACAGTCGTTAAAGTTGCTGCTTTTTTATTTATATATCTGAGTAAAGCTCCAGCCTCCCCTCCCCTCCTCTGTGGGTGCTTCACCTATTCTCTGCTGCTGGAGACGAGACGATGACGTGCAGACCTGTGGTGACCGGCCCACCCGTCCCAGAGCCCGCTGCTGCTGCTGCTGCTGCTGCTGCTGCTGCTGCTGCTGCTGCTGTGTAGGTACCAGGATTAACGAGGGCGGGTATTGATTCGGCGTTCCTTTCTTTCCTCCCGGTCCAAAACAGAAGCCCGGTCGATATCCGCAGGCTTTGATTTCTGCGCCGGCCGGCCGGCCTGCTGCTCTAATGTTATCGCCGCGGTGGAACAGGAAACATTTGATAGCCGCCTATAGCTTTGAGGGAGGAAATGATGATTCACGGCAGTTTGACAAGAAAACCTGAGGAAAGTCTTTACATTTTGCACAAATGTGAATAAATCTTTGTCTTAATTGATTGATTTAAAGTCTTAAAATGATGTGGTGAAAGGTCAGAGGTCGTCTCCTCTTCTCCTCTCTCCTCTAAACCAGTGTGGACTCGATTCCGTGTGTCTTCAGTGACTAAACTCCAGGGACAAACATGTGCAAGATAAAGTTTATCTCCTTCAAGTGGACCCTCCAGACGTTAGCGCAGAGAAGACATAATAATCATCCGCAATAAACAAAACGATTCAATTTAAGCTGCTCTTCTTTACGGCGTCTTTTTAAAGCCTGTTTGTTGCTTTCATGTTCGTTTAAAGTGGAGTTCAGATCTGGGAATATCTCACAGTAAAGTTGAGCTCCGGCTTGTTGTAGTCCCGTCTCTGCTGCACATTTCTTTTTTTGTTTTGGCGCCGTAGCTCCGTCGTGCTCGCTCCTTCATTTGTTTGCCTGTTTACGTTGTATGTTTGCTTATTTATCCGTCTCCTCTTTATTTTTTAATGAGCCGGAAATCCACCGGAGAACGATGAAACTTTTAAAGCGTGTACAGTAGCTGAGGAGGAGGAGGAGGAGGAGGAGGAGGAGGAGGCTTCGTATTTACATTGAAGCCGGCCACGATCTCAGAAGAGCCTCAAATGTAGGTTAGAGCTGCAAAGTTAATATGCAAATGTCCTTATCTGCCGGGACTCACAAACAAGCGTCACCCTGATTGATTTAATAAAGTGCTTTTATCTTTCAAAGTGTTAATTAGGAGAGATGGGCCTCGCTTTGAGTCCCAGCTTTCTGTGGCACATTTGAGAGCTTTCAGACAAAAGAGAAACTTTCTGTCCCCCCACATCTCCCCCCTCTCCTCCCCCCCGCCCCGTCTCCCAAAACATCTCATCTGAACTTGTTGTTCTGTCAGACAGACGGCCTCTGCATCCATGCGTTCATCTTTTTAAGTCGTTTTCGTTTCGTTTCAGGAGCTTCGGCCTTTGCTCTCGTGGTTTTGTGATCTGAGCAGAAACAGAAATGAGCTTAAATCTGGACCTGAAACCGGGTTTGGTTCTGTGCATCCGCTCAGATTAATGCATTTAGTTCATTTGCACATGAATTTGAATAAATATCCGTGACACAAATTTTTTTTTTGCTTTTTTTGAGGAGGGTTGATTTTTATTGCAAGTTTCTCAGCATTTTTTTTTTTGGGGGGATTTTTTTGTAGTTTTTGTGCATTTTTTTCGGGTTTCTCTGCAGTTTTTTTTTTGCATTTTTTGCTTTGTTTTGCATTTTTCACATTTCTCAGCATTGTTTGGGGGTTTTTTGCATTTTTTTTTTGCATTTATTTGCATTTTTTGCATTTTGTTCGCATTTGTTGCAGGTTTCTCAGCAGTTTTTTTATTTTTTGCAATTTTTAGATTTTTTTGCATTTTCTTACAAATTTTTCGCATTTGTTGCAGGTTTCTCTGCAGTTTTTTTGCATTTTTGGGGTATTTTTTGTAGAGTTTTGCAGTTTTCGCATTTTTTGTTTGCAGTGTCTCTGCAGGTTTCTCTTCCTGCTCAGGTAGACGTGGCGCAGGTGCGCAGCGTTCTCCGTCGCGCCCTCTCAAGAGTTCACGAGGCGAGCCGCGTGCCAGTGACCACAAAAACAAAAAATAAACAGGGATTCCCCTCCAGTCACGGGAACCACGACATGAAACGCCCAAGCTGCCAAGGCCCCTGAAACCAAAAAAAAAAAAGAACGAACCAAGCCCTGACCAGACACGAGCCTCCTCCATCCTCCTCCTCCTCCTCCTCCTCCTCAGCCGAGCATGTGTCTCACGCTATTGCCGAGTTTTGATCTCATCCAGTCGGACACTTTGAGGGAATATTTTTCCCCCTGCCGTCCCAGAGCAATCTGAATAATTTCCAGCTGCATATTTTAACTCTCAATCTATCTTTGATGTCTTATTTGTGTGATTATGTCTCCCTGCCTGCTAAAATAAAATAAAAAAAACAACCAGAACGCACCGACTGTCAACCACTCGTGGCACTTATTTTTTTTTATTTGGTTCTTTCTTCCCCGTGCACGGTTGGGACTGTTTTTTAATTTTTATTTCTGCGGGATCAAAGCCAACTCCCTCATGCTTTATTTTTTTCTTCTTCTCCCTGATTCAAGTAAACACGCGACGAGATGAAGAAAGTTTCCGCGCGTCCGGCAGGAAGCATCTTGACGCCGTTCGTTCGTCGTCTTTAAACCAGTTGGGGAACTTTTCTGGTTTTTTATTTTTATTTTTATTCCTCTCTCTCTCGGCTCGTCGTCGGGCGTGGGCGGCCATCTTAACCTGAGCAATTAAAGCCGAGACAAAGCGCCGAGGCTGCAGAAAGCCGGTGACAGCGTCCGCGCCACCTCTAATTATTGACTGGCCCCTGGCTTGGCGGCAAAAAAAACAACAAACCTTCATTATTCTTCTTCCTGTGGTAATTTGTATTTGCCTGACATTCATCATATATTGTTGGTAACCTTTAATTCATCTGCTGTTAGCACTTTTGTCTGCTGAAGTAAGGCTCCGCGCCGGCCGGCCTTCCTTCCTCACGGAAAATAAAACTGTAAATTGGAAGAAACTTTACAAATATGTGATGTTTCTGTAAACTTTTAGCCGAGGAGGAAGCTGCAGCCTCTGGTTTTCTTCTCGTCTCGATGACGGACAGCTGATCCGGATAACCCTGACATGTTCCCCCCACCTGGCTCCTCGCAAACTTTTAAACAAGGCCGAGGATTATTTCCTTTCATATGTGACCCGGGACTGCACGTCTGCCCGTCCGCACAGCACCTTCATCCACTCCTGAGTCACTGCAAGCTGAGTAAACACGGCCCGCGCAGAATCCTAATGTCCCATCCCGAGATCAAAGCGGCCGCTCGAATTCCTGCAGGTTGTCTCAAAGGCCGAAGCCGCGGGGATGAGCCTTTGTCAGCACTTTCTCTGCCCCGAGCGAGACCCCGTTCACTTTTTTATTTTATTTTTTTTATTTCAGGGAGAACAAAAGGACAGTAGGGCCCGGCGTTTTCCAGATCTGAGACGTGCAGGCCCTGCAACCTGCTGCAGGAGACGTTCAGTTGTTCTGCTGTAGTACCGTGAGGCGTTCAAAGTGGCGTTAACCTGTGCAGAGACGGGTTTAGATACGCGCTTCAGTCCACAATGCCAGTTCTTTTGGTGCATGTTTGTGATTTTATTGCAGAAAGTAAAGAGAAAACAGAACATTTAAAGTCTCTTTTCTGTCAGAAACTGTATTTACCACATGCATGTTTCCAGATTGGATTACAGTTTGATGCTCTTTGCAGCTTAAAGTCACCAAAGTGGAGTTAACCTGTGCAGAGATGTGTTTAGATACGAGGTTAAA
>SRSE01000195.1:0-222500 GCA_005024645.1 Planiliza haematocheilus | reverse complement strand
CGTCTGAATGTCGGGCTTCCAGCTGGGAATCAGAAAACGTTCCCACATCCAGCAGTTGTTCCATTATTCACCGTCTGAGGAGCAGCTCCGTGATCTGTCTGCACATGACATCACCGCCCGCCGCAGCGCGCCTCTCCGCCGCGCGGCTTAACGAGACGCCGCTTCACTTCCACTAATTGGAAGTGAGGAGGACGGTATTGCAGAAATGACACGGAGGGTTTCTGCTCATGGTGCCAGTCTGCTTAAAACCCAAACATATGTGGCTCTTTGCGTCTTTTCGCGACCTCGCGGTGGACTTCGGGGACGTGCACGTGGTCAGAAATGTGCAGACGCTGATTGATTGGGTCGATTTGGGAGAATTATCAGAATATCCCAAACCCCCTGAAGGCGGCCTCCTGATCTGCGTCGCTCGCACAGTTTAACAAGAATTTTTATTTCAGCGTCGCACCGTCTGAGAGCCGAGGCCCGCTGACCCAGAACAAACTAAATTACAGTTATGTAATGCTCGCTGCCGACCGACTCTATTCCTGGCGCTGATATTTGAACCAATTAAACGCTGCCTATCAGACTTGAAGGGTGTCTGGTTTTCTTCAACTTCGGCGCGATATGTGAAAAACATAATTACTGAGCACGCCGCGGAGAGAATGTGACATATGTAGGCTGTTGTTTCTGAGGGGTGGGGGTGGTGGGGGGGTAGCTTTGGCTCAAATTGACTTCAACAAATATAGAAAGTGATCATTTAAATCTTGGATGTGCTGCACGATTACATCATTTATATGTGTTTACAGATTTTTGTGGCACGAATCATTTTGCACTGAGGTCCGGTACTTTGTTCTAGTAATTTTTGACATTTTTCAATTTTTTTTTAATTATTACAATTTTTTTTTAGATATAAAATAGTATAAAAATAGCACAAAGCTTGTTAAGACATTGCAAGCTGCTTTAATACATAATTATTTATATTTAAAAAAACAAATCCATATTTTTCAGGATTTTTTTTTTAAATTGGTAAAAAAAAAAAAAAAGGGAAAAGTTTGGTCTGGAGTCTCACCGTTGAGAACTGATGATGCTCCTGCAAACATCTGCCAGGGCCAATCAGATCGTTTATGGGGCGGGGCTTACTCTGATGAGACTCTTATTCTCATATTCTCTGGTCTTTTTATTGATAATTTGTCAGCAACGTGACACAAAACCCCCAAAATATTCGTATAAAGCTGCTTTTTCTTTAACATAAATCAAATTCCAGCTTGTTTTCCTCCTCCTCTGTGCTTTTTATTGCTTCTCTTCGGTATCTTTATTACATGAAACAAACCCCCACAGATGTTTATATAAAGCCGCTTTTTTTAAAACGACTCTTTTCTTTAATTTCATTTTAATTCATCCTCCATATGTGTGCTTATTATGTCACATCCGATCAGAGCTGATCTGGAGAAACTTGGCCCGGCGACGACGGCGAAGACAGCGACAACGTCTAAATCAGAATCCTCCGCTCGCTCGCTCGCTCGGTCCGAGGAACCCGCGGCCCGGGCCGCTGACGCAGATGCAGATTGACGCCGTAAACGGCGCCTGATGGTTGCCGTCATTACCCCGTCGCCTTTGTTTTTTCTCCTTTCAGCTGGAGTGAAAGCCTCAAGAGCCTCCCCGCTCGTATTTATCAAACCTTATGTGTTCCGCCGGGTTCAAGTACACCTTCCCCGGCTCCTTTTACCGATACACATATTTTAACGGGACACAGGGAGTCCAATTATTTGCCCACTTCTCACTTGTGTTCCTGGAGAGCCCTACTCAAGTGATTGGCTGCTGAAATGCACACTGGCATCTATTTCTCATTCATGCGCGCCACACTTATTCCCAACCAACAGTAATTTTCTAAACTGATTTCCCGCACAGACTCCCTAACCTCGAGTGCCTCCGCAGTCGCTTCTTGTCGGGGCATGAAGCCGGTAACGCTAAAACCACCGAGCAGGAGAGGAGCGGCAGAAAACACAATTTCTAATCTCACACCTTCACTTACTTTTGATGAGCCCTGAAGCGAAGGCTGAATTAATGCCAGACCTGGAGGTACCTCACGGAGAGGCAGAAAATTGAGCTGTTGGCTGTCTGAATCATTTCGTCTTTACAGGTGGCTCCAAACTAAATCTTCCTCTAAACAACCTCTTGTGTGGAGTGTAAATCCTCCACTCACGGTTAAAATTCATACATTTCCACTAACTTTTTTGTTTTTTCTTCTTGTTGGAGGCTTCGTTTACCCGAGCGGCCTCGCATAATATTTGCAGCGCGATGACAGGGAGGCGACACGGAGGCAGCCGCTTGATTGACAGTCACTTAGGGGTGTGCCATTTAACCACGGTGACCTTCCTCGCATGTCACCCTCCTTATGAAAAGGTCACCCTTTGTTGCACTAATGAGTCATCTGATTTCACGACTGTTGGGTCTGAGTCAGCCGAGCTCGAGTCGAGGGGGCGAAGGTGGCGGCATTGATATCGATAGTCGGTCTTTATTTTTGTGTTGCCTCGTCAGGTCGAGTGTTTGGAATCATGTTTGACCAGGAGAGCTTCTACGTGTAGGACAGGAGAGGACAGGACGGACAGGACAGGAGACATGTCTGCCCTCAACTTTACCTCCAACAAAGAATTGAGTTTCTGCTCCTCCTGGAAACTCCTCACCTGATGTTTACCCCAGGTGGAGCAAACAGTTAGCTACAATTAGCTGGGAGGCTAACCAGAGCTACAAAAAGCTTGGCTGCCATTAGCTGGGAGGCTAGGAATAGAATGTGCTACTATAAGCTATATTAGCTTAGAGACTAGCAAGAGCTACTGTGAGCTAGGAAGAGCTGCCATTAGCTGAGCGGCTAGGAAGATGGGAAGTGCTACTATTAGCTGAGAGGCTAGCAAGAGCTACTATGAGCTAGGAGAAGTTGCCATTAGTTGGGAGGCTAGGACGATAGGATGTGCTACTATAAGCTAGGAAGAGCTACTGTTAGCATAGAAGACTACTATGAGCTAGGACGGTCTGTAGCTGGGAGGCTAGGAAGAGCTATAGTTGGCTGGGAGGATAGGGTGAGCTACCATTAGCTGGAAGGCTAGAAAGATGGGAAGTGCTACTATTAGCTGAGAAGCTAGGACGTGCTACTACAAACTAGGAAGTGTTACTATTAGCTTAGAGTAGCAAGAGGTACTATGAGCTAGGCAGAGCTGTCCTTAGTTGGGAGGCTAGGAAGATAGGGTGTGCAACTGAGAAACTAGGACGTGCTACTACAAGCTAGGAAGTGTTATTATTAGCTGAGAGGGTATGAGCTAGGAAGTATTTTCAGTAGCTGGGAGGCTAGGAGGAGCTACAGTTAGCTGGGACGCTAGGAAGATGGGAAGCGCTACTATTAACTGAGAGGCTAGCAAGAGCTACTATGAGCTAGGAAGAGCTGCCATTAGCTGAGACACTAGGGACAGCTACAGTTAGCTGAGAGGCTAGAGTGAGCTGTCACTAACTGGGAGGCTATGAAGACGGGAAGTATTACTATTAGCTGAGAGGCTAGCAAGACAGGAGGTGCTACTGTGATCCAAGAGGCTACTATGGGATGCCAGCTCCTCCTAGCTAGGATGTGCTACTATGAGCTGTGGGGTGGTACCATTAGCTGAGAGGCTAGCAAGAGCTACTATGAGTTAGGATGAGCTGCCGTTAGTTGGGACGATGGGAAGAGTTTGAACTTCTTCATAAAAACATGAGTTAAAGAAGACGTCAGTCTGAACTTTTAGAACTTTTAAAAAACAATTTTGTTTGATCTCTGAGCACTTCCCTGCAACCGATAATCTGATTTTTGATGTCTGGGAAGTTCCCTGCGACGGTTAATCTGATTTTCATGGGTAAAATCAGCAGAATGCTTCTTATAAAAACACTCTTTGAGGACGAGTTTTCTCCAGTAAACACTTCATTTACACCGAGTCTCAGCAGGAAGCATCAGTTAAACTGGCAGCCCTCGGGTCAGACCTGTAACCCATCTCATCGCTTATCGCCGTCTACTCTATTGTTCTGTCATTTGGCGTAACACTAATGAAAAGTAAAAATAACATTCTGCATCTCTGTTGGTCTGAGTTGCACCTTCAGCCTCCGGGCCCTCAGCCTCGCTGTGTCACGTAAGGTAACTGGGGAATTAGCAGAATAAGCAGATATTATCTTACAACTCCATATAACGCAGGCACGGGACTAAATACCTCGAGGAAATTGCATAAACAAAAAGGTAATTGATTCCAGGCGAGCTGCAGGTGGACACTTAATTACAGGAAATTTATTGAGCAATGTCCATTAATCACGCTGACGTGGAGTTATTAGAGGGATGCACAGTTTGCACTTGCTGGATAATGTAATAATACGACGACGGGACGGGGCCCATTGGCCTGCACCGTTTCATTCAGATAAAGTTTACACATATTTCGCCGTGCTGCAGCTCGGAGCCACATAATCAGTTTTTTGGGATTTTCTTTTGCAGGTTAAAAAGTTTATTTAGAACTTTTTAAGTCCTACCGAGACGGCATGTGTGCGAGCGCGCTGCTTCGTGCCTCTTTTCTGAAGAGCGAGGCGTCATTAAAACGTCTTTGTAGTAGCTCGGTGTGAGCGGTTGCGGTGGCTGGCTGCTGCGAAATGTTGCTGGATGATGTCTACGCTTCGACTGCATTGTTTTATGACAGGCTGCACTAGTGTAAGCAATCTGGGCAAGTAGTTTAGTCACTAAACTAAATATTGATCTTATATTTTGGCTACATTAGGCAGCAAGTGAACATTTTATCCTGAAGGGGGGAAAGGGGAGAGGAGGGGGGCCTGCAGCCGGATCGGATCATTCGGGGCGAGGCCTGGTTCGCTGTGGAGCTGAATTAGTTTACAGTGAAATGGCTGTGATTGGTTGGAGGACTGTGCCGTTGATGCGGAGGTATTTTTATCCCACGGCCCATAAAGAAACCTAAATAAACTCATATTCTGATCCTCCTGCACCTGGCTGCTGCTTCCAGATTTACTATTGAACACAGAGAATATACAAGAATAAAACAAGAGAAAGGAGCTGACAAAGACGTTATTATCGCGGATACTTCTGTGTCTTTGATTAGTGGCAGCTGTGGCCGTGGCTCTGCAAGGAGCTTCGCATTGGAAGAAGTTAAAGGAAACGACAACATTTAGATATAAACGTCGTTTTAGTTTCTTTCTTCGGTTTCAAGAGGAGATTTGTTCAGTTAAAACGATTTTATTTTGAGACGTGTCCAAGGCCTCAGCTCTGCTAATCGAGGAGGTTGAAAAGGCTGGAAGTTAACGGGGTTTTGCTGCATCTCATTTTCTTCTTCTCCTGCTAATAAGAGCTAGGAAGAGCTGGGAAAAGCTGCCATTAGCTGTGAGGCTAGGGTGAGCTACAGTTAGCTGGGTAACTAGGATGAGCTACAGTTAGCTGGAAGGCTAGGGTGAGCTACAGTTAGCTGTGAGGCTAGAAAGAGACACAGTTAGCTGGGAGGCTACGGTGAGCCACAGTTGGCTGGGAGGCTAAAAAGAGCTACAGTTAGCTTTGAGACTAGGAAGAGCTACAGTTAGGTGGGCGGCTGGGGTGAGCCACAGTTAGCTGGGAAGCTAGGAAGAGCGGCCATTAGCTGGGAGGCTAGGAAAAGCTATAGTTAGCCATGAAGGTTAGGGTGAGCTACAGTTAGCTAGGAGGCTAGGGTGAGCGGCCATTAGCTGGGAGGCTAAGAAGATGGGATATATTACAATTAGCTGAGAAGAACATTTGTTCAGTTAAAACGATTTTATTTTGAGACGTGTCCAAGGCCTCAGCTCTGCTAATTGAGGGGGTGAAAAGGCTGGAAGTTAACGGGTTTTGCTGCATCTCATCTTCTTCTTCTACTGTTTGCTACGGTCACATGCAGCTCATTAGCTCCAAAACTAATTTGCACATTTGTCTCTTTTGCAATATGTAAAAGTTTGCTTGACCTGTGCATAAGATTTTAGTTTGAAATTGCTCCCTAGCTAGCTTAGAAGCTCACGCCATTGTTTAGGTTCTTGCAGTCTCTACTAATTACGTCTAAATGGATATAATGTATTGTGGGATGCTGTGCATTAATCAGATTGTACAGGAAACAGAATATAAACACATCAGGAAACATAGTGATGCTGTCTGTGTGTTTTTTAAAAGCCCTAAAAATAATAAATAAAGCCCTCCTCCTGCCTCTGACAGTAATCCTCACTGACAGACCTCTCTCTTTCCAAGAACCTGTCTGCATCCTCCTGAAGGAGAGACTCGGGGAAATTGGCCTTATTCCCCACACACTCGGAGGCAAGTGGCAATTAAAGCGCTGATTAACGTGAGCCCGCTCTCGAACACAACTTCATAGGAGTCTGACAGAACAGTGGGGAGAAGGGGAGATAATTCAGAAATCTCCTGACCTTGTGCTTATTATCTCCGGTTAATGACTGTCGCTGCTGTCGCTGCTGCTGCTGCTGCCGGCCTCCTGATGGAACCTGGTCAACCTGATGGAGTCCCTTTTTCCTTTTGTTTTGCATTTGATCTATGCGCCGTGGAATAAGCCTCATCCTCGGGGGCGTTAACCTAATTTGTTTATATCATACTTTTAGAGCTGTTTTAATTCGATTTGCATTATTCAATCTTGCAGAGGAGGAAGAAGAAATGTGACTTTTTAATTCTTCCGATGAGAGTCTGAAGTGACAGCTGCCTGATTCATCCTTATTGATCCATAACGTGATCAGATTCATTCCGGTTATTTTGTGCTTAGGGGGGTGTTGCAGTTAAACTTCGCCTTATTAGGCACGAGGAGGGGGTCGCAGTTTGCCGTGACCTCGGGGCGATGCTTCTCAGGAACCAGCGTCGGCCTCCCGCGCCTCGGTTTGATCCCGTAACAGATTGATACACCAAATAGGAGCTGACACGCATTGCTAAAGATGCCAATGGTAATTAATTAGCATCTCATTTTGACCGCGCCACTACAGGATGTGGAGCCTGCTTCTCGATGCCATTTCCCCTCTAGGCTTCGTGTTATCAGGGTCAGAATCCCTGCTCGGTGCTCTGAGGGCCGCTTAATAAATTGAGGAGGGCACGTTGACAGTCGGATTTTCATGGGGCGTCCCCAGTCTCGCCGGTTCCCAGCGCCCCTGGCTATGACAAACTGGGGAAACGCTTGAAATGCTTCTCGGTGGCGTTATTAGCTGAGAGACGTTCGGTTGCCGTCTCTGATTGAGATGGAAAGAGGTCGAACGCTGCAGAGGAGGTGCAGCGAGGAGCACTTCTGCAGCAAAATACCAGTAATTCATCACAAACAAAAGGTAGCTTAGACAAATCATTTGGAGAGCTGCAGGTGTGTTTTAAGAGCGACAAGAGTAAAAGTTCAGATGTAAGAGCTGCTTTTATTAGGGATGCACCAAAAATGTTCAGCTGAAAAACTGAAAATGCAATTTTGTTTTTTTGTTGCTTCTGTTTCTGCGATAAAAGTCTGAACATTTTGTGGCGAAAAAACAAAAATCGACTTTTAGGCAATTTTCAGCCCAAAATTGCTGTGCTTGTTGCATTGCATCATCACAACATCCTGTTTCAGCCATGTTGTTTTAGCGAGAAATTTTCCCCAAAAGTGCATTTTCACTTCTCCGGCCAAACATTTTAGATTTTTATCGCCAAAACAACACGTGCAAACAACAGCAATTTTAGGCTGAAAGTGCATTTTCGGTTTTCAGATGAAAAGTTTCAGTGCATCCCTAATTTTATTGTGGATAATTAAATAGAAATATTTAAGTCGAATCAAATTAGCTGATTTTGGAGGATTTAATTTTGCAAGTAGAGATGGGCCGGGCTATTTTTGAATTTTCGTCTGAAAATGGTCCAAAAGTGCATTTTTGTTTTTGTTTTTTCAAAAATGTTCAGACTTTTATCGCAGAAACAACACGTGCAAGCAACAACCACAGCAAATTTTTGGTCGTTTATTGCTGAAACAACGCGTGCAAGCAACAATTGCAGCAATTTTCAGCCGCGAATAGCCTAAAAAAAAAATAGCCCATTTTCGTTCTTCAGAGGAAATTTTTTGGCACATCCCTAATATTATTAAAATATTTAAGTCGAATCAAATTAGCTGATTTTGGAGGATTTAATTTTGCAAGTAGGAGTTGGCTGAAAATCCGTCACTGAAAAACATGGCTGAAACAGGATGTTGTGATGATGTGAGCAGCAACCGCAGCAATTTTCGTTTTTTCGGCCCAAAATTTTCAGACTTTTATCGCAGAAACAACACTTGCAAGCAGCAATTGCAGCAATTTTCAGACGAAAATGGCCTAAAAGTGCATTTTTTGGTTTTTCGGACAAAAATTTTTGGTGCATCTCTACCTTTTGTGAAGAAGGACGGGAAACTAAAACCTTTTCACATGCAAAACAGATCACATAGGTGAGTTTTAGTTGAGTTTTTAACAATAGTTTGTCGTAAAACTGCAGATTGTAATGTTTTTCTAAAGCGAGCTCCTGGTCGTTGGCGTCCATTAGCCACCGAGGCTAACAGCTGCTAACATGATGTAGGAGTGCATCACAATAAGTCACAACGTTAAACTATTTTCATTCTTTCACGCAAGTTACCAAAAGTAAAAGATGGGGGAGTTTGAAAGCATAACGCCCCGGGTGGTAGTGGTGGTGGTGTTTTTTTTGGGAGGGGGGGGGTCACAGAGTTCTTAACATATCCCAGCACATGAAATGAAATGACCGTGGAAAGTTTGAGTTCAGGTACGCAGAAGGAAAACAGCCAAATTGCAGTTACAGGCATTTTCCATGACAGCAGCAATCTAATCCTGTTTTTTTTTTCTCTTTCTTCTTCTTCTTCTTTTAGGGTAAGATGTTTTTCTAAACCCCTCAGGGTTTTCATTGCCTCGACCGCACTCTGTTTGCATCCCTCGCTTTCTCTCTCTCTTCCAGCCGTGTATGTGCGAATAAAACCAAAAGCTAGTGTAGAAAACCTCGGAGGTGGGGGATGACAAAAGACAGAGGAGCAGAACTGATGTGTTTGATCAAATTATGGCTCCGGTTTTGAGGCAAACAGCCGCGCGGGGCGGCTTAGCCGGGATCCAGCAGCCTCCGCCGCCCCGTCCAGACCTGATTGAACTTTATCAGGAGCCGTCCGCCCCGCGTGGTTCCAGGTCTGCGAATGGAAGTAATTGATACGACCGGTTGAAATCAAGAAGACTTGTGTCAACAAAAGCTTTTACTTGAATCTGTGCTGGGGGAGACGAAGGTTAGGAACATTTGTTGTGAATTAAGTCTTCAAGGCACCTATAGGCCGCAGCCTGAAGAGTGAAGGGGGTACGGTAGGTAGATTGAAGCGCCCTGCCTCTGCCAACCACACCGCCGCAGTCAGATACTGTGGCTTATTGGATCCAGGCTCTGTGGATTTGGGGGAACGAGGCACGGCTCGCCCGCCCAGTCAAACCACAACAGAAGGCATGAAAACAAACTTCTCAGAATAGCAGTCCTCTCCGTAGTTTGGCTGCCTGTTCAAAGATCTGCGGGTAGATGTTTGATCTTAGTTCAGTAATCAGCCGTTTTTGTCAAAAGCTGCACCAGAAGATTTAGCACTCTGGTGGCTCCACATGGCAGCGAGAAGCAACTGCCTGAACTTTAGGAGCGGCGAGGGGGGGGGCGCCTCCCCTCCGGGCTACGGCCAGGTGTATTTTTAGCCGTGCACTCTTGCCCTCTTGTGGTTTTACGCCGAGCCTTAGCACCTGTCAATCACCTCGACGGCCCGTCCGATCCGCTCTGTCTTTGGAGACGAAGCGCGCCTCGTGTCTGCTAGCATCCCGGCGCCGAGCCACTGATCTAATATTCCTTAAAAACTGTTAATGCAGCGGCTATTAATGATGCATGCGCCACTTTACTTATTAATGGCTCCAATCTCTGCTCTAACAATAATAAATATGAAATCAAAAGACAATAAGGAAGGAGAGTGCGTTTGCTAAATGCAAAGACATGGAGGAGTTTCCTGAATTTCCAGGTCTTCAGGGGGAAAGAAAAACTGAAGCTGCGTTCGCTAACACGGCCGACCAGAGCATGCACAAGAAGATATATTCAGATTCGAAGCTAACGTCGCGCTAAATGCTAAAAAATACCCCGAACCTGAAGGTGAGAGGGAGCCTGCAGCGCGCTGGCGTCGCCCCGTTGTTTTCACTCGGTAATTAAATACCCAGAAAGCAGCGCTGATGCAGCTTTAAGACGCTGATAGCGGCGTTAAAAACAAACAGCTGAGGCTGCAGCGAGACAGAAAGATGATGTACATTATGAGAACATGAATGCATAATAAGCGGCTGCAATTAGCCCCGGCCAGCCATTGGCATATTGTAATTAATGTGCTGCCTGTACGTCGAATCAGTCAGAGGAGGCTCGGTCTAATTTGGGGCGTGGGATGGATTGAGGGGCGGGGGGGGCGGGGAGGGGGTGCAGATCAGATCAGATCCTGCTATAATTGTGGGTGACTCCGGTCCCTCTCAGTCGGCGGGGCGGGGACGGAGCTCAGGTCTCCAGAGAACGTTAAAAAACTGTAACCCCCTCCTCCTCCTCCTCCTCCTCCTCCTCCTCCTCCTCGTCCTCCTCGTCCTCGTACGTGCACCCCTTCATCATTTGAACATGTGCCCTGCAGAGCTAGCTGCAGGAGCACAGACCAGGAGGGGAGGGGAGGGGAGTAGAAAGAGGAAAAAAAGTGTTTTACATTCACAGATGATCCTAATTTGGTGTGGTTTGGAGTGTAATTTAGATCAAACATAGCCATGTAAATGAGTCGGGGTTTTCATAATTAGGTGCCTCTGAAGGAGGGGTGGAGAGAGGGGAAGAGCTCGGACCACATCAGTAGGTGTGGCGTCAGGGTCGGGCAGTTCTTTTCCCCCCCTCGTCCCTCCCTCCCTCCCTCTGCTCCTCCCGCGTCGGGAGAGGAACGAGAGAGAGAGTGAGGGAGGCAGCCACGGGTTAGTTTAGGGAAAAACACACTCCCAGAGGCACACGGCAACAAAATAGGTCACTCTGCACCGATTTGGCTTGTCTGTTTCCACTAAGCAACCGACTCCGCTCAGCGTTTGGTACAGAGGAAGGAACTGGCCCGCTGCCAGCACACACACACACACACACACACACACACACGGAGGAGGCCTCGCTTTCCCCCCCAGTGGGGCCTGTTGATTGAGGATTACCACGCTGAAATATTACGGGCGTCGCTGTGTAGGTGTAATGTTTACATTTACGTCCTGGGTGGAAAACGGTTCACAATGAGGAGCAACAGTAGACTGGGGTTCAGGGAGGAGGAGGAGGAGGAAGAAGGAGGAGGAGGAAGAAGGAGGAGGAGTAAATTAACATAAAAATAAAATCAGAAGAAAGAAACAATAGATAAATAATGCAGGAAATAGATTAAAAGTAGATTTTCTTCCAATCCAAACTTTTTCCGATCAGCCACAACATTATGACGGCTGCCAGGAAGGTGGTTTTAATGTTGTGGCTGCTTTAGATCAGTCATTGAGCAGGTTTGTGACGTGGAAGCCGCCTGTCTGTCTAACATCACGCCGCTTTGTCTGAAAACTGCTTCGAAGTTAAAAGAATAAAGTTTGAGCTTTAACGGCGGCGGCGGCGGCAGCCAGCGAGAGGCCAGCGAGGCCACCTGCACAGAAGGTAAATGCAACATGGCGGGATTGTGAACCTCCCCGGGGATGCCGCGGCGGCCACATGGCCCGCCAGATCTGCCAGGGTGGCCCCGGCGACACCCGGCTGGGTGCCGTGCTGGGCGACACACAGCTAAGCCTGGGGATTAGCTCACGGTGCCACCTATCTGATGAAAGCAGAGCCAATGGGATTGTCTTCTCCTCTCTGCGTTTACGACCCCCCCCCCCCCCCCCCCCATCATCGCTCCATTCCCTCCCACTTTGTTCCCCGACTAGCTCGTTTGCTACTCTCTTTGTTTCTGGCAGCAGTGGAAAGCACATACATGCCTCCATGCTGCTTGTAAAATGTACTCTTGGCTCCTGGCTCGTGTTGTCTTGGACCGGGGACTGAAAGCCTGTCCAAGGATAAGGACATTACCTCGTTGCTCCATCTGAAGAGACGACTTCCCCCCGAAACTAAAAGAAAATGACACATTTAAAGTTGTTCATTTTAGCTTTCAAATTGATTCTGCCGTCGTTTTGCAGATATTTTAAGAAGTGGAAAGATCCTAGAGCGTGCACAGGCAGGCGGATTCATTGGTGGAGCTGCAAAAGAGAGAATAAAACCACCGCCGTCGTCTCCGCTTGGACACGTCGGAGGTTTACGGCGTGCAGCGAAAGCAGAGGAAGTGACTTTAACCTCGTGCATCATCGAGTTTCTGCACAATGCTCAAACTTTTTGAGACGCTCGGACCTAAAGTTCTTGTCGTTTCTTTATTTTTGTTCCGTATTAAAGGCGAACATTTGATTTTTAATGCTCTTTGGAGCCAATATCGTGTCATTACGGTAATTTCACCTCCTCGTAAATTAGAAATACTTCCAGATATTGAAAGAAAAACTGTCCTTTTCTTTACCTTTTTATAGCCGGAATAAGCTTCAGTTGCTTCTTGTCTCGTTCCCGTTCCTCCGCCCCTTTCGCTCTTAATTAGCAAAAAGTTTGTGTCCTCGCATCACGCCGCTGGACGTTGTCGAGGCGTTCGCGGCGAACCCAAGCACACTTCCTTATTGATGATAATGAGACGGGGCTGGAAGGTCTCCCCTGTGCTCTATAATGATGTGTCACTGGTGTCGCGGGCGAAATGAGGCCGCGGATCCGTGGGACATCTCTGACACACGTGTCTCCGGCGTCTCTGCGTGAGCCAGGTAGCCCTTTTTAATGCCTAATTAAAGACAAATAAAAACCTTCTGCACTAGATCCGCTTTTTGCAAAAAGGCGTCCGTCCGATCTGCAGCGGAAGATTAAATCTAACATATCAGCAGCCTGAACAATATTTAAGCACCTCTCTGGTTAAAGTAATCAGATAATGAAGGGCATTATTAGGTAGCTGAAGACCTTCGCTATTAAAATAGCTCCGCTTTTGAGGACGTAATCACTTACTCGTTTGAGAAGTTAAGCTCTCCTCCTTCACCCGGAATAGATATATGACATTTTGTAATGAAACCCTTCAAGTTGCACTCGGAAAATGACCTGTCATTCAAACAAATTAGATCTAAATGAAGCTGCTTGAGTCCGTCCATCCTTTACCGCCGCCTCGGCGTGAACCGGGCCTCTCTGACGCTCTTTAATTAAAAAGGAAACCGTCGCTGCAGACTGCGAATCAAAGCGGGGTCTGCTGCCGTACGCGGGGGTCTGTGGGCGGAGGGGAGCGGCCTGGGGGTCACGCCAGTTGAAAGCAAAATGTTTTTCTAAACTTCTAGATGGTTAAAATTCGTCTTTTTGAGGATTAAATCTCGATGCATTCGTCAAAGCTTTATTTCTTGTCGTGTTTTTGGTTCAGATGAAGGAACAGAAACACGTTATGAGCTCTGAAACAAGAAGGAAACTTTCAAAACGATGCATTTGATAGAAAACAAACATATAATGACGTGTAAATCAGGATTTTTTTGCAGTTTTATTGCCGTTCTCTCCATCTCAGAAAGAGTCACCTTCCAAAAAAAGAAAAACACTTCAACCAGTCGTCTAGTTCTTCTTCTTCCTCTTAATCATCATCTTCTTCTCCACCACCTCCTTCCTCTTCTTCTTTACCTCCTTCCTCTTCTTCTTTACCTCCTTCTCCTCCTTCTTGTTCTTGTTGTTGTTCTTCTTCGTGGTCTTCTTGTTCTCCTTCATCTACTTCATCTTCACCACCTCCTTCTCCTCCTATTTCACCTTCTTCATCTTCACCTCGTCCTTCTCCTCCTCCTCATCCTCCTACTCCACCTCCTTCCTCTTCTTCTTTACCTCCTCCTCCTTCTTGTTCTTGTTCCTCTTGTTATTCTTCACCTTCTCCTCCTACTTCACCTTCTTCATCTTCTCCTCCTCCTTCTCCTCCCCCTCATCCTCCTCCTTCTTCTTCTCCACCACCTCCTTCTTCCTCCTCTTTACCTCCTTCTCCTCCTCCTCCTTTTTGTTGTTGTTGTTGTTTCTTCTTCTTGTTCTCCTTCATCTACTTCATCTTCACTCCTCTCCTTCTCCTGCTCCTCCTCTCTCATTCTTCTTTATCGACTTCTTCTCCGTCTTCTTCTGAAAGCAACATTTCTAAACTTCTAAATGATCAAAATTCGTCTTTTTGAGGATTAAATCTCACTGCATTCATCAAATCCTCGTATTTTTGGTTCAAATGAAGGAACAGAAACACGTTATGAGCTCTGAAACAAGAAGGAAACTTTCAAAACGATGCATTTCATAGTAAACAAACATGTAATGAAGTGCAAATCGGGCTTTTTTTGCAGTTTTATTGCCGGTCTCCGAGCTCCCTCTTGCAGAAAAAAAATAAAAAAAGCAAAACAAAACCCCACCGTGTCCCCCTTTCCCATCATATCCACCGACTCTGCCTCTCGGAGCCACCCAGGGCCAGGAACAGAGGGACGGGGCTGCCAAGCGCGGCACATGGCTCTGGGTCCGGGGACGACAGAAGCCGAGGCCCCTGCAGGGCCCTTCAGCTCCTTACAAGCCTCCACCACACACACACACACACACACACACACACACACACACACACACACACACACACCTCAGGCGCATGGGGAAAGCACACAGTCGTCCCCCGTGGGAGAAGTGAGGCGACAGGGACTGTAATTCCTCAGAGCTACTCTCCTCCTCCTCCTCCTCCTCTCCTCTTCTCCTCCGCTGCAGGCTACGCTCTGCACATGTGATACGACACCCAGTCTCACGCTGCATTAGCCGTACACCTCTCTGTCCGTGTCTGCCTCGCTCAGAGCCATGTTCGCCCCATGTACCATCCAAACTGGGACACCAACAAAACACTCAGGAGGAGATGGAGACGGAGCGAGTCTGACGCACACGCTGCACTTTATTCTGATCTAAATGTGCAGATGTTACTGAACAGGAGCTTTTATATGTGCGTACGTATGTCCTCTGAGTCACAGGACGTTTACTGGAGAGGGACGCGTGTTTTTAGAGAAACTGTAACGGCTAACAACATTAGCAGTGACACGTTAGCTTTAGCATCATTAGCTGCTGTCAGAAACTAAACCCCAAGAAAAAGTTACATGGTAAAAAATATTGACACTTAAACCAGAATCTAGTTCTTCATCGTCCTTATCGATCGTCTTCTTCACCTTCTCTTTCATCTACTTCTACTACTTTTTATCTTCACCTCCTTCTTCTTCACCTTCCTTGTCTTCACCTCCTCCTTCTCCTTCTTGTTCACCGCCTTCTTCACCAACTACTTCTCATCCTCCTCCTCCTTCTCCTTCTCATTCTTCACCTTCATCTTCACCTCCTCCTCCTTCTCCTTCTCATTCTTCACCTTCATCTTCACCTCCTCCTCCTTCTCATTCTTCCACCTTCATCTTCACCTCCTCCTCCTTCTCCTTCTCATTCTTCACCTTCATCTTCACCTCCTCCTCCTTCTCCTTCTCATTCTTCACCTTCATCTTCACCTCCTCCTCCTTCTCCTTCTCATTCTTCACCTTCATCTTCACCTCCTCCTCCTTCTCCTTCTCATTCTTCACCTTCATCTTCATCTTCACCTCCTTCTCCTTCTCATTCTTCACCTTCATCTTCACCTCCTTCTCCTGCATCTTGTTCTTCACCTTCTTCATCTTCACCTCCTCCTTCTTCTTCACCTTCATCTTCACCTCCTCCTTCTCCGTCTTCTTCTTTTTCACCTTCTTCATTTTCACCTCCTCATCCTCCTTCTTTGTCTTTATCTTCACCTCCTTCATCTTCATCTCTCCTCATCCTCCCTTTTTGTCTTCTTCTTCATCTTCACCTCCTCCTTCTTCTTCACCTCCTTCATCTTCACCTCCTCCTCCTTCCTCGTCTTCTTCTTTTTCACCTTCTTCATTTTCACCTCCTCATCCTCCTTCTTTGTCTTCTTCTTCACCTCCTTCATCTTCACCTCCTCCTCCTTCTTCATCTTCTACTCTTCTTCTTCTTCACCTTCACCACACCACCTCCTCCTTCTTATTCTTCATTTAGTTCTTCACCTTCACCTTCTTCACCATCCTCTACTTCATCCTCTACTTCTTCTTGTTTCCCTCCACCACCTTTTCTTCTTCTTCTCTCATTAGTGCTTCCTCCTCTGTCTTCCTGACCTTCAACGTGACTGACATGCGCTCAGATCAGATGCTGCATTGACTCACGGTCACATAATCTGGTATAAACTAGTTTAATAAAACAGGACGTGACTTTTAGAGTCAGTGAAACCCATAACGACGCCACAGATCATTTAACGTAGTATCTGTGTGCTCTACCTGTAAATACACATAAAACATCGTTATCAATCTTCGCCAGCGTTTTTTGACGCTCGCTTTAAAGCGTCTTTTAAACCGTCGTTGCCGCCGCCGCTCTCGTCCCCGGGGGAACTTTAAAGCCACATCAGCCGCTGCTTTTATGAGCCCTCCTCAGAGCAAAACGGATGACAGCAGCCAGCCCCGCTAAGATCCAATATTCTCAGAGATGAGTGTACATAAAGACCAGAATCATCTCCGCCTGCTTGTTTGCTCTTACAAGTATTAGTTTTGTATTAGATTCCCGCCTCAATATCGGCTCGTTTATAGGAAGAAGTACCACTTTTGTTTTTTAAGAAGAAGAACTGGAAAGAAGTTGGAGCAGCGGAGCGGAAGACGACGGCGAGCGGTGGTGATTGTTTTTCTTCTTGGAGTTCATTAGCTTTCTCATAATCTGCCGATGTGGCGATAAAAAAAAAAACAACGGAAAAAGCCGCCTGACACGCCATTAAGCCGTGATGCATGGCCGCCCGCCGCCGGGACGACGCCGTCGAAAGTTTTTCCAGTTGAAAGGTCAACGCCACGAGACGTGACAGCGCACCGCTTTCCCGACTCCCCTCGCAGTTAATATCTGTCGCTTTTGAGCAAGGTGGTTTGTTTTGTGGCAGAGGGGAGGTTATGAAGGAGCCATCTTAATTGACGTAACCTGTTTACGTGTAATACTTCCTCCAGCTCCTGTAACCTCGACAATAAAACGCCGCTCTCATTTTTCTGCTCCTTTTATCTGCGGAAACCAAGTTGTTATCGGGATATATATATATATATGAAGCGTCGGGCCGCCGTCCTCCATCATGACTACTTCTAATGGCTTTTAAAGTAGTTACCTGCGAAGTCCTGACATTTATTACCGTCATTTTCGAGGACCGACGCGGCACAAAAGGTCCGCCGCTATCGGGAGGCGACATCATTATGAATTATTGTTTGCGGCCAAGGTAGAAAATTGTACTTTGTGGCTCTGTTTCCCCCGTGATAAATCAACCAGTCACTTTTCACATCTCGGACTCTCAAAGCTGCTGAGCGTAGGACTTTTCTCCCCCCTCCTCCTCCTCCTCCTCCTCCTCCTCCTCCTCCTTCTTCTCCTTCCACACTGTTTACCCATTTTCCTCCTCCGTGAAAAAGCTTCCTGCAGGTTGTTTGCTGCAACAGCCGGTTTCTACCATTTCTCAACCGCAGATCTTTGCTCTTTCCTGATTATTAGCGGCCGGCCCGAGCTGCTACTTTTCAAATGTTTATCCTAACAGAACGTTTCAGCTTCCCTGGAAAGACGAAGGAAAAAAAAAGCCAAGTGACAGGACAATAACTAGACAAAGAGAGGCTGTATTTGTCACTCGCTATCAGATCGCTGTTAACACAGTTCCTGGACTGTCTGTTAGCTTTGGGAGAATGAGAGGTGAAGCGGCACAACTTTATCCTCGACTACATCTCCTCTGGTAAAGTAATCCTCTGTGTGGCGGCGGCGAGATAAGAACCCGGACGCTCGCTCATGGAGTCGGGGAGAAGTCGGCCCCCGCCGCCTCGCTGCTGCCGGGGTAAACGGAGGTGATCATTGCTCACTGAGAGGAGCTCGGAGTACAACACCGATCTTCTGTCAGGGCCACGGTCACGGAGGCGGCGGAGAGAGATGGACCAGAGACGAGGAGGAGGAGGAGGAGGAGGAGGAGGAGGAGGAGGAGGAGGAGGGAGGCCTTGCCTGTGCAGGAGTCTCTGTGTGTCTCCTGCTACTGAAGCTGACTTATTTGTCACCTCTTTTCACGTCAGTTATGGAAATAAATCATTTACCTTTTATTTTATGTCACGGCGATCGAGTCGTAACGGGAGCTGGAAAGGAAAAGATGGAAGGAGGAGGAGGAGGAGGAGGAGGAGGTTGTTAAACCAAAGCCACCTCCCTGTAGTGTTGAGACTTCTTCTACTACTGTTTTAATGGTGGTTGATCAGCGTCTAGATTACTATGGATTATCAGGAAGATGAAGATGAGGAAGAAGGAGACCAGGAAGAAGAAGAACAAGAGATGAGGAAGACAAGGCAGAAAGATGTGAAGAGGCAGAACAAGAAGATGGAGAGGAAAGAGAAGAAGAAGGAGACCAGGAAGTAGACGAGGACGACGAAAGACAAGATGAAGATGTATAAGAAGGAGAAGAGGAGATGAGGAAGAAGACAATGAAGGAAGAAGATGAAGATGATGAAAGAAGATGATAAGGAGGAAGTAGAAGATGAGGAGGGAAAAGAAGGAAGACACGAGGAAGCAGATGGAAGGAGAAGAGAAAAACTAAACCTGGAGGAGAGAAGATGTAGAAACTGATGTTACAAAGGAGACATTAACGGATGAGACGGTGAGGACGAAGAGGAGGAAGGAGACATGAGGGGAGGTGAATGAGACAGGAAGGGGAGGCGTCCTCCTGCAGAATCACTACAAAAGAGAAACGTAATTAACAAAAACCAAACGCTGTCTTCCCTCCACCTACTTCAAACGCAGCGCCGCGGGTCACAGCGTTACCTTGATGTGCTACAACGCTCTCGCCCGCAGAGACCGGCTTCCACCTTCCTCCCGAATTCTGATCACTCCTCTCCCTCTCCAGCCTCCGATTAGGACGATTAATATTAATGGCTTCTCTCTGGCTGGCTGCTTCCCAGCGTGGCGCCACACCTTGCTGTAGGTGACTGTCAGGTTTGATTATGAGCAGATTAAGGGCTCTCTTTCTCCCGCCGCCGTCGTTCCACATACCCAGATAAGCTGCGTAAGCGCCGGACGATTATTCACTGTCGGGGAGGAGAGTGGAGAGGTGAGGCCGTGAGGTTTGACAGCCCGGGCCACACTGTAAAAAATGTCCGTCTGAGTGAACACGGCCCCAGAACGTTTAAAGAAAGTTAATTAAAATGTAAGAGTTTCAAAATAAAAGCATGTTTAATGCTAATTTATGTTATTTTAGGGTTTTATTTTGATAGAATTAGCTCCGTGCATGTCATACTTTTTAATTATAATGAAAAAAAAAGCAAGAACCGCTGTCGGTGGCTAGATCTCTGCAGGGAAAAGAGAGAGAGCATTAAGGCTTTATGGTAAGCAGCGTTTTTGCGGTCAGCGCGGTGATGGATGGACGAGGCAGCGAGGCCGACGGTGGCTGAAAGGTAAAAGTGTATCCAGGATTGAGAGGTGGAGGAAAAGAGGAGGAGGAGGAGGAGGAGGTCGTAGTAGTAGAGTCATTTGTAACGCGTTTAATGCTGACTCAGCTTTTCCTCACCTTCACATGTTGATGCAGTGATTTGTGGATCCTCCCTCTCACTCAATCTTTACTATTTCTTTTGTTTTTCTTTTCTTTTGAATCACCTGTAAATCAGTTCATTCTGTTTTCACAAAGCTGGAAGAATCAGGATGAAAGTCTGGAGGAGGCATGAGTTGTGCGCACGTATTTTGAAACAAGCTGAAATTTGCATAATTATCTCTTCTTCAGATCAACTTCGCTGCTCGTCGGGAAGCAAGCACCACTGAGAGAATCCGATATATATATATATATATATATATATACACGCCCGATTATTAACTTAATGCCCCATTTCTGAGCAGAATTACCTCAACGCCCGCCTGAGTAATTACAGCAAAGTTGTCGGGTCGGGGCCCGGCGTTAATCACGCGACACTGAAACCCTCCCTGAGAGCCGGCCGGGTGTCGGGTTGCTGTGGGAGTGGAAGGGGAAAAAAAAAACCGAGAGGAGAGAGGTGTCTGGCCGCCGTGCACGGCCTCATCCGTCTTCTTCTTGGCAGGAGGGGCTGCCTGACCGCTGACCCCCGCTGAGAGCTGCAGCATCCATCACAACATGCTAGGTAATGTGGTTAACTACCGACTTCCTCTGCTGCTGCTGCTGCTGCTGCTGCAGGGGATTGTGGGGCAGTTTGTCTCCAGGTGGACGATCCGTCTTCCTGCTGACAAAGACGTGGACGCGTCCTCAAAGTGAGCTGCGGGACGTTTTAGACGCGCCGCCGCTTTTGAGGACGTGACGCACGTTTCTGAACAAGCTGAAGAGATATTTGAGGGAAGACGGGGTTTGGTGATTTGGTGATTCTGCAGGAGGACGCCTCCCCTTCCTGTCTCATTCACCTCCCCTCATGTCTCCTTCCTCCTCTTCGTCCTCACCGTCTCATCCGTTAATGTCTCCTTTGTAAAATCAGTTTCTACATCTTCTCTCCTCCCGGTTTAGTTTTTGTCTTCTCCTTCCGTCGTCTTCCTCTTGTCTTCCTTCTACTTCCTCCTCATCTTCGTCTTCCTCCTCATCCTCTTCATCTTCCTTGTCTTCCTCATCTTCTCCTTTTTCTTCTTTCATCTTGTTCTTTCTCGTCTCCTCTTCTTCTCTGTCTTCCTCTTCTTATCTTTTGTCTTCTTTGTCTTGTCTTCTTCATCTTGTCCTTCTTCTTCATGTTCCTTGTCTTAACTTTCTTCGTCTTCTTCATCTTGTTTTTCTTCAGCTTCATTGTCTTGTCCTTCATGATCCTTGTCTTGTCTTTCTTCTTCGTCTTCCTCGTCTTGTCTTCTTCATCTTGTCTTTCTTCTTCGTCTTCCTTGTCTTCCTCAACTTCTTCTTTCATCTTGTTCGTCCTCATCTCCTCTTCTTCTCCATCTTTCCTGTCTTCCTCATCTTGTCTTGTCTTCTTCGTTATGTCCTTCTTCTTCTTCGTCTTCCAGGACTTTGTGGACGTGATACTCATTATGGAACAAGCTGTAAAGTTATTTTAGATTCAGTCTCAAACTCTGACGTCTGTGATTATTTGTCTCTAAACGTGACCCAGGACTCATTGTGCGTCCACACCTCCTCTCCTTAAAGTTTGCTCAGTGTCCACTCGTAGTCCACTTCATGCGTCCGTCCTGCAGACATCCTCAGCTCCATGGTTGTGCCGATCGTCTCCCCAGATAAACTTCTCCGTGGCTCCGTGCTACTGTATGCACGGAGGACTTAATTGATTGTGTGCAGTTTCAGTGGCTTAGCATCTGGCGCTCGTGATAATCCCCCTTCTGTCCTGCATCAGTCGGACGTATTGATGAAGCACTCAGGGCTGTAGTGCTACATTTACTCGGCACATTAGCCCATTACTGTTATGGGCAGGCGAGTAAGCAGAGACTCTTTACCTGAAGAGGGATCGTTTGCGTCGGAGCCGAATGCAGCTGCTCCAGTTTATACGCGTCACTTTCCAAAGATAGATAACGACAGCAGCGCCTTCGCATTCTAGCCCTGATTACAGATTACATCGTCCTGTAACGTGGAAGTCAAATATTAAACGCCTTCCTGTGGTTTTCTATAAACTGCTGGGTCAATAAACGAGGCCCCTGCTGGACCGAAGCCCGTGGGGGCGCAGGTACATCATCGACGGCGCTCCTAGCGTGAGGCGGCATCCACGCCGTGAGGACACTTGTTCACTGCGTGTTTCCAAATCGCGCCGAGGTGCCTAATGGCCCCGAGCTCAGCCTGTCACGGGGAAGCCGGGGCGGCGCATGCGCCCCTCCGACGGCTCCTCCGTCCCACTGGGTGCAGTTCGGCGGCTCGGGCAGATGGGATACAAGCACCGGGAACAGAGAGGAGGAGGAGGAGGAGGAGGAGGAGGGTTTGAAGGGGAGAGCGAGGGCGAAGGGATGGCGTGTGCTGCCTCTGCCCATCCGTGCATTCAACATGCCATCCAGAGACCCCCTTTTGTGAACTGCCCACACTTCATTAGGATGCCAGGATAATGGCCAACAAGCACGCGCCGTGACACCCCATTTCCTGTGCACCGAGCTCTCCAACCACGACAGATGTCGACAGTGCCGCCGCCACCAGGGGCCCTCTCCACTTCCTGTCGTCTTGTCGAGGCCCCCCCCCCCCCCCCTCCCTTCATCCCACCACCATCGTCGAAGACACCAAAAAGGGCAACTGATGTCCCGCAACAGAAAGTTTTTAGAGCTAATAGCTTGGGATTACAGCGCAGCAAAGGATCATTATGCTTCGCTCCCCGTCTCATCAACGCCACCCCTCCAAAAAAAATCCAAATGATGTATCTGTAGACAAAACATAAACAGATGTTCCAGTGGCTGTTAGGTGTCCTCACCGGAGACGAGGAGGGAAGAGAGGGACGGCGGCGGCGATGGCGGCGGCGTGTTTGCGAGCGTCAGGGACAATACGGCTTTAAAAGGTGTTATTATGGATCTGCGGCCGGTAATAACGGCGGGGCTGGATTTAGAGTGCTGTCACGGACCCATCAGGAGAGGGAGCAGGGGCCGTGGACCGAGGCTAATGGAGGCAAAACAACCTCCAGCTCCTGCCCCTGCTGTCCAAAAAAAATCAGCTTTTAGAGGGAAAACACAGGCCGGCGCTCGGCGCTCGGCGCAACACGATACGTCAATATGAGGGGCAATTTAATCCCCTCATTTGAATATGCAACCTCCCTCCCCTCTCTCCCCCCTCCTCCTCCTCTCTGCTCTCTCTCTCTCTCTCTCTCTCTCTCTCTCTCTCTCCTCCTCGTGAGTTCTTGAACCCCGACCAGATTTCAGGACCACGGGGGGAAGGAAATTGTTGTACATTTCCTGACAAATTGAGTTAAACGGACATTAAGTAGGGCTTTAAGAAAACAAATGGTCGTCTTTATCACAGGTGGACACTGATGGCTTAATGGTGGTGGGGTTTGGAGGCCTGGGAGCTGATCGTATCGCCCGGCTAATGGCTTGACAGGATGCATTAAGGTTTTTGTGTGAAGGGGCCAGAATGCAGACCTGTCAAGTGCTGCGTGTCCCCCCCCTCTTTTTTATTTATTTATTTATTTTCCTGTGCAGGGAAGCAGATGTTTGTGTCTACGCGGTGGACTGGCAGAGGGAGGCCGGCAGCAGATGCCTGTACCGGTGCCAAGGTTCAGGATTGTACAGACGGTACATGTTCAGAGAGAGAGAAAGCTGCCCTCCCTCTGCCATAGGTGGCAGCTGAACGCCTCACCTCCCTCCCCCCTTCCCTCTCCCTCCCTTCTGCTTTAGCCACCGCTCGGTCCGACCCCTTTTATTTATTCATCTATTTGTTGAATTATTTACTCATTCCATCGCTCGTTTTTGGCCGTTTAACGACCCGCCCCGAGGCGCGGGGGGAGACGGAGCGTTTACTTCGGGGACAGATGACCGTTCACTTCATTTATTGGGAAAATAAAAACAAAATGCTAGAACACTATGGGCCTTTACGGCGCGCGATAAAGAGGTGAAGAGTTTGCTTCTCCAAAATATGACTCAATTAATGCGGTGGCTTTTAATGCCGGCGTTTTTTTTTTAGGTCCAGGTTGCTACTGTACTGTAGTCTGGAGGTAATTAAAGGTCAGAGTACGGCTTAAATACAACAGAAATACTCCGTTTATAGAAAGACGCGACAGTTTAACTTGTAGATTTGAGATGAATTCATGCACAGATGCTGGAAAAAGGCTCAAAAGTGACACGTTGGAGAAGTTTATGGTTAATATATGATGTGGAAGATGAATTTTATAATATTTTAATTCCATAAATGTATATATACATAGATCAAATGATGTCTAAGTGCCTTATTTTGTATATTTCTACAAAGAGACAGCATTTTTTGTTTCTTGTGCATATTTAATTCACAGTTTTCTGATAAATTCATGAACTGAAGTCAGAAAACGTGATATTTTAAAGATGTTTCAGGCTAATATATGACACAGAAGCTGACTTTTACAATAAAATTAGATGTTAGCTCTATAAATATACTGCAAAGTGACATGAAATAACATTAGAGGGCTTGACTTTTTTCACCATCTCTGCAAAGAAACAGCTGATTTTAGTCCTTGTGCATATTTAACTTTGTAGTTTTATGATAAGTTCATGACCTCATGTTGGATAACGTGATATTTTAAAGAGGTTTCTGTCATATATACAATGCAGAAGTTGAGTTCTATGCTAAAATTGGATGTTAGTTCTATACATCTACTCTAAAGTGACACTTAAGCTGAGTTTTTTTATATGAAATCATATAAAATAATGTCTGAACGCTTGATTTTGCTGTCAAAATTCCATCTTTTTCACCAACTTTGCAAAGACACAGCAGTTTTTGTTTCTTGTGCATATTTAACTCGTAGTTTTCTGATAAATTCATGAACTGAAGTCAGAAAACATGATATTTTAAAGATGTTTCTGGCTAATATATGATGCAGAAGTCGAATATTTTACCAAAATTAGACATTAACTCTAAAACTTCTACTTTAAAGTGGCATCAAATAACATTGAATGGCTTTGCATGTTTTTCACCATTTCTGCAAAGACACAGCAGTTTTTGATTCTTGTGCATATTTAACTTGTAGTTTTGTGATAAATTCATGAACTTAAAATCAATTTGAAAACAGCTCAAACTGTGTTGAAGAGGTTTTTGGCTTATTTAAGGTGTGGAAGTTGGATGTTATACAGAAATGACACGTTAACTCTATACATATACATAAAGTGACATCTAATAATGTGTCACAAATGCCTCATTTTGCTGATAAAACTCTATTTTTCACCACTTCTGCAAAAACACATCAGTTTTTGTTTCTTGAGCATATTTAACTTGTCATTTTCTGACAAATTTATGAACTGAAATCAGAAAACGTGATATTTTAAAGAGGTTTCTGGCTAATATGTGACATGGAAGTTGAATCTTATATTAAAATTAGATGCTAACTTTAAAAATATGCTGCAAAGTGGTATCAAATAACATTGGAGGGCTTGACTCTGCATGCACAATTCCCTGTTTTTCACCATTTCTGCAAAGATGAAGCAGTTGTGATAAATTCATGAACTCATGTTGGAAAATCGACTAGAAAACAGATCAAAAGTGACAAGTTGAAGAGGTTTCTGGCTCATATATGGTGTGGTAGTTGAATATTACATGTTAACTCTATAAATATACATAAAGTGACATCTAATAGTGCTTAAATGCCTTATTTTGCATAAAAAAAATCCATATTTTAGAAGAAGAAGCAGGTTTTGTGGCTCATGCACATTTAACTCATAGTTTTCTAATGAATTCCTGCACTTATGTTTGAAAACATAACATTTTAAAGAGATTTCTGGCAAATATAAGATGCAGAAGTTGAATATTATAACAAAATTATATGTTAACTCTGTAAATATGCCTTAAAGTGACACTTACGCTGAGATTTTTCAACATTTCTTGCAAAGACGCATCCGATTTTGGTTCTTGTGCATGTTTAACTTGTTTTCTGATAAAGTCATGACGTCATGTTGGATAATCGATTAGAAAACGGCTCAAAAGTGATAAATTGAAGATGTTTTTAGCTCATATATGATGTGGAGGTTGAATATTGTACTAAAATGAGATGTTAACTGTACATACATGCGCACAGAGACATCAAATGACGTCTTAGTGCTTCATTTTGCTGAGACACAGCAGCTTAACTCCTGGTTTTCTGGCTGGTTTGTGACGTGGAGGTTGAGTTTTATCCAATTATTCGATGTTTAATGTGTAAATCTACTGTAAAGTGATGCTTGAGTGTTATTCCGGTAACGTCTCAGCGCTTCATTTGCACATGAATCCCATTTCTCACACTCACCTCAGAGTGCAGCCTTTGTTCAGGTCTGCTGTCGTAAACCTTCAGACAAATACGCTCCTTTGTAGCCGATGCTCATCTCCTGATTCTTTTGTTATTAACGTCTACCGAGCGTGGAGGCAATAATGGAGAGCACCTCGGCCGTTCATTATGTGTAAGGTAGCGGTGCGTTGGCTTCGTCGACGCTGATAATCCCTCTGAGCTCCTCGGCGGCCTCGGCTCGCTCCTACTCACCAACACAGCCGAGGATCACAGCCTCTCCTCTGACACCTCCCTGTAGTTTTGACTTGAGAGGCCTCCTCCCCCCCTCCTCCACCACCTCCATCTTTCGTCTCCCCCCGGCTTTCACTCCTCACCACCGCTGCTTTGGAAGTGGAGCTGTGCTTTGGCGAAGGTGCAGCTCGTTTTATTAACATCAAAAGCGCCTGTGGGAGACGGCAGGTGATCAAATTCCCCTCTAATTAAAATGAACCTGGGTTGAGAATGTTGCGCTGTTTAATATGTACAGAACGCCGCTGATTGCACAAAGCGGCTCCTCCTTTTGTCGGCGAGGATAATGCGGGCCCCGCCGAGACGCCGACGTGGGCGGAATGAGCGCACCTAGAGCGTCCTCTCGGTCCGGGTGATGTCCTCATCGCCGTGTGATGTGGTGTCAGATGCAGCCGGTGAAGCCTACGCCTCACCTCGCCTTTAATTTGGAGCGTGATTGATGGAGCTGGAGGCGACGCCGCCGAGCGCTCGCCGAGCGTCGAGGTCGCCTTCGTCTCGCCCTTTACCGAGACTCCGCTTGTTTGGCAGCTCCTCCAAGGACGAGGCCAAACTTTTCAGAGTTGACTTTGTCCTGAGCTGCTGCTGAGCTGCTAGGCCTCCAGAGCAGAGACGAGACAAAGGTCTCCTGAGGACGTTGATGTCCCACAGACTCTAGATCAGTCTGGAGGTCAGGTCAACACCACGTTGTTCCTAAACTGTTTGTGTTCCTCTGTCAGGCTCCATCCTGCTGGAGATGTTTTACACAAATTGATGCTTCTTCTTCTTCCTCTTCTTCCTCCTTGTCTTCGTTCTTCTTCTTTTCTTCTTCACATTTTTCTTCTTCCTCCTAGTCGTCATCTTCTTCTTCCTTCTTGTTCGTCTTCATCCTTCTTCTCCTTTGTCAATGCTTCTTTTCCTCCTCTCCTTCTCCTCCTTCTCCTTCTCCTTTGTCCTCTTCCTTCCTCCTTTTCTTCTTCTTCACCATCTTCTTCTGCCTCCTCTTCTTCCTCTACTACTCTTCTCCTCTTCCACCTTCTCCTTCTCCTCCGTCTTCTTCCTTTCTCCTCCTCCTCTTCCTCATCATTGTCTTCTTCTCCTCCTTCTTCTTTCTCTAATACTACTTCTTCCTTCCTCCACCTTCTTCTTCTTCTCCTCTTTCGTTTTCTTCCTTCCTCTTCTTCATCATCGTCTTCTTCTCCTCCTTCTTCCTCCTTCTTCCTCCTTCTTCCTCCTTCTTCCTCCTCCTCCTCCTCTTGCTCATTGGGGGGCTCCAGGTTTTGAGGGCAGTTTGTTTTTTTCCTCCACGTTGAGGTGAGACGGGGGATACAAATTCAATTTAGGTGTTTTCCACCGATCAATGACGGCAATCCAACCTTGATCTCAGGTTATGAATACCTGAGCAGGTGAGTCGCGTCACGCATGCAGAAACGCTGAAAGTCTCTTTTAAATCCGCGTCGTTTGGTCAGAAACGTCCTGCCTGGGGTCAGCTGGGTGTTTGTGAACATTTGTTAAATAACCAGTCTGAGCTGCAGCCTCTTTCTTTATTTATTTTATTCGTTTTACAGCCTGCTGTCAGACGCCGGAGCAGGTAGCTTGCACTCCATTAAACAAACACTGTGGCCCCTCACTTTTATTTGACATTTTATTTGGCTGTGACAAACGAGCAGCAGTTGGATTATAACATAATTTGTCTCCTCTTTATTACCGGCACAAAGGACACCATTCATTAATTATTCTGCCGTTGCCGCTCAACACTAACTGGAAAGGTCCCTCTTTGGACAGATGGCGAGGACAATGTTATTTATATCAATCAGTCCAAAATGTTCAGCGAGGATTACTATTCCTTGGACCGCTTTGATTTATGTCTCTGCACCTCACCTCGTACCCAGCCTCACCGGCTCCTGCGGGGACACTTTAATCGAACGGGAATTGAAAACGGACTCGAGAGGCAGCCGCGTGTTTATTTATACGGCTGAGCTAAAGTTGTTTTTCTGTTTCTGTTTCCAGGAGAGGGAGGCTCGATGAGGCTTCACGCCACGTCGCAGGTAGGACTCCTGATAAAATCCCTGCAATTAAATAGATTAGACTTTAAATGATGTGGGCGAGTGCCAGGGCCGTAACGAGCGTTTTTAGGGGCCCTAAACGAGAAGCCTCACATTTAGCACATGTGCAGAAACTGAAATACCTACGTTTCTGCAGTATGTTCAGCTTTAAAAGACTGGTGACAAGCTTTCAACCTTGTTTTCATCGTAATTTTCATGCAAATTCTCAAATTTTGTCCTAAAGTAAGTATGATCGCCTCCAAATTAGCTTTTTGGTGCAATTTTAAAAGGTAAATGAGCTTATCTGCCTTAGTAGCACTTGCAAGGGTTGAGTGGGGTTGCACAAGGACACTTCGGTCCTCCCAGAAACCCTGCACTTCGTTTTCCGTTAAATGCTTAAACCTGATTCAGATTCACCTGTGCGAGGCGGGCTAGCTGCAAACTCCCCATCTTGTAGCCGTTTACGAGCAACAACCGGCGCCGAACATGTTCGCGCGATCGCCCAGACAGGCGGAGGCAGGTCCGCCGCCTCCGACATCTCATCATTACCTTTCTTCTCTGCGTGCAGGCCGGTCCCAGGGCACTCGGCGTCTGCGTGGAAAGTGTATTTTGAAATGAACGCCATTTACGGAGTAATTAGTTTTATGCAAACTAGTGAAGATGAAAGCGGGAATCTTTATAAATTATGAATCGTGTTCTAACTTATCAGGGGTGCTTATCGTCGAGTTAACGCACCTCCCCGTTAATTAAAAATGTTCACACAGAGTGAAAGGGAGGGAGATGGATCGCCGGCAGACTCATCAGGTAGCTGAGAGATCTGGGGGAGGCCTTTGTTCTTGTTCTTCACGTCTCGGATGACGGGTGAGAGAGGTAAACAACAATAAGGATGCTAAGAGGGAGAGAGAGGGAGGGAGGGGAAGTAATACTGACAGGTGTAAAGACATGATTGAATGCTGGCAGGAATACAGCTGCAGACAGAAATCACCCTGAGCTCTAGGTAAAAACCACCAGCCCTCCTCCCCCCTTCCCCTCCCTGAGTCCACATTCTTCCAAACATTTGCCCATTGACTAGAAAAATCTCCCCGGGGCCCCTGATGGTCCCTGGCTCGGCGCGAGGATGCCCAGGCGCTACAGCAGCGCTCATAAAAACTCAATTCATCAAGACGAGCGTAATTTGCTCCGAAACGGAAAGCGCCACAAAAGGGGGCGAGCTTGTCAGCGAGACAGGTGGCTGGAGATCTCGCTCTGATACTGAGCGATATGAATAATAGATTCTGCTAAATGTACGCCAGGACCCGGGCTGTAAACACAGCTGCCTCCTTTCCCTTCCAAAAGAACAGCTTGGCTGGATGAGAAGCCCGAGCGCTCTGCCTCCACCTGAGGACTGAGGGGAGGAGGATGGGGAGAGGGAGAGGCGAGGGGAGGAGGAGGGGGCGATTAACTAATCAAATGCATGGGCTAAATAGGAGGCAAGGAGAGAAAGAGGAGGCAGACAAAGAGAGGGAGAGAGGTGCAAGTCAGGAGGTTTACCCTCGCTGCTGCTGCTCCAGCTCGGAGCGGCACAAAGGAGGTCGATTAGCAGCAAATTGATGTCAGTCTAAACATTTAAAGCAAAACCAGACCTTTAACAGCAGCTATTGTTGGAGCGTTTCAGGAAGATCAATCTGAAAGTTGAATAAAAGTGAAAGTGGCGTTTAAAATGCACGTGTGCAAACTTAAAAGAAAAAGTGCGCAAACTAACCCTTTACCTACATTTTGACTTCTTCTTCTTCTTCTTCTTCCTGCTCGTGCTTCGTGAACTCCTCTGAATAATGCACCGGCTATGAATGGTGTTTGCTTTGGCAGGCACTCGGCGAGCTGCAGGATGAAGTCACACGTCGCGAGGAACATCGTAGCGGCTCGCTCACCGACGTGTTTACTCATGAATTATCACGTGCATCTTCCCCCCCTCCCCCCCCTCCCCCCCGTTGACTCACGGCGGACTACATTTCTGCCGCTGATGTAATTTTCCCGCGCCAACCAACGCCACCACCCACTCCCTGACACTTCATCGACGGCTGCTCCTCTGCACATTTGATGACTCCCCGGATGAAATTTAGGAGGATTTTGCCCAGCCGAAGGTAATTAATTCTTCAATTAAAATGTTGTTAAACATTTTTAATGAGTAATTGGCACCGGGGAATCGGATACAAAACTATGTTTAACCAGAGACGGAGCGACAACAGGGATGTTTCAGAGTCGGGTTTCTGCAAATCTGTTCGCTGACCCACTTCTTTCTCTCCCCGAGTATCGCACGGCTCAGAAATATAAATAAAAAATCAAATGTGAGGCGTCTCCTGGCGCCAAGAATGTGTCCTTCATCTCAGGTGACTACTGCTTCATTTGGCCTTTTTTTTCTTCTTCTTCTTCTTCTTCTTCTAATTAGGGCACGAGACGGCGCACACAACAACCTGAGCTGCTGTGAAACATGATCCACTTAACCTGGTTTCTCTTCAGTGTGAACAGACGGCAGGAGCAGAGCATGTTTCATTAATCGCCAGCAAAAAAATATATAAATATGACACGAATAAAAACCCAAATTCTCTTAGGTTTGAAAGGAGGCCCTTCCCCCGAATACTTTCATCAAGACTTGCAAGTTATCCAGATGTGCGACTGAATTAAGAAAGATGTTTTCGGCGTTTACGAGTCGGGGGCTTCAAGTTTCCTCATCTCACATGAAAAATTTTGTCTTAAAAACTCTTGATAAAGCAGAAAAACTTCACACGGACCTGAAACAATTATATTGCAATATGGCGCCTGACCACTGGGGGCAGTGTTGAGTACAACTATCGCTGACTGCATTATGGGGACTCGTGAGGACCTCGTCTTTAGTTCATCACAAGAAGAAGGAGTTTTCTTACAGGGAATATATTTGATGATTAAAAACAAACTGCGGTGTTTCCTGCTTCCTCTAGCCGTCTCTACATCGGACACACCTGTACCTGAACTCAGCAGGTGGACGTGTTTCCGCTAACTAATCACGCCGCTTGTCCAGGGAGCCTCGGTTCATTACGGCGCTGCACTCTGTAGGTTCCTGGCATTGTTCTCTCAATTAGAGACTTGTAAATGTGTTGCTTGCTTAATCACCCAAAAACTGGCCCCTAGGACTTCCCCCTAATGCAACCCCATTAAGAGGGGCCATCAAAACAAAAGATCTCCCTCTAATGGCAATAATCCCTCACTTGTGTCACGCCGAAGCCAAACTTGTATCTTAAATGAGCGATGATGGATGAGAGCAGGCCTCCGTGTCAGAGAGCGTTATTACTGGTGATGGATGCGCCGGGGCACGCCGCAACACCGAACCTCCAAACAGGGGGAGGTGAGGGCGGGGGGGTGCCCGTCGCCGTCGGAGCCGGGCCCATCCCGAGCTCGTCTTGCGCGACCCGGGCGTCTCTGGAAGTCGCATCGCCTCTTGCGCCGCTGAGGGGGAACCGAGGGAGGAATGAGGGCTTATCCAAACAAGCTCATTAGCACAATTAGCGTTTCTCGTTTCCTGCCGATGGACCCCCGGAGCTCTGCTAAAGTTTGACTACACACACTGCGGTGACTCGGACGATGAGTCGCGGGGGCCGGGGAGGGCTGATGAGCAGCTGCTTTTACGCGCCATGGATATGTGGTCTTGAGGCGGAGGCTGCACCGGCTGCTGCACAAATCGGTAGTTTACTTGGTTGAACTCGGAGGTGAAGCGACGTCTAATCGGACTGAGGCTAGTCCAGAGAGCCTCGGGTTCATCAGCGTGTCGTAAACCTGTCATCTTCTGCTGCTTTTCCATCTGAACGAACTGTTTTTGAGTCCCATATAGACTTTTAGCAACGTTTGCACGCCAACATGTCTTGGTTTTACCAAAATATCCAACTGCGTCAATGCCATGATTGACATCTGAAGCTTCACCTGCAGCAAATCAGCGCTCAAACGGCAAAAAACCACCTCCTCTAACCTCGTCTGTCTAAGAACTGAAGCTCCGTCTCTAGTTGCACTCTGTGTCTGAGAGCTTCCTCTGAGGGAAGATGATCTAAAATGTAAATGTCGAGCGTTTCTAAATAAAGCCGACGCTTTCCCCCCCGTACGCTGAGCAGCAGCAGCCGCCGCCGCAGCCATTAAGGTGCAGCACAAAGACACATAAAGGCCTCCAACGCCGGGATTCTTCTTAATTATATATGGAAACCATTATATTCCCCAGACGGCGCGGTGTATTTAAAGAAACCAGAGTCCTTCCAACACTTCTTCTTCCTCTCAGGGATCTCATACTTAACAGGAGATCTGCTCTTAAGGGAGCCTCCTCTGGGTATGCACGGCTGCGGAGAGCCAATCACGACGGCGGCGCTGCTGCACCGCGCCGACGCTCAGGCTCGTGTACTCGCAGATGTGCAGCAGAGAGAGTTTGAATCGGTAGCGTCGGTTTGAGGTGTTCCGATGCCCGTCGCCTGTACGCCGTTTATATTTACTGCTCACCGCCGAGGCTCGGACATCCTGTTCTGACCCACTTTGACGCATTCAAAGTCACAGGGAAAGTTGAGAGGCTTGTGACACATTTCAGAGAGAAGGGAGAGGTTCAGGATTTAAAATATAACTGATTTGATCCAGCAGACGATGGATTTTATTCTGTTTACTGGTGTCGGTGTAAACACAGAACTTGCTCGTTAAGACCAACCCGTTTGACCAGTCGTCGTCATATTTTAACATAATTACATTCGCGCTCTCCTCTTTTCAAACGAGCCGTTCATAAGTTTCGACGCTGGGGGGGAAAGGTGGGAAGGAGGCGCCTCCCACACCTCACGCCTGCAATTAAAGCTGGAGTTACAGTGACAGGTAACAGAGCAGATCGGTTAATTGCAAATGAATGCGCAAACTCCCCCCCACTCCACCATCCCCCCCCTCGTTCCATTAGGCATAAATAATTTGGCCACATGGGTACGTGCCTCCCAAATTACTTATTCTTTTTGTGTCTCAAATTACCTATTCTTTCTGATGTTGGCTTTTAGTTGATTAGCGAGCCGAGCCGAGCGAGCGCGCCACTCGCCCATTGGCCTTTTCCAGGTTTTAAACACGTGTTTTTATTTTATCATCCTTCATGAGGTGAAGAAGCGTTTGTTTGTGCGTTTTTATTACATGCACATGTAATAATTTATGCAGCTGCTTCCTAACTTTTTGCTCCGGGCTGTGATGCGTCGTGACTCGGTCCTCTCCTCTCACACCTTGCCTGATTTTTTTATTTTTCGCTCGGGGACGTAGGATGAATATTAAACGCAGTAGTGGCCTTATTGCTTTGTTTTCATCCGGCACACATATAGCCAGTGCATATAAAACACAAATCTTCATGAAAGATTTATTCTTCCCAGCGCGTCTCGTGTTAATATACATAAACATTTTCAAGCGGGGGTAACTTGTTGTAGCCGGTTTCTTGCTGGTGATCTCGGAGTCAGAGTTTCTTCTTCTCTTGTTCTCATTAGAAGTGGATCTCGGGATGCGAGCGTGAACTGAGAGACCTGTAAATGTAGAGGAAGAGAGAGAGAGCGTATCGTATTATCATATAAATCCCCTCGATGTGATGATTTTTAATTTTTCTTTTTTGTAACGGGGGGGCAGATTCGTCCAACTTTTTTTTTTTTTTCCTGCGACGTACAAGAAATGACTCGATGGTGTTTTAATGAGTTTCATTCGTCTGTCCTTTTTCTGCAGGCAGTCTTCTGGTCACATCTCGTGTTACGTTATGAGTTTTGTCCTCTTCTGATTTATTTTTTCTCATCACTTGATTTCACAATGTGCAAATCGCTTATAGTGACCCGCGGGCATGGCAGGAAGCTCTGAAGGCTGCAGCGTGCTCGTCCAGGGCTGCGTGTCTGCGATGTGCACGCACGTCATTCACGGGATGTTTGCATATTTTTTATTTTTGGCCTCCCAGAGAGAGTTCAGATCAGCATCCGGCACCTTTAGGTTCAGTAAAGTTGTCTGACTTTATTTACTCTTTCATTATATTTACACGTTGCTAACTAGGCTAACAGGACTGAAATGAAGCGCGGCCGTCCTGATTGGCTCTCCTCGCTGCAGTCAGGTCAGCGTGTAGCTCAAACCAGCCGATCGATAACGTCTTCACGTTTGATCCCTCTTACACTGTAAAACAAAAACATGTGAGAGCAGCTCTGCAGCAGTCGAGCCGTCTGTGCAGATTTAATTTAATTTCCTCCTGAAAATGCAGTGAGACTTTCACCAACTCCCAGAAGGAGGTGTGATGGTGACCAGACCCCCCCTCCATCCCCTCCTCACCCTCCCTGTCGTCTCTCTCGCCCCCCCGCTGAGCGAGCCCGCATGTCGTCCCCAGGTTGCGACAGCCCTAATTAAAATGTCCTTCCTCATTATCATCGATTGCCCCGCGCATTTTGGAAAACAACTGCAGCGCTGAGCTCTGGCAGCGGCGGCGGCGACCGCCAAATATAGACATGTGACACTGGTCTTTAGCCCCGTCAGATGGTCCCGGTCCGACATGAGAGCGAGAAAAGTGGGGCAGCAGCCGAGTCTCCCCAGCGGACGCTGGACCACAGCGCACACACTCACACACACACACACACACTCACACACACTCACAGAAGGCCGCAGATGGCCAGTGCCCCATCCAGGGTTCATCAGCCACGGCAAGAAAAACAAACTTCCAGTCAATAACGCTATGATTTATTCATTAACGAGCGGAGAAACTCGAGCATTTGTGAAATGTGTGGCAGTGTGGCGTAGGGACACGTTGAAATCTGTTGTTTGACAAAGATTTGTGATTTAAGGAAATTCAAGAAAACTGATTCTGAAGAGTTTAAAGTCTCAGGATGAGGAGGAGGAGGAGGAGGTGTCTTCTTCATCTGTTCTATTTCCTGCAGGTTTTATTCTCTGCAGCAGCAGATAAAAGTTATGTTTTGGATCCAGCAGGACACGTTTGGACCGAGTAGAACATGTTTTTAATTCAGCAGAACAAGGTGTTTTAAATCCAGTAGAACATGATTTCACATGTTTGGATCCACTAATTGATGTTCTGGATCCAGTGGAGCATGTTTGGATTTAGTAGAACATGTTTTGGATCCAATAGGTGAAGGTTAGATCCTGTAGATCATGTATTAACATGTTTTGGATCCAGTAGAAGATGTTTGGACCTAGTAGAGCATGTTTTAACATGTTTTAAATCCAACAGAACATTTTTTTGGATCCAGTAAATGAAGGTCGGATCCCGTAGAACATATATTAACATGTTTTTGATCCAGCAGAATGTGTTTTGGGTTCAGTAGAACATGCTTTACCACGTTTAGCTCCACTAAATGATCTTTTGGATCCAGCAGAATGTGTTTCGACCTAGTAGAATGTGTTTTGGATCAAATAGATGGTGTTTGAACCTAGAAGAACATGTTTTAACATGATTCGGATCTAGCAAAACATGTTTTGGATCCAGTAGAACAATTTTTGGATCCAATAATTGATGTTTGAACCTAGTAGAACATGTTTTGGCATGTTTGGATCCAGTAGAACGTGTTTTGTCTACCTTCTCACGTTCTACCCAAGTTCTTGTTAACATATTACGTTATATCAATCTATCAAAATCTGTATGACGGGTAGCTAGATGAGTGCAGAGGAGACCGAACCAAAAGAGGAACGTCTTGGACCAGAGCTGAACGGCTCTAAAGCTGAGCTGAATCACACAGCTTTAAGATTCACGGCTCCTACAATATCCAGAAACAGGAAAAAGGCTCAGAACAGCAACACGTTGCCATCAATCATTCATCAGCCAACATGGGCAACGTGAACCACGTCACCCAGTAAATGATTCATGGGAACATATTGCCTTCCATGAACCGTTTCCCCACTAATTTGAGATATTACTTCCAGGGTCCTGTATCGTCTGCAAAGAAACAAATACCTCTCTGCTCCTTTAAACGCCGTTTTAATAATCGAGGTTTTCAGGATGCAGCCGCTTGACGGACAGATGGACGGACGAATGGACAGACTGAGTCGGCCAGACAGACACACAGGCATGTCAGAGGAGGCACGTTGCCGGCTGGCGAGGCAGGAGAGAGAGAGCATCTGCCGGCGGGTTTGAGGAGCAGCCATGGCTTCTGTGAATCAGGATCTCCCCTGACGCCGGTGGCGGGCCAAGACGGGGCCGCGTCGGTGCCAACGGGTCAGGGGAATCACAAATGGTTCAAAATATCATCACCTAAAAATGACAAATTATTCGACATGCATTCACCACAATAGCTGCATACAGGAAAAACAAATCTACTTTTATTTAATCTTTTACCAAATTTATTAAGATGATTGTTTTCCTCAAATGCAGAAAGTGAGTTTTAGATGCCACAACGTTTTATCAACCTCCCGCAGATTAAAAGGATAATTTTCCTCTTTTGAGGGAATAAAATTTATCTTATTTAACTGTTTTAAGTCATAGCTTTACAGAATAGGCTTCTCCAAATATGAAAAAAATACAAAAAGGTTTGCGCAGTCTATTTTTCATAATTTATCAATTAGGGTTTTTTTGGCATGCAGAGTTCAGAAAAAGACAAATCTGAGAAAAAACAAAAAAATCTGTAAAAGAACTACTGTAGCATCACGCCACTGATCTCAGAAGTATCTTTCAGCGACCCCATTAACATCCAGCAGATGAAACTGTTCATTTTTCTCTCTTAAAGTAATAAAACCTAAATGATCTGACCCTTAAAAGTCATAGTTTTACAGAATAGTCTCCTCCAAATATGAAGAAAATACTAAAACGTACAAAAAAAGACTAGTTTTTCATAATTTATAAATTAATCTTTGGCTTTTTCTCATGCAGGCTTCAGAAAAAACAATGAAAAGCTGCAAAAAACAACTGCAGTATCGGACTTTCGGATCTCCAGCGGATGAAACTGGTGATTTTTCTCAACTGAGGTAATGGAATCTATATTTTCTGACCCTTTAAAGTCATAGGTTATCAAAATAGTATTCTTCAATGCAAATACTGCAAAAACCTTTGCACAAGATCTATTTTTTATTATTTGTTGGTACAATATTTGTCTTTTTCTACATGCAAGCTGCACAATATAATCTAAAGAGTGAAAGAAACTGTTGCAATAAAGTCCTAACATCGTAGACTCTAGAAGCATATTTCAGCGACCCCATTGACATCCAGCATATAAAACTGCTAATTTTTCTCTCTTTAAGTTATAAAATCTAAATGATCTGACCCTTTAAAGTCACAGTTTTATGGAACAGGGTCCTCCAAATATGAAAAAATACTAAAATGTACAAAAAGACTGCACAAAATCTATTGTTCGTAAATTATAAATTAATCTCTGGCTTTTTCTCATTCAGGCTTCAGAAAAAACAATGAAAACCAGCAAAAAACAACTGCCGTGTAAAAGTTTTGGATGTCCAGCAGATGAAACTGGTGATTTTTCTCATTTGAGGTAATGTAATCTATATTTTCTGACTCTTTAAAGTCATAGTTTAATAAAATAGTCTTCTCCAAATGCAAATACCTGCAAAAAGTCTTCAACAAGGTCTATATTTCATAATTTGTTGGTGCAATATTTGTCTTTTTCTACACGCAAGCTGCACAAAATAATCTAAAGAGTCTACTCTACATGAGAGTAAACTCTAGAAGCATCTTTCAGCAACCCCATTGACATCCAGCGGATAAAACTGCTCATCAAAAATCTCAATGATCTGAAACTTTAAAGTCATAGTTTTACAGAATCGGCTCCTCCAAATATGAAAAAATACTAAAACTTAAAAAAAGACTTCACAAAGTCTATTGTTCATAAATTATTAATTATCTTTGGCTTGAAAAAGACTCAAATCTGAGAAACAAACAAACAAAAAAAAAAAAACTCCAAAAAATAACTGTAGTATCAGAGTTTCAGATGTCCAGCAGATGAAACTGGTCATTTTTCTAATTTGAAGTAATGAAATCTAAATGATATGACCCTATAAAGTCATAGTTTTACAGAATAGTGTCCTCCAAATATGAATAAAATACTTAAACGTGCAAAAAGACAACAAGACAATTGCACAAAGTATATTGTTCATAAATTCTTAATTAAATCTTTTGCTTTTTTTGCATGCAGGCTTCAGAAAAAGACTCAAATCTGAGATAAAACAATGAAAACCTGCAAAAAAACTACTGTAGTATCAGATGTAGTTTTGGATGTCCAGCAGATGAAACTGGTCATTTTTTCTCATTTGTGGTAATGAAATCTATAAAATAGTCTTCTATAACTGCAAAAAGCTTTGCAAAATTTGTCTTTTTCTGCACGCAAGCTGCACAAAATAATCTAAAGAGTCTAAGAAACTGTTCCAATAAAGTCTTAACATCAGAGTAGACTCTAGAAGCATCTTTCAGCGACCCCATTGACGTCCAGCAGATAAAAGCAGTCATTTTGAGTCGATAAAATATTTCTCATACTGGCCCTTTAAAGAAAAAAAAAATCCTTTAAGGAGCCTTTAAGTCACACTCGTCCAAATTCCCCACACTCGATTGCCAGAACTTGCCCGAGTGCATCTCCTCCTCCCTGCTGGTTATCTAAGGAGAGCCCCAGAAACCAGAGCGAGGAGGGGAGTGGGATTGGGGGGGGGGGGGGTTACCAAACACAGCCTCAGCCCATTTGACCACAGGGGAGGCCTGTCAATGGCCCAGATAGTTCTGGTAATTTCTCAGCGCTGACTCTGCTGCTGCTGCTGCTGCTGCTGTGTTTTACATATTCAGAGAGGGAATGGAATATGGGGGGACTCCCTTTGTTCTGGCATGTGTGGATGTGGACGACCGGGGCAGGGGCCCGGGCCTAGGCTGGGGCTGGGGCTCTCCTCCGCGGATACGCCTCGGAGCCACGAGAGAGAGGCGTAAAGGTATATTCTGAAATGAGGAGAGGAAGAAGAGTAGAAGTAAACAGGATTAGCGTTATCGGCTGCACTTTCAAGGCGAGTGCACACACAAACACGCATGCATGCATGCAGGCAGGCAGGCAGGCAGGCAGGCGGTGGATATATAGCCGAGGATGCAAACACTCACACAAGGAATTGCAAATGAAACATGAATAAGTAAAGCAATAAAGCATTCTCCTGATATGCTAGCCTCAGTCGGAGGAATATTACTCGGCTCGGACCGCGTGGGCAAATAAGTGTTTTTCTTAATCGAAGTCGTGGAGCGTGATTCTTGAATAGAATCATAATTGACCTAAACGCTCTCCTCTTTCTCTGACGGCGGCTTCATAACGCCGCCAATGCGATGGGAGGCGCCGGCGCTTCAACAGACGATCGGTTAATATAAAAAAAATCAAAAAAAAAAAAACGTAGAGAAAATGAGGCTTTAACTCCGCCCCCCTCCCCCGCGGCGCGCTGAAGAATGAACGTGATTTTCTGAAACTTGTTCTATCTGAATATCAGATATTAGAGGGGCCGTTATTTTGAAAACCAGCCTCTCCATCCTCTCCCCCCTTCTTACAATACAAGCGGCGGATGGTGCTAATTTCACAAACATCATCTCCTCGGCGCCGAGTTTCAGGAAGTTGATTTATAGACGGTGCTCGCCGAGTTAATTGCGGTGCGCGACACCAATCAGTCTTTGGGGAGGTTTCTAAGGCGAGCGAGGGGGGGATTAAATCGACACCCAGCGCAAACAAACAAACAAACAAACATATTCATATCTCCCCGTATTTATTTATCAATGTTTTAGATTGCACTCTGCCTCCGAGATTGCCCCCTTTCTTCTGTCGGAGATTCAATAAGTTGACAGGAACATTGTCAGCGCCGGGGTGTCGCTTTATATCGGCGCTGCCAGCAAATCTGTCTTTGGGAAAATGGAAATGTATGTGTTGAGCACGCCCAAGTGATGCAGGCCCTGCACCGTCCTCCCTCCCTCCCTCCCCCCCTCCCTCGTTGGAACCTCGAGAGTTGCTCCTCCACAAAATGATCATCGTTGTGTTCGGAAGCATTCATCTTGATTATACAGACAGAAATGCTTTGATAATGATCTGCGGGAGACGGTCGTCAGAAGTTTGTCAAAAAACACTAAATGTCAAATCCCCGGCGGTGGTATCTAACTATCAGGCTGTCACACACACACATTTAAACACACACTCACCCTCCTCCCTCCTTTAAAGACTTGGCCAATGAGACGTATGCCTCTTATTGCCTCCCATGCCTCCTCACTGTACTGCACGGTGGAGAGCATGCAGCTGCAGACCAACAGCAGCAGCAGCAGCGGCGACGGCGGCGGCAGCAGTGTGTGTTTGTGTGTGTTTGAGGTCAGCTGGCAGAACACGCGTGTTCAGAGACACAAAAACACGGCGTGAAATTTGGAAGGAAAATTCAGCAGATTTGTCGCGAAGCTGTCAGAGCTGTTTGCTGTTTGCTGTTTTGCATCTGTTAGCCGCGTTTCTGTCACAGGGAAGCTGCTCTCTCCAGAAACCGAGCGTCTGTGAGCGACCCCAGCGACCTCTAGCAGAAAAAAACGGTTGTTTTCCTCTTTTAGAGGCGCTAAAATTTAGGTTAACTCACCGTTTAGAGTCACAGATTTACAGAAAAGTCTCCTCCAAATGCAAAATGATGCATAAACCTGCAACCTCTTTGGTTTTTCTGCATGTAAGCTAAATAAAAAGACTTAAATGAGAAAAAAAACTATGACAACCTGAAAAGGATGCAATATTTATATTTATTGTTAAAAGTCTCTGGTGACTTTCCTCTTTTAAGGCAATAATATGTAGGTTAACTGACCATTTAAAGTCAAGTTTTTACTAAATACGCTTCAAAAACTTACAAAGACTTGTATGAGATCCATTTGTCATAGATTATTGATGCAATCTTTGTTTTTGTTTTCTGCATACAGGCGTCATAAAAAGACTTAAATCTGTGAAAAAACAATGACAACCAGGATGACATGTTTATTAGATCTAGGGGTCAAAACAAGGCAGAACGGTTTGGAAGTCTCAGAAGTACGATCAACCCCATTGACCTCCGCTAGATTAAAACCAACCATTTTCCTCTTTTAAGGCAATAAAATTGAAAACGTGACCAAACATGCTTCAGAAACTTACAAAAAAAAGACTTTCACAAAGACTATTTGTTATAGATTATTGATGCAATCTTTTTTTTTTTCCTGCATGCAGGCTTCATAAAAAGACTTAAATCTGATTAAACAAAAGAATAAATAAAAATAAAACCATGACAACCTGCAAAGGATGAAATATTTATGGGATCTATGGGTCAAAACAAGGCAAATCAATGTGGAAACTAAAATCTAAAAGCAGAGTAGACATCAGAAAGTGAGTTTTGCAAGTCTTACAAGTATCTATGTTCGACCCCATTGACCTCCAGTAAATTAAAACCATTAATTTTCCTCTTTTAAGGCAATAAAATTAAAAACGTGACTATTTAAAGACAAATTTTTATAAAACACGCTTAAAAAACTTACAAAAAGAACTTACACAAAGACTATTTTTCATAGATTATTGATGCAGTCTTTGTCTTTTTCTGAATGCATGCATCATAAAATCTGATAAAAATAAATAAATAAATAAATAAATAAATATAAACTCATGACAACCTGCAAAGGATGAAATATTTATTGGATCTATGGGTCAAAACAAGGCAGAAACCTAAAAGCGGAGTAGACATCAGAAAATGAGTTTCAGAAGTCTCAGAAGTATCTATGTTCGACCCCATTGACCTCCAGTAAATTAAAACCATCCATTTTCCTCTTTTAAAAAATTAAAAACGTGACTATTTAAAGACAAATTTTTATAAAACACGCTTCAAAAACTTACAAAAAGACTTGCACAAAGACTGTTTTTCATCAAATATTGATGCAATCTTTGTGTTTTTCTTCATAAAAAAAACTTAAATCTGAGAAAAAACAATGACAGCCTGCAAAGGATGGAATATTTATTGGATCTAAGGGTCAAAACAAGGCAGAACGATGTGGAAACGTGGTTGAAACTAAAACCTAAAAGCAGAATAGACTTCTGAAACGGAGTATGTAAAATTGACCCCATTGACTTCCAGCAAATTTACTAAAAGAGCTGTAAATTTGCTATTTTCATAGATTATTGATGCAATCTTTGGCTTTGTCTGCATGCAGGCATTTGAACACAATCTAAAGAATCTAAGAAACTGCAAATTTATTTAATCATCTTGTAAAAATAGTAGATTTAAGAATTTTCAGTGACTTGACTTCCAAAAGATCATTTTTGTGTATCTCATATATGTACTGAGGTGGACGTTTTAAGGTCAGATTGGTCATTTCAGCGTTTCTTTACATATTGTTTGGTGCAATTTGTGGTTTCAGGTTTGGTTTTAGACTGTCTGATTGTTTGTCTTGGTTTATTTAGTGATTGACCTTCTAACAGATCGCTTTGCTTCCTCTCCTTATGTATAAAATCTAAGTTGTTTATAAATGGAAATCCTTGCTCCTTCAGCAGACAGTAGTTTTGACCTTTCTCGCTCTGTTTCCGTCTCCGTTTGCAGCTCGTAGGAGGACGTTATTCACTCATAGCATCACTCGGACGGCGACTTTAACTTCTCGAGCAGATCTTTTTCTCGTTGGTTAGAATAAAACTCAACCCTCTCTGCGCCGACCTGAGCCGAGGCCACAGGTTTATATATTTATTCATGTAAAGTAGAAAGCGCTTCGGCTTTTGTGCGCCCGTTGTTAAGCAGCTGTATAATTTAAATGTTAATGGCCTCGCAGGTTTCACTTCCTCACTCGGTGGCTTTAGGAAGAGTCTCTGGAGCTCACAAATGCCGACTGGCAGGTACTAAACAGTAAACGAGTGGAACTCCTCTTTAAAATGCTAATGAGCTCAGATCTGACTCGGTGTGGGTGCGTATGCATGAGCGCCCCGTGTGTGTGTCTGTGTGTGTGCACTTTTAAATGAACTGCCAGCTTTCAGTGCGATTATGCTATGTGACCTTTTTAAAAGAAGAGGGTGACACAAGGTGCAGGAAAACGGAGGAGCAACTTCAACGCGCTTTCATTTCTGACCAGCGTCTGCTTTTGATTGACGCTTATTTTATTTGTGTCAGCCTCCGACGAGCGGAGCAGAGCGGAGCGGGGCCGTCGGGCCGGCGGCTCTGGCCCCTCGTCGGAGGCTGACGACCGCTCCGGTTTCCCCGGCGTGCAGGCAAACATCTTGAGCGGGGCACGAGCGCGGACCGACCCTCCCTTTGGCTGACGTCCAAGCTCCGTCTCGCGTCTTCTGGGAGAACAAGAGGAGAAATGGAACAACCGGTTTTAATGAAACAATTACAAGACACTAATTATTATGTTAATGTTTTGCTACTATCATCAGCCACCGCTAACAGCCTCCTGCACCTAGAGGTTCAGAGCCTGCAGAGTGTGTGTGTGTGTGTGTCTGTGTGGGTTTCTTTTCAGCTAGGTAGGAAGATGGACGTTTTTGTTTTTTCTGCACACACAAACACACAGGAGCGCGCTGAAATGTAAAAAGGGCCACAAAGCGCCGGCTGTTGTCATTGAATGTCAGGTACATTAATTCCCATAATGCTTCGGCGCAAATAAATTAGCAGCGGGGTTGCCAGTGATTCAAAGCCATCAGTTTTAGGTGTGTGTGTGTGTGCGGATGGAGGGCAGGTGGAAAGAGGGGGGAGGATGGAGGGGGAGGGAGGGAGGGTAGACTCAGGAGACAGGCCTGGAGGCGAGAACACACACATGAAAAACACATGCATGCAAATAAACACATGCATCACGCAGACGCATGAAAGCGCGCGTGTAAACACATGCATCAGAGGCGGCTGCCGCTGCAGACGCACATCACAAACAGCTATTGTTAAAGCAGCAGCAGCAGCAGCATCATTCAGCGTAAAGTCATGCAAAACACATAAAAAGCTAATGGTGTTTTTAAAAACGTCTCAGCCTCTAAAGGTGAGTAAACGCCTGCTTCTCTTTGCTGACTCTTTAATTGTCCGTGGTCGCCCTCTCAGGTTTTTTGTTTTTTTTTCATTCTCCGTGGGACTACCTGCCTGAATGATGGGTCAATGAAAGCGGCAACAAAGTCCCAGACTGTCTGCCATGAGTCAGTGAAAGAGGTGATTCATGAACGGTGGCCAGTCGCTCTTGGCTCGGACTCTTTGATTGAAACCTGTTTAGCAACGACTGCTAATTTCATTACATGGTGTCGGCGCACACTGAGCGGCTCCTAAAGGGCCCGCTTTGAACTCTCGGGGCCCGAACAATGACACGGGCCAGTCGGCGGAGAGGAAGGGGGTTGATGGGAGTGTGACGGGTCGGCGGTGGGTGGGAAAACAAAACCTCCCCATCATATAAAAAAAAAAGAAAGAGGGCGAAGGTTTTTCATAATGCTGAAGTCTGTCAAATATTTTGATATGTCCCACACACCATGGTGCAGCTCCTCCTGGGCGTTTTGCCTTTCAGCGGGGGAACAATTGACTTTCTTCACGATCAAGTCGTTCGCCTCCCCGCCTCCAGGCAAAACCTTTCATGAGGAGCCATGGCTTGCCGTTGCAGCTGTTCCGCTGGGGTTCTTCCCATGGACACCGGGGATAAAAACTCTTTGAGGAAGCTCCTTCAGTTCAGAGTGGCCTCGCAGGTTTCTCTTTTTTTCTTTTGTTTTCTCTCTCCCATCAAATGTTGGCTCAGAGGAAACTCTTGGCGGCAGGAAGATGCAAAGAAAAAAAAAAAAAAAGCTTTTGCAGCAGAACTTTTTTCCAGAACATGCACCATGAAGGTAACTTTGCAAAGTTCACGCTGGATAGAAGAGGCGTATGAATATTCATGAAAAATTACCCGCAAGCCTCGGCCGCTCCCCGATAGCGAGCCGCGGTATTAGGCCTTCCAGAAAGAGATGAAAGGCTCGTGAACCATCCGCGCTTCCTCGGCCTTATACCGGGACACAATGGCCAACCAGCCGCTCAATTAGTCTGCCATCTTAGACTGACTGTTTGACAGGTCTAGCTAATTGTTAATCCCGCCATAACTGTTGCACGGAGTAATTAATCATGTAACAAAAGGGCTCTCGGCGAGGCAACCCCACCAGTGCATGGATGTGTCAAAGCGGGGGAAAGAAAAAAAAAGAGAGATCGGTAAAGGTTGTCCAATTTGCAGCGGATGTTGATTTGATATATTTAATCTTCATTTGCGGCACCTTTAGCCGCTCTTTATTTTTTATTTTCTAAACAAGTGCGTGCGTGAGATCTCTTCCCCCCTCTCCTCCCCTCCTGGTTTATGTAAATGCGTTCGCCGTGTGAGCCCCCGCAGGAACGGGTTGCAGGGGTCAAGCACCATTCATCATGAGATGGAGTGTCATTTTCTCCACTTCATACGCGGGCAGCTGCTTAAGAGGAGGAAGAGAAAAGGAGGTATTCTTTGAGGGGCGGAAAAGAAAAGGCAGAGCCGAGGACAATCCAGGCTTCAGAGAGGAGGAGATGTGTGGAGGGTAGGTGGCGGTAGGGTGGGGGTGAATGGTAACACAAGGTGCCACTGTGTCAGAATTCAAATGTGAGCACAACCGGTGATGTCATTCACCTCCCCAACCCCACCTCGAGTCATAAGACGAGCCGCATTCCTGGGAACGGGAAGCGGGACACAAAGAGCCACCGTGTTTGGCGGATTTTTTATTTTTTGCAGCTCTGACTCATTCCTCTGTGACCCATAAGTGATTTCTTCTTTTTTTTCTGGTGTGTCCAAACGATGATTAATATCTGTTTTCTATCTCTGAGCTGAACGGTTGCAGCGGGAAACAACACGTCCTCTTGTTCAGACGGAGGAAGAGAAAAAAATAAGGAATTCGAGGCTCCCGGGTGTATGGGATCTCATAAAGGCCAAATTGGATAATTTGAGGGAAAATGGACAGAGGTCATAGCTCATCTCCATCTTTTTTTTTTTTTTGCATAATTTAAAGATTGTCACGCTAGAGATGTGGTGACCGTGCAGAGTTCAGGGACCTCGCCAAGAATTTGCAGCCAGTTGCGAGAAGTTTGAAATCACCTCCGCGTCGTGATCACCTCTTGAAGGTTTTCCCACAATCGCACACGTTGCAGCCAAAGACCATTTGAGCAGCGAGACTAAAGCCTCTGCCGGCCGGGCCGACCTTCACCTCCGCCGCCGCCGCACAGGAGCAAAGCACAATACCACACACAAAAACCTGCAGACAATAAACAGAAACAGTAGGACTCCTTCCCTAATTTGACTTGCTCCACAGGTGGCCACCAGCTGCTTGCGAACAGGTTACTGGGGGGGCCCCAATAGAGGAGCTGGGCTTTTCATTTTAAGTAGAACAATGGGCGACTGCTCAGGTCCCAAAACCAGGAGGTCATTTCTTTCTCTTTCCCCTTTTTTTATTTTTTATTTGCCAGCGCCTGGAGGTAAGTCTCAGCTCCACGGCAGCAGACACTGAGGTCTTTTGTCTGGAGCGTCTGTGCACAGAAATGGGGGGCTATCAGAAATTCCCCCTGTCTTAGTTCACATGATTCAATGAGAGCCCTGTGTGTCAGTCGGCCGGGCTGTTATTTTCTTGTCTATTCATGTCGTACACCGGAGGGAAAGACCCGGCTACGCTGTCGGCTGAAGGGCCTGCTTTTACTCATCCGGCGAGTCGACAACAAGCTGCAGAATTCGTTTAACTCGTAATTGCGCTGCTTTTCATGCAGAATGACCCCGTCGGCCGCTTGAGGAACGGTCATCGGTTCGCGCACGCAAGCCCCAGCGCCGGCCGCTTCTCATACCTTCGTGGAAGCAGATAAAGAGCACGAGAAGCGGGCTTTTGTCTTTGGGCTGCTGCAGATTCAGAGGCGAGCACATGCTCAGATTCGTGGAGAGGAGGATGTCTCGCGGGCGGACGGGCATTCCCAGAAACAAAAAAAAAACACGTGCATGGCCAACGAAAAATAAAAAGACACCTGACCACCCGACGAGACGACGTATGGTCGCAGAAAAGCTACTTTATCAAGACGTCAAACTCCACTGGCATCCGCTGGGACTGCAGTAGGAACCTGGCACGGGAAGAACTGAAATGAACAACAATTTGTTTTATGCAAATCGAGAATATTATTGTCCAAAATTGCAGGGAGAATTGTTGAAATTTGTCAGTGAAAGCAGCCTTGGAAAGAAACAGTTTTTTGCTGGCAATGGTTTGTTTTTTTAAAAAAAACAAATAGAAACGGCGGCTGCTGGCACCCCGGTGCGCTCGTTGGACTCGACTTGTGTCCGTTTTCGCTCGGTTAAGAGTAAAGTTTCAGTCGAATCGAACCAAGAATCTGAATCTTTCATGTAGAAAAGTCTTACATTTGAACTGAACGTGCGCTAAATTCAGTGCAGGGCTGAAATTTAAGGCTCTGATGGTTTAGTGTGCACGTCGTCGATGCAGCTTTTGTGCAGAAACGCACGCCGGTAGCTGCAGCTGCACGCCGGCCCTCGCGGTGGCCTCAAATCGCTCGGCCCGTCCTTCCGTCGCCCTAAAATAAAACTTTCATCTCCCTCGTCATCGCATCCCGAGCTTGCCCCCGCGTCCCTTCATTTGCATTCACACAGCTGATGTTTGTTGTGAACAGGCGCTGTCAGAGAGGATAAAGAAAGGTTACCTGGTGGCTGAGAGCGAGATGCTTTACACCAGCAGATTTATCCACACTGATGTTTTGATGTCACCACCGGCCGCTCCAGGCGCTCTGCTGCTGCAACCAACCAAACCCCAATCAAATCTTTGAAGTAGTCATGTATGCATAAGCGCCGTCTACCTTAATGCTAAATAATTAGCAAGCGCGGCTCACTGGGATTGCTACCTCAGGGCTAATCTTGCTTTTCCTGCTTTGATCATTACGTTAATTAAATCTGGCTCCCTTGACAGGTCGAGGGCTAAAAAACAGGTAGGTGTCATAGGCACCTCGGCGGAGACAGAAGCACCTGGTGTGTGTGAGCGCTCCAGCTGTCAGCGGCGATGCCTTAAGAGTCGGATGGCGGTGGCGTTAATTCGAACCGATGTCCCAAAAGGGGAGGGAGGGGGGACAGCTCAATCGTAAGACACCCCCCTGAATCTCCGGTCTGGAGGCGGGCGAGGCTGCAGCTTTGCGGCAGCTTTGGCCAGAGGAGGAAAGAAGTCATGTTGTCAGACCTCAGTGTCAGCTCGCGTCATAACCAGCGCCTGGGGGACAAATTAGAAGTGTGTTTCGAGAAATGTGTCAAAAGCGTTCTCGGTCCACATCACAGCAGAGAAACTGCGCAAAGAGGGACCTAAACCAAAGTCAAACGCCGAGAGGAGTCGGCGCAGGGACTCACCTATGATTTATTTAAATCCAAATGGATGCAAACGATGAATAATTACACCCCGGCATCCGAGTGAGCGCTGCTAATGTAATTATTCATGTCGAGCTTGTATGTGAGGTGAACAATGGACTGAAAACACCTCATGGAAGAATGACTCTGCAGCAAAGGTCAAAGGTCACGGCTGGCTTCTGGATCTGTGTATGTTTATAGTGTATTAAAACCATTTATAGGTTTATAAGATGTTTTTGTGAATATTTGAACAACACTTAAGAATCAGCCAGTCGAAATACACGAAGGAGAGTGTTTTTAGAGGTTAGTGCAGCCTGAAAAGTCAAACCCCAGGGCAAAATTATGACCCTCCCTGGCCATATTATTGATAATCGTGTATTTAGAGGCTAGGACAGCCTGAAAGACAAAACTCAGGGCTCAAACTGGCAACACCGAGGCCATATTATTGCTAGTATTTAGCATCAGTTGCCATGTTAATGCAGTCGTAAAAACATACCTTTAAATATGTGGGTTTTTAACCCTGAGTAGTGTTTTTAGAGGTTTTGATGGCCTGAAGGGCAAAACCCAGGGCAAAAACTGGTTCATTTGAGTCCTTGTTATTATTGTTGGTAGTGGTTATTGATCATCAGTTGCCATGCTAATACAATCTTAAAGATATACCTTAAAATATTTAAGGTATAAGGTATATGATTTGTGTTTTTAACCCTGAGTAGTGTATTAAAGGGTTATGACGGCCTGAAAGGCAAAATCCAGGGTAAAACTGTGTCAAATCATTGTTATTGATTTTCAGTAGTACTTATTGATCATCATGCTGCCATGCTAATGCAATCTTAAACATATGCCTTCATATGTGTGGGTTTTTAACCCTGAGTAGTGTATTTACAGGTTATGACAACCTGAAAGGCGAAACCTGGGGTGAACACGATCCTGATTGGCTTCTAAAACCTTTGTCTCTTGGAGCTGAGATGACTAAACTCCTGGGATTATTGCTAAACTAAAGCAAATCATTGCAACTTTTCCCCAGTTGCTGATGGGAATTCCTCTCATCTCAAAGGTGTACCTGCAAAAAAAATAAGTATTTCACAGCTGCTTTTGTGTGGATGATGATCTAATTGGATGCATCTGCATAAACATCCAACTACCTGCAGCGAGCGGCGTTGCAGATGACGCCTCGTATGAACTAATCTAGATTGTGTTTGTTGGATCCGACTCCAGTGGAGGACTCTCTGCCCGAGCCCAGCGGCCTTTCCTCCACATCCCCATCCAGCGCCCCACACCACAGAGCGTTCAGTAGTAATTAGTGTCTTCAATATGTTTAACCATCCCACATACCTGTTTAATCAAACCCTTTTCTGGGCACGTATTCAACCTTCAAAGGCGCCGCTTGAAAGGGACTCTGCGAACACAAAAGCGAGGCGTCTCTGAAGCTCCTTTTGATCTAGATCATTAACGTTTTGGAATCGGGAGTTGACATAAGGCCCGGGTTTTGTTTGCCGCACTCCTGGATCCGTTTCTGTGCGGTGGAAGTTGAAGATGTTTGGAAAATTGCTCCGATTATAGTGTTCATGTGCCATTTGATACCGGTTCCAAGAACAAGGGGAGCCGCAGCCAAACCAGAACACACCAATAAGAGCTGGCGGGACTGGCCGTCCTTTCATAGACCACATGGTCTCTTTACCGAGTGGACACATTTTATTATCATGGTAATCGACTTTGTAATTCCGGTGTGAACGGCCCCACCCTGCTTCATTTACAACCCAGAGATCTCAACACCAATTAAAGCAGAGTGGATGAAGGAGCGATGCTTCTTTACCAGAACACGACGAACGAACGTGGCTGAGCTCTACCTCCACGTTTTCGTTTCGCTTCCGAACAAAACTCCTCATTCGCCGCCAACATGTCTTTTGGCCGCGCGCATCAAGGAAAAGTTGCATTCAAAGCGAGAACGTCGTCGGCTCTTCATCGCTCTCCAAACGTCAACATCAAACGGCGACACAATACCGTTCTCGGGTTTTAAAGCGGTTCAGAGACGCGACTGGCGCTCGGCAGCCTCCAAACCCTTTAAGACGCGGCCCGTCTTCGTCCTCCCGCCCGTCTTCGTCCTCCCGCCCGGCCTCTTTGAGAAAAGCGCTCATCATCGCGGCATCAACAAGCGGCTCTCCTGTCTCTGAGGCTCGCGGCGGCGACGCCTGCGCCCGCGGGCAGCGTTTCTGAAGAATCACAAGAAATTCATTTCCTCCCTGGATGGAGAATAACAAAGGCATTCCTCATGACAGGCCTCTCTTCCTGTCATCTGCAGGCCACAAGTCTACTCATCTATTAATAGAAGCCCCCCCACCCTCCACTCCCCCTCCTCCTCCTCCTCCTCCTCCTCCTCTTTTCCTCCTTTATCACAACCAGACTCTCATCAGGTGACTTGATTAACAAATTGCAGACAGGCAGGAAGTCTGAGAGGTAAAAAACAGATACTGTACACTATTAAATATTCAGTCTGATTACTCAGTGGCACATTCCTGACCTAGTTCAGACTAATTAGAGTTTACACTGTTGAGCTGCTGTGTAGTAAACAGGGGTATTCTCCTGGTGAGATAACGTCGATAGCTCCTCAGCTGGGATTATCCTCCAATCTGGAGAAGGCGATACCTATCTCTGTCCCACCAGAGGAGACTCAGATACAGCTCAGAGCTCTCTCACTTCTTCTAAACTTTAACATCAGATCTGCACCGTTTGATTTCCCGCCGCTGGCTCGTTGTTAGAATAAAGAAAGGTCTTAACAGGTGCAGACATCTGAGGGTATTTCAGTGCTGGAAAGTTGGGAAAACTGTAACTAAACTTGGAAACTTGAGTTTCCGGTGGCGTTTGCAAGAAAAATAACCTCCCATTGTCTTCCATCTTTACCACAAGATGTACTTCATATGCAAAGAGAGAAAGGGTTTAGATTCCTAGTGTTTCTTTTTAACCCTGAGTAGTGGATTTGGAGGTTAGGGCAGCCTGAGAGGCTAAACTCAGAGCGAATAAAGTGATTTCTTCCCAAAAGCTGCCAAAACTTGCCACCAAATTTAAAAACAACCCCACAGATACTTTAAAAAAGCTTTGTCAGGTGCACGTTGTCAAATATTAAACAGAAATCTTGGAAAACTGTTGGATTATTGAATTATTTAAACAGGAGATGCAGGAGATGTTGGTGAATTTCCAGCGCTGTTTGCAAGAAAAATAAACTTCCGTTGTCTTCCATCTTTAACACAATATGTGCTTCATATGCAAATAGAGAAAGGGTTTAGATTCCTTTCGTTTTCCTTTCAAAATACTTTTGAAAACTTGTGAAAGGTGCACATTGTCAAATATTTGAAAGAGCTGTTAATTAATGGTTTAAACCATCTATCGAGTGGTGTTCGCAAGAAAAATAACCTTCCATTGTCTTCCATCTTTAACACAAGATGTGCTTTGTATGCAAAGAGGGAAAGGGTTTAGATTGTCAAATATTAGACGTAAATCTGGGGAAACTGTTGGATTGCTAAAACCATGCATGAGTGGCGTTTGCAAGAAAAATAACCTCCCATTGTCTTCCATCTTTAACACAAGATGTACTTCATATGCAAAGAGAGAAAGGGTTTAGATTCCTAGTGTTTCTTTTTAACCCTGAGTAGTGGATTTGGAGGTTAGGAGAGCCTGAGAGGCCAACTCATGGCGAATAAAGTGGTTTATTCCCGAAAGCTCCAAAACTTGCCACCGAATTTAAAGACAACCCAACAGATACTTTAAAAAAGCTTTGTCAGGTGCACGTTGTCAAATACTAAACAGAAATCTGGGAAAACTGTTGGATTATTGGATTATTAAAACAGGAGATGCAGGAGATGTTGAAGAAAAGAAAAATAAACTTCCGTTGTCTTCCATCTTTAACACAATATGTGCTTCATATGCAAATAGAGAAAGGGTTTAGATTCCTTTCGTTTTCCTTTCAAAATACTTTTGAAAACTTGTGAAAGGTGCACATTGTCAAATATTTGAAAGAGCTGTTAATTAATGGACTGCAGTTATGCTTTCATATTCTGTTGTAATAGGTCAAATGTAAAAAAAAAGGAGAAAAAAAAAAAAAAAAAAAAAAAAAAAAGATATGTGTGTATGTATGTATGTGTGTGTGTATATGTATATGTATATGTATGTGTATATGTATGTGTATGTATATATATATATATATATATATATATATATATATATATATATATATATATATTATATATATATAATATATATATATATATATATATATATAAAAAAAAAAAAAAAAAAAAAAATTTTTAATTCTGTATTCTGGGTAATGGGGGCGGGACTAGATAAGCTTTGGCTTCTCCCGCTTTCCCTTTCGGCCAGGTCACTTGTACTCATTAATGGTTTAAACCATCTATCCAGTGGCGTTTGCAAAAAAAATAAGCTTCCATTGTCTTCCATCTTTAACACAAGAGTGTTTTAAAGCCTGAGCAGTGTATTCAGGCAGCCTGAGAGACAAAACCTAGTGTCTTTATCTTTGACTAAATCTGTAAAATTCAGGTGTAATTTCTTAACCTTCTTAACCTCCGTTAGATCCCAGTAGAGACTAATCTCTACTTTATCCACCTGTCCCCGTGTCTGCAGGTTGAGTTCGCATCCGACCGCTCGTCCTCTCCCCCGCTCTCCGAGACGCTGCAGTTCACCCGTCACCCGTCAAACTCCCAAACAAACAGACTCACAGCGGGTCCATCACAACAGTCGATCGTGCGCTAATATCTCGGGGCATCGGCAGCTATTCCAGAAGCAGAACTAACAAGTTAAGCCCAAACACTGGGTTTGCACGGCGGTGGCGGCGGTGGTGGGGGTTTAATGAGTGTGTGCGGGGAGGGACGGGGCATGCATACATCAAACAGAGACGGTCGGTCAATATTGGGGTATGGAGAATCAACACGCCTTTTTTTTTTTTTTTAAGGAGAGGCTTATGCTCAAACATCACAGCGCTGGTTGCCGGGCCCGAGCATTTCCCGAGGCCCGGATCGCCATTTCTCATTTGTTGCATTAGCGGGAAAGACGGCGTACAAATAAATATTTTCCCTGAGCGAGGGACGTATCTGTGCATACGGAACGAGGCGGCGGGGCTGGAGAGGAAGTGTTGGAGGAAGCTGGTTCAACTTTCTCACCTTTATGAGTTCCTCTTGCTCTCACTCAAACTACGCAGGCATTCCTCTTTAAAACATCAAGACTCTGCGCTGATTGCCGCCACCTGCGTTATCACACAGGCCACTAAACAGATGCAGGAGAGTGATGTCGGCGCAGAGACGTGGCATGAAATCTGGCAAAACGTTAAAAGAATCTGTTTGAGCTGCAGCAGCGACTACACATGTCTCCCAGCCGAAATAAAAAAACTAGAGGAAAAAATCATCCCATCTCTGCCCGCAGTGTAAGATGACAGAAGACACCTACAACCGCTGCATGTGGTCTGGCCACAAAATGGTACGCTGCTGGGCGAATATAGTGCAGGAAGCTGGGGAGTATTTTTGGAGTCGGGTGTGAGTTGTGGGAAGATTCATGGTGAAAACTGTCAGATATGTGAATCCTGAGCGTACATGCTGCACAGATGAGCCTTCAGCCTCAATCACGGTGACTTTAAAGTTAAGGAAAAGCGTTGTTTGCATCTGATCGAGGGTTTGCAGGATGCGGCTTCTCCCTGAAAGACCTGGACGTTGTACGTAACTTGGGTTATTTGCTTGCACAAAAATTCAAAAAGCCTGAATTGAGAGTGCAAACGAATAACAAACGTATTTCTGCTCATTCTCAGACGTAATCAGTGTTTTTCTAATAAAAACAATCCAAGAATTGAAACTCTACTTCGGACGTTCGTGCAAGTTTTTATTTTATCTTTTGACCAAATCGATTCTTCCCGTCCAATCACGTAAGTGCTGCTACAGTAAGCCTGATTAAATCTCAGCACCTAAACCGACGCTTTCCCTTCACAGCTTCCACCCGACGAGTAAAGAAAGAAAGGAGCGCTGCGCTGCTGCCGCTGCTGCCGGTCCGAGCTCCCTCTTGTCGAGCCAAATTGTGTTTTACAGCATCTGTTCATTATGGATGACCGACATGATGGATACGGTCATAATATTAATGTAAGACTGACACAGCAGAGACATGAATCATGGCCGACTTTATTTCAAAGCCGGCGTTTCATTGGCCCCGCCACTAAAAAGTGATATATAAATGTCAGCCGACGCCGGCCGTAAAGCATTATGAAGTACATTTGATGGTGCATTTTCACCGTCATCAACCCGCTGTTATTTACTAATGTGTCTTCTTGGTGTGACAGCCGCTGTGGACGTCCCGAGCAGGTTTCTGACCGTGTCTTTCTCTTTTTTTTTTGTTCAGGTGCCGTTTCTGCAGCGACGAACGACGAGAAGGTGAGAAGTGACTGAAGAAACGGATGTCCTCATATCCAGAGCTGGCCTTTGGGTATGGAGATCCAAGGGTGACTTTAAATTGAAAGCACTCGATCAAAGAGGAATTTCATTTCCTATACGTGTGATTGATGAACAGTTCAGCCTCATTGTTAAAACACAACATAGGAACAAACACGGCGTTTATTGCACATTTAAATCGTATTTTTTTCATATTCAGGAGCTCGTTCTGCAAACTTTTACCGTCGTGCATCGATAAAGGCGAGAAATAAATTTACTTTAGGGAAAAAAATGTGTTAAATCTAAAATACACAACCCAGATTTTACATTTTCAAACAAAGCAAATAAAATAAAGATGCAGATGAGTTTAAGGGGCGTGCACCTGCGGTTGTTTCGCGTGTGATTTGCAAGATAAAAAATTTTCGTCGTATGTCACCTTTGGGCTTCCGTAGCTTCTGGAGGAAGGAATGGTAAATGGTAAATGGCCTTGCATTTATATAGCGCTTTTCTACCTATTGGTACTCAAAAACGGAAGCTGGAAGGCTCAGTTTCCTTCTCTGTGCCACAAACAGATCCGTATTTGATATAAACTTTTCCTTCAGGCCTACGTGAGTTTTGCAAAATTTTTGTCTGCTGCAAAAAATTTTTTATATATGAGTTGTGTGCTCTGTGAATATCTCGTGACTGCAAAGATTAACAGACTGAAAGTTTACCCTCCTGTTTCCTGGTTTGCAGTCAGGAGACGTCACCTCAGGCCTCTTTTTGCTATCTCCTGACATTTCCTAAGCTCAAAGCGTTTCCAGCCCCCGTGCTGCCTTTAACCGTAAAATAAAAACAAAAAGCTAAATCTGCCGGTAGCAGATCTCTCAGCTCGGGTCAAACCTGGAGTCCCCTCGCCCTGGCGTCATGACAGATCAGGGAGGGGAAGATTGAAGCCACATGGATCTCCAACACGTCGGAGCACCTACTTCACACACACACACACAAAAACAAAACAGACACGGCCGTGGTTTCATTCAGAGGCGTGCGTGCCGTCGCGTGATTGGCTGCTTGTGTGTGACGCTGTGAAATTGGCTCAAGGTTGGTGTCAGTTAATGGAGTAATCATTGCAACTCAAGTGGTCAAGTGGCTGCTCAGATAGATATGTGTTTAAATATATATATAAATATATGTGTGTGTGTGTGAATCCCCTCCGTTCTGTTCCTGACTGCGGATAAAAACAATCTTCATCTAATATTTTTCCATGACATCAAGTAATGTAAATTACGACGGGGTGTTGGTATGTAGTCTGTAATTACACGTCACCCTCCTCCTCCTCCTCCTCCTCCTCCTCATTTCAGAGCGTTAGAGGATCTTGCGTTCAGGCCTCGGTCTCCTCTTCCTCCTCCACCTCCAGCTCCCTCTCCTCTCCTCTCCTCCCCTCGTCTCTGCTGCTGCTGCTGCCGCCGCCGTCGTCTCGTCCTGTTTGAAAGACGACTGCTGCACCCTACAGTTTAAAAACCGCCTCTCTTCCTCGCTTTCCTGCAGACGCCGCTCGCCTCTCCCGGGCTCTGACTGACACGTGTTGACTTTTCCATTTGGAATAAAATACGCCGAAATAATTTTCAGATCCAGCGCCACTATTATTGTGCAGCTTTAAACTGCTTCCAGGTCTTAAATAATTCCCCTCAGCGCGGTTTCAGCGGAGGGGTTTCGTTGTCCGACGATGGTCTGAATTAAATATCAAAAGCCCCTTTTCTGCCTTAATGAGGATCCGGGCTAAACAGCAAATACTTGGGATATTTGGCAGCATGAAATTTAACAATACTTAACATTCACGAGAAAATCTGGAGTCATTATCTTCACCTCACTTCTGGAATAGATGGGATTTTTTATTTTTTCTGCGTCTGAGATAATAGCTCTGTGCTCTCCAGGCAAATATGCATAAATTCTATTTTTTCAGCTAAACACAAATATGCAAAAAAACAAAAAAAACAGTTATGCAGCGTGCATGCAGACGTTAAGGTTTAATGTCATAATTCATCTCTTCTTCATTTATATATATATATATTCTCCTTATTTAAATATTATTTATTTAAATTGCAACCGATCAATAAATATAATTCATAACATATTTTATATAAATATTAATATCAGGCTGCTTTAACTTTGGGATTCAGAATATTTAAACAAAGCAGGACGATTTAATTTAATAATAATTATATTTAATAATATTTAAGGTTTTTTAATGCTCTTGTGATGGATGATATCCACTTTGCAAGATCTTTAAAAATAAATCTAAATGTCGGTAGCGGTCCATGCGTGCAGGCTGGATCTCCTCCCATCGACAAGAGGCTGCAGGAGAGGAGACGGCATCAGTCAGCACAACTAAAAATGATAATAAATATAATCTGATAATGGTTAATAAAGATGATCTCCTTGCTTTTAATTTAATTTAATTTTTTAAATAATTTTTAACCTTAAAGAAATAAAAATAAAACGCTGCTCATTGATCTGCAGGAAAATAAAAATCTTCCCAAGATGCATGTTTTCCCCGAATAAAAACGACACACCTCCATCATGAATAAAACCAATAAAACAATAAAACAACACCCTGATGTGTTCGCAACGCTCCGCACAAAATAAATGATCCCGACTGCTCCGATCGGTCTGCACCAACTCCACAAAAACACCAGCAAACTCGTCGATAACTAGGGTTAGGGTTATTAATCTCTGCATTTATTTATAAATTTGTCATTTCGGTGCAAATATTTATTTCTGTTTTTTTGCAGTGCGGCGCATCATTAGCGCAAATCTGACAGCCCTGCACAGAGTCACTATCACAACACTTCAAATATCCATCAAATCATTTAATATGCAAACGCTGACGTATTAACATACTGCACGATGATTCATCTGCATGCATAATACATACACACAGCATCGCAATACATCAGCATTAACGTATATATGTATATATATATATGTGTGTGTGTAAAATACATCCATATGTCTCAGCATCGTGTATAGAAGGTAATTACTGACGGCAACATTTAAAGAGACAGCGTCGCTTTTGAGGCACTGCAGCGTTTTGGGTTTGTTTGTTTTTAACAGTTAGCACGATCGCTACAAGAATAAAATAATTAAAAGTAGATTTATTTGATCGGACAAGGAGCCGGGATGGAAAGTTGCCACGGCGACTGATGCAGAAAAGAGCTCAGAGGTCACAGTTTGCAGGGAAGTGGTTTAAAGTCTTACTGCAGGCTTTTTTAAACTGAAAAACTTTTTATTTTTGCTCCTGCAGCGTAAAAGTCCGGTCGATCTCTACGTTCAACTCCTGCAGGTTTGCTTGCACCTTTACGTTGCAGCTCAGATTATTTGGATAATCTGACATCTCTGCAGATTGGGCCTAAATTTAACGCCGTTTTAAGCCGATGCCTCGTCTCACGTCGTCGACGGGAGACTTAACCCGAGCGCTGACGCTTCCTTTGTCTTTTCTTTAACAGTTCCCTGTGATTACCTGTCACTGGTGTCAGGGCTACACGTTCTGGATTAAAGCCCCACACAAGTTCACCATCTGATTGTGCTCCAGTCTGGATCTAATCCGGCCTTAACGTCTGAGCACCATTGTGCAGACCAACTGTACTCAAAGGGGGAGGGAAGCGAGGATGGGTGGGGGGGTAAAAGTTGAAGATGGAGACGCTTTGACTTGACTTATCTGGCGGCGGCCTTAAGTGAAGCCGTTGTGGAGATAGTAAATAGAAAACAGCGATCGCCGTCTCGCTCTGCCTCCCTCGCCGTAATCTGATTGGGCACGTTCCCCCGAATCGAGGGCAACGCCAAAACAAAAGATCACCAATCAGATAGAAGGGGCTCCCACTGAAGTTCTTGGCATGCTATGAATGCTTTGCCCTCTCATGTGCGCTAGTATCTAGCAGCGAGATTCCCCGTGTCGCTTTTATGTGTTAATCGTCACCGCTCAGTGAGACTATTGTGCTGTCTGCTTCGCCGGGGGAGGAAACCGTAAAAAAAAAAGGAGAAGAAGAAGAGAGGAGTTTATGTGGAGAATGAATGCGAGCGGCAGACACTGCCAGCACCGTTTCACACGAGCAGAGAATCACCTCATCCCCCCGTTGACGGAGGTCCAAGAGTGCAATGTGGTGCTCTGCCACCAGACATCTCTAATTGGTGGCAGAGAAGAAGAAGAAGCAAATCAGGAGTTCATTTATGGGTTCAGGGAGGAAGAACAATTATCACCTGGGAGGTTTATTTTTAACCTCAGCTGAGACGGAGGAGAACCAGGTGTGAACGCCTCCGACTGGATCTACCTGACGTCTGTTAAATCAGTCTGAACTTTATCGTTAAAACACGAGAATGTGGGAAAGTGGAGCTGGAGTGTCAGCGTCTGTGAAACACGGCGCCTCCAACTGAATGTTTCAGTCGATAATTCTTTCACCCAAACCTTAAAGTGAACTTTCCTGCAGAAACTTAACTTATATTCAGACGTTTTTATCGGAGAACGTCTGAAATTTAATGTATTCTGGAAACAAACATAGAATCTAAACTCTCTTTACATCAAATCTTCAACAACTTACTCTACTCCACCTTGGCCTTTTTGAATTTTTGTGCATAATGCATGTAATATATAAAAAATGTATGTTCTCACATAGTCAAAATGTCGACTAATTCAACTTTCCTGCAAAAACTTTTTTTATTTTAGCGACAAACCTTTATTTAAATCTGGTTACCATCAAATCTTCAACAACTTACCCTACTCTACCTCTGTCTTTTTGAATTTTTGTGCAGAATGCATGTAATATGTACAAAAATGTTATGTTCTCATGAAGTTAAAATGTCGACTGACTTAACTTTACATATAAATATATTATATTCAGACATTTCTATTGGATAAGATGCCAATTTCAGATCACTAGTCTTAAATTGAATGTATTTTAGGAACAAACTTATTCGTTAAACTCTCTTTTTGTCAAATTTTCAACAACTTATCCTACTCTACTCTCGGGTTTTTGAATTTTTGTGCACAATGCATGTAAATATATTAAAGTTTTAAATATTCACATGGTCAAAATGTCTATTTACAGCAACATAAATAAGTATTTCAGAGATTTCCTTTAAAATGAAAGTAGCCAAAGCTACTTTTTTTAAAGTGTATATCAAATTTAATGTATTGAAGGAACAAATTTATTCATTAAACTCTCTTTCCATCAGTCTTCAACAACTTATCCTACAATACATCTAAATATATTAAACTTTTACATATGTAAAGGAGTATTACAGAGATTTACTTTAAAATAATAATAAATAATGTGGTAAATTCAAACTTATATCTCAAAGTTTTAAGTAAAACAGGGCGCCCTCGGATTGAATATTTCAGTCGATAGCTCTTTCGCCCGAAAAAAGTAAAGTTAGTCTCAAATTGATTCTTTATTCAACAACTTATCCCGCTCCACCTCGATTACTTTTGAGCACAGGATTGGTGTGTTGAAATGTCTTGGAGAATTTACACCAGCTTAAACTGAAATATGAATAATAGTCGCCAAGAATCGACGTTAGCGGCGTCTTTTTCCCTCACTAAGCATGCATCGTAAAAATATCAAACCCAGCTATTTACAAGTTGAACACGTTACTTTCTGAACATTTGTTTATTGTGCATTTGTAGTGATGGAGTTGAGGGGGTGACGGGGGCTGGAGGTGCTGGGTTAGCTTTAGCTTTAGCTGCTTAGAAAAAAAAAAGAAGAACAAATGCAGAGAAAAGCTGCTCAGTTGCAGCTCTGCTCTGAATGCTAATATCTCAGCTGTGGTTGTGTGTGGGTGTGTAAAGCAGATGCCATTCTGCTGATCTCAGTCCACATCCATCCGTTTACAGCCCAAATCTTCCCAAAGGCCTCCGGGAACGATCCACCGCCACCGCCACGGTCCCCCTGCAGCCCTCTTCCCCTCCTCTCGCAGGTCAGGGCGGCGCCTGAACTCCTTCACCTCGTCTCGCAGGTCGACCCACGCCGGACGAAGAACACCTGCCCCCACCCCTCCAAAAAAAAAAAAAAAAGAAATAGAAAAAACTCGCAGGCTGCCGCAGAAACGCCACCGACAGTCGGTTTGTGTTTCTGCTGCTACGCGGTGTCACCGACAGTGTTGAATGTTGACAGATCTGTTGTGGTGCTGAGTTAGCGGCGTGTCTGCGTGAGCAGCAGAAAAACATGTGTAGATTAGAATTCTAAAAATATAAACGTACGCCACAGATACTGCAAATTACAGAAGAAAGGAGCAAAAATTCAGAAAACACTGGATTATGTGTATTTTATGAAGATGAAGCGGGAGCAGTGCAATCACTTCGACCTGCGTTAAACTCTTGAGTTTCCAAAAGCATGATCGTGTTTTGGAAATGAGCTCTAACAGTGTGTGCGGAACAAAGACGCGTCTGAAAAAGGCTCAGAGGTTGCGTGGACTGCGTGGAAAGTGCAGCTCGTTACGACTCAAACCGCCGGCTCATTTGCAGAGACGACCGCGTGGAAAGGTTTAAAAGGTTGCGCCGAGCAGAGATGCAGCGAATAAAGGAGCGCGGCGGTCAAACATATGCATGTTTTCTGCTTAGACGCGGCTCAACACATTCAGTATCATCTATCAAACGTAGGGAGGAAGAGGAGGAGGAGGAGGAGGAGGAGGAGGAGGAGGAGGAGGAGAGAACAGAAGTTGGGTTTCGCCACGGTACCGAGCAGTTATTTTATTGACGTGGGAAGACACAGGAAACGAGCTGCTTTCACTCTTGCATGTCGAGTCCTTCTGTCGGCGCGTGAATCCAAAACAATTTCAGATTTTGAGAAATACGGGGGCAGCTGGCGTTCCCACAGCCGTGCAGGAATTAGCCGTTTACGCGCTGCAACCCTATCTGCTCTGCACCTGGGCGGCTAGCATGGCGGGCCCTGCACCTTTGACTCGGGCGCACAGGCCGCCACTGTGCATGGGAGAGAGAGACACGGCATGTGTCCTTCCTGCATGCTTTCAGACTTTCCTTTTATCAGCTGCGTGCTGGGTTTCGTGTCCGTGAATCGCTTTGAAGCCAAGCTAAAATCAGAATTTATCAGAAGTGATAAGGATTTGGAAGGTTTTGCACAAACAAGATCCTCAAAGTCAACAGGAAAAGAAAATATGAAAATGCCTCAGATAGCAAGAGGTTGCTCAGTCTGTGCAAATATTTTAAAGGTTCTCCAATAACTTGAGGGAACAGGAGCCTAACGGCCTCCAGCGACACTAGAAGTCTATAAAACCTGCACTGATTGTTTCATTAGCAGGACTTCATTAGCCGGGGTTTTTTAGTGGAGAGGATTTAGTGTCACAAACGCCGCTTCAACCCAAACTCAGTGAAATCATCCCGCGCTCGCTGGCGCCGGCTTTATTGGACCTTTCCCCCGCGCCGGCGTGACAGGCAGGCGTGGTAAACAGCGGTGAGGAGCGAACATGTTGTCGCCCGTGTTGAACATCTGACCTGGCTGGAACCTGCGGCGAGCGGCACAGCTGAACAGGAGGCCGTCTGGATGGGAGAGGAAAAGGGGGGAGGCGGGAGGGGGAGGTGGGGGAGGGAGGCAGGCTTGGCTGTACATGCTTGGCTACCTGCCCTGGTCCCATTGACCAGACAGCTGAACTAGCGAGGGATCGAGGGAGGGAGGGAGGCAAAGCAGGAAATGGATGGAGCTTCTGTTTTTTATACATGAGAAAATAATGCAGTTAACCATCACTGTTGTTTTTTTTTCTTCACCTGTCAGTCAAATAAATGTGCACGGAGGGAAATAATCAGATTCATTCGTGCTAACTTGTCGCTAGCATGCCGTCGCGTTTGCAAGAACAAAAAAAGTTAACCAAACAGAGCAGCAGCTAGCATTAGCAGCTAACGCTACTTCCAACATGTTCCCCTCCATTACTACCACGTAGGCGTCCGCAGCATGAACACGTGTGTGCGCCTCCATGTGACTGCGCCTGCTGGGTCCCAGCGGGGGGCCCCCGGCGGAGGCCCCGCCCACTCTGAGTTGGTTCCAGCCAATCAGGTGCTAACGTGCAGGAACAGGAGAGGGCTGCGCTGACAGATGGCGGACTGACCTGGAAAACCTGCCCTCTTTTCAGGGTTCAGCAGTCGGCAGATGACAGGTATTATTTCATAACCCCAAAGACTGGCGAGGGGTTGGTGGTGTTGACTCACACACGCCCGACACACACTTTTGAAATTAACTACTCGCTGAGGTATTTATTAATATGTTGAATCTATTTTATGTGCAGATTTAACCATATTTACCACTGGAAATGTACTTTTTAAACACGCATCACGCTCTGAATTAGAAAAATAACGACATGCAAATGGGAAAAAAATACAAAAATTACAACATTTTATGACTTTAAAGCTTTAAATGCAAAAGAAAAGTCCTCAATTAGACTTTCCTTACACCTCCCGGTACATAATTCTACCGTTAACCATCATCTCACACACACACACACACATTTATCCGACTCTCCAACCAGCCGTGTAACTCCAACGTCGGGGCAGATCTGTCTGGCAGAAAGTGCTTTTTGATGAAGTCGTTCATAAATTTTAATACAACATGTCAGCTAACATGATGTATAGACCGGCTGCTCATTCATATTTCAAAGACTCGGCTGTTGAGAAAACAGCGGGGTTGTACCTTGCGCTACCTTAAAGTGCTGTGTGGCTTGCAGCTGTCAGAGTGTGAGCCGCGTTGCAGAAGGAATAGCTGTTAGCAAGTCCGTGACAACTTTGATTTTTAGGTACGAGGACTCAGTCACAAGTCGGGCCTGCAGCCTTGAGGAAAAAGAGAGCGCCATCTGAAAATATTTAACTTTTAATATACGTGGAAAAGATGATAAGCTACACATTTTCACAGCTGTAATCACTTCAGCTACCAAGCTAGGCTAATGCTAGTTGCTACAGGTTAGCTTGTGCAACAAATATGCTAGTGATACAGTTGTATACATCACAACAAGGATTAGGCTAATGCTAGTTTTTCAACTCTAATCAGATGTATTACCAGTGGCATAGAGGTTAGGCTAATGCTAGCTGCTACATGTTAGCTTCCGTTCTCAGCAAAATGTGCCTACTGTCCTGTATTATAGTAATGAGACATATTAAATTAGCTATCAGCTACCTAGATTAAGCTAACGTTAGCTTGCACATGTCTTCCACTCCACTAGTGCTCAGATCAGTTACCGTGCTAGGCTAATGTGAATTGCTGCACATTAGCTTGTGTTCTCGGCATATGTGCTACTGTCTATTAGCTGTCAGTTCCTTGGATTAAGCAAAGGTTAACATGTCTTCCAATAGTGCTCGAGTCAGATGAGTTACCATGCTAGGCTAGTGCTAATTGCTACATTTTAGCTAGTATTACCTTAAACTTTGTCAATGACATGGATAAAGTTACCTGTAAAGCTAAGTCGTTCATGTAGCTAGTGCTCTAATCCATTGTGCTATCCAGACAGGGATTAGCCTAATGCTACATTAGCTTTTATGTTCTGGCTAGTGCTTTAGTCATGGGATAACAACAAAATTAGTCGTAAATTACCCTAGCAAGATCACAAGTGCTCAAAAAAGTTAGTATTAGCGGTAAATTACACAGATTGGGCTAATGCTAACATCTGTGTACATAGTACTAATTGATTGTTAGCAGTAATTTACACAGATTAGCTTCTTCTTTTTAGCAAGTGCTCTAGCATATTAGCAGCTTTGCATTGCAGGCTAATCGGATGTGCTATCACATGCTAACAAGTTCCCAAATGTAAATAGCTAACATCTTTTAGCTGGTACTTGGTTGGTGATTTTTTTGAATTTAACTTTATTATGAACATTTCAACTTAATGATTTCAACCAAACTTCTCCAACCACTAAAGATGAAAGATCTCCAACATTGAGTGTTAAAAAAAAATGATAATATTAAGGGTCAAAAGGAGAAATGAGAGCCAGACAGAAAATATTCCTCATGCAGTCCTTCTTTCCAACATCTGAGCATCAAATCGAATCCACATAACTCCAACTGGTGCTCGCCTCGCTCAGTCGAAGGTGGCCGATATCTGATTTTCCCAAAGACTCTCGCCTTGTATGAAAATGAGACACATTACCGGTCCATTAATTGATCCGGGCGCTGCTTTGAAATGTGGACCTTCGTGAGAATCAGGAATTAGGGCCGACTCCGGGGCCAATTAGGTGAGCCTTCGCCGTGTCTCCACCGGCTCCTCCGATGCATCTCAATCAGCCCGGAACCGTCCGCAGGTGAAATGCCAGACACTGTCGGACAGTCGCTGCGGTGCATGCTAAGGGCGGGCCAGGGCGCTAATGCTATTCATGCTCGAATCATGCCGCGCATACAGCACAAGGGGGCAGAGGCTAATAGTCTCTCATTGCCTGGTTTTACCTTTCATGATCCTCTCACTGCTGCTAAACATCATCGACCGATCAGGAACAGGTTCTGAATGCGATGACACCTTTTACCTTATTTCTTTAGCCGATAATAGAAGCAGAGCGTCTGTGAATAGCGAAGGAGAAGAAGAAGAAATGGAGGGGTAATTGTTCCTCTGAGAGGATCCTCTCCATCTCTCGTTATGCACATTTTTAATATGTAATACACATTGACTGACGGGCTTTATCTTTGATAATAGTTGTGTAAGAGCTTATTGATTTTTATCTACACTCTCCAGAGGGATGTTAGCAGCCAGGCAGCCGTATGGTATGCCCATAAAAATAAGCTTTTATCCCCTTACAGCTTTTAAATATCATCAAAAACCCACCCAGGATATAAAGTCTTGCTTTGTACCTGCATAGGCTAATTGTTAGCTATAGCTAATGCTAATTTTACTTAAATTTGAGAGTTCAATTTTGATGCTCTTGACCTTTTTTGGGGAATTAATTTGGAGCGGCACATAAATATCTCAAACCAGATGAAGAAATAGTCATGCTAAATGCTAACTAGCGTAGCATAGCAGGCTAATTACTGTCTCTGCAGCCTTTTTTAAAAAAAAATTGCTTATTTAAATCAAACGTTTTCATGTACATGGATATTTTAGATTTAATTTATCACTTTTTAAAATTTATTTTAAAGATAATTTAATTTAAAAGCTAAAATTATTTGATCGCTATTTTTTAAATACATAAATAAGTGTTTAAAAGGAAGCATTTAAACATCCAGCTACCATAAAACAAAAGTTTATGTACACGATGGTTGCTATCTGGTTTAGATTATCAAATTGCTGCAATTATCTTAAATTTTTATTGTGATTTATACTATTTAGTATTATTTTATGATATATATGCAGCAGCAGGGATAGATTGAGAGCATGGCTTCTCATTTTGAGCATCTTGATGCTAATTATGGCTGCCTGTCTGTCATATTTCAGCCATATAATCCCTGGGAGCTGACTGGCTGACCATGTGCTGTGTTCAGATGTGTCCTGCCACTCTAAACCCCGTTGTAATCCCGCGTTCAGCCAGCGTGAGCCTTAATTGAAATAATCCCCGCCGATGAGCGGGGCGGTGCCGCGCGGGGCCTGCAGCCGGAGCCAGTTTCATGATGGGTCCAGTTTAACCCACTGTGTGACTCTGACCTTTCCCTCGCTGCTCGCTGGGACCATCTGAACCCGTCCCAGTGAGGACATCTGGTCGGATACTGGGGAGGTTGTTTGATCCGCTCGGTTGGTCCCGGAGGCCTTTCAGACCCTCTCACACTTACAGTACAACACTGAGGGCTGCTGGAGGGGCGCAAGACAGCAGCACAGCGGAGCGCGGCGTTTTCTAGCAGCAGAAGAAAGAAGCAGCTTCTTTTCTGGCACTTTGACTGAACAATAAATGTGTTTGTGCATCTTTTCTTTTGTGTGAACAGAAAAAGAAGGCGTTCATTAGCATTTTCTCCATTAGCACCGCGTAGTTATTAATAATAGGGAACAAATGCAACAGCTGCATGTCCTCTTTATAACTTATAAGTTTGTATTAACGTGCATCGGCATGAAACGAATACATCTTTTTATTTTATTTATTCGCCTCAGGGAGTATAAACGGGCGTAGTTAATAGTTTTGCAGTAATTTAACAAATCATTTAGCAGCTAGAAGCTAAAATCTCCTTATTTCCAGTTGAATTAATTCTCAAATCTGCGCCAAAACTCTTGTTTTTTACGCGTCCTCCGCCCGATTGTTTTAATCACGGGCGACCAAAGCCAATAAACTCCCAGTCAAACCTACACATTGTCTGTTTTTGAAGACTCCAAACAGCAGCCACCATGTTTAAACAGCCACGTTTCTAAATGCATCACCTCTGAGTTATTATCCACTAATGAATGTGTCTCTCTCGTTCTCCTCTCCCTCTCCCCGTGTATTTAGTTATTCCGCGTCTGAATGGGTTTGTCTCTGCCTCTTTTTCCTGCCACTGTATCTAAAACAGTGCATTAACATCTGCAGCCCATTTAGTGCTGCTGACACCGGGCTAATAACAGTGTGTGTGTGTGTGTGTGTGTTAGCGTGTAGCTTAAGCAGCAGCAGCCAACAAGCACAGCTGAAAGGTGTCACCGAGGCTCGTACGCCTCCTCTAACAGTTACTGATTCAGGGGGCGCTTGTTTTTTCTTTTTTTTTCAAGCTGCCGTCTTTTAAAGGGACATTCAGCAGAAACGTTGCTTCATTATTAGAGGTAATGAAACGCCTCCGAGGCTTTGAGACACCTGAGGGACGTGTGTGCAGGTGAAAACGGGTAAAAAAAACCACCCCGTCCCGTGCTTTCCTCACCCCTCTCCACCTCCCGCCTCCCCCTCCCCTGCATTGTTATTTGTCCGTTTCAAATTATTGATCCTTTACAAATATTTTTCAAGGTATCTTAATTACTCGCAAAAGAAGCGGCGCCTTGGCCGGCGGACAACACAAATAAGTTAATTTGCATTTCTGTGTTGTGAGTGTTTTGGCAGGCGCCGCGCCGGTCCAGATTGTAACCCCTATTTCTGCCTCCAAAAACCTGCCTTGGAGGAGCGTCCACGGAGGGATTAGGGATTTAGTGGGGAAGGTAAGTGTGACTACAAGCTTTGGCTCGCCATCTGCTCCCCAGCAGAGTTGAGGCCAACCTGTGCAGCCTGCAGCAAAGACCTGGGCACTGTGCTAACTCTGGCTCGAGCCAACCTGGCGCCCGCGGCCCCAATCACCAACAGTCTGCTGATTAGTTGTAAGAAGCACTCCATATGTAGCAAAGTTTTTTTTTTTTTCCCTGTCTCCTTCCCTTCCTTCCTCTCCTCCTTATGTATTCTCTGGTCGCATTAAATAAATATGGAGGTATGGAGTCGCCTTCGGTTGTCTGGCAGGGTGAAAACGAGCCTCCTCTTCTTCTTCTTCTTCTCTTTCTCACCTCTGACAGAATACCGAGCCAGGGAAGGAAAAGAAGATGAAGAAAAGAAGAAATCCTGGCTGTCCTCCTCTCTTCTTCTTCTTCTTCTTCTACTTCCCTCCCTCCCTCTCTTTTGCCTGGCAGAGCTGGGAGACAGATGACAGGGGTTTGTGGCCGTCTGATCACCCCTGGGTGGGTATTTTCTAATTTATTTAACGGCAGCTTATTAAAAGAGGAGAAAAAAAAACACAAGAAGAAGAAGAAGAGGAAGGATAAAGAACACAGGCGGAAGGCAGGTCTCTCGCCCCAGCGGCCAGGGGAGTCAACCCAGCCAAGGAAGAACCAACGAAGAAGAAGAAGAAGAAGAGGAGGATGCAGCGACTCCCTTGGTAGAGATACCCGAGAAGATCAAACGACGCCGGAGGAGGAGGAGGAGGAGAGAAAGAAAAGGAGGGAAAAACCAGAAGAAACATAATGCTCATTATTAAATTCCTGTTGCCAGGAACCTATTTCTCAGTATTAATTATTCATATTTTATTTCAGTAATCCAATACTCAGGTGAGAGCGGCTGCTCGTGATAGAACATGTAATTTTGAAGCTTAATGGCGGCGGGGCGGCCCGAGCAAGGGATTAGAAACAGAGGATAAATCACTAATGGCCGCGCGGACGTACGGCGGCAGCGGCGGCGGCGGCGGCTTGAATCCGTCTTCCTTTGTGTTTACTTTGTGTTTTATTGCTCTACGACGCTCCGAGGGAAACACTTCGCCGTGACCTTTCTCCAGAACTTGAGAAACACGACCGCAGGAGGAGGACGAGGGGGAGGAAGAGGAGGGGAAATAAAAAATCACACTTTGCGTGATATCCTGATTTATCTAAACAAGGAGTCCATCAGCGTCTTCCTCTCTTTCTCTGGCTGACAATGAATATACAAAAGCAGGGCGGCGTGTTTTCAGACGCACACATGACCTGATTCATACAAATTGTGTTTTTCAAGCAGAATAGCACCATCACTTACTTTTTGATCCGATTAGCTGGATTCCGTTTCCCTCCTCGTTCCAACACCTCGATTTGTCTGCTCGCTGAAATAACAATTTATAGACTTGCAGGAATTTAGGGCGAAGATAATAAACATACAGTGATTTTTTTTTTTGTGTCAGTTCACTCCGAAGCCTGAGGCCGCGGCTTTTTTATTTTATGCACCCACATAAACGTCTCTGTCATCCCCTTCCCCGTCGCTCTTAGACGAGGCTGACAGCGCAGGAGGCGTTCGCCGCTTCTCAGACGTCCATATTCTCTGCTGTGAAAATGCGCTTTACGTCCACTTTATTCAACCCGAATACAAAGGAAACCGTGATTCCTGCATGCTGGAACACATTTATGTCTTAGAAGTTGCAGCTGGTTAGCTTTAGCTTAGCATAAAGGCAGGAAATAGTGAGTCTGGAGCAGCTCTAATGAAAGTAGTGATTTAACGTGCAGGATCTTAACATCTAACCTTTCTTTTCAGGCGTCCACGTGTGGTTTTCCCCTTTAATAATCAACTGAAGTCATGTCCCAGGACTATGACAGCAACGTTTAGGCTGTAGATGGTAAAAAAAAGCAAAGATTTGTACAAAATCTGAAGCATCAAATACATTTTTCTTCTCTTGAGTGGAGTTTTTTTGTTTCAGGCTAAATGTATTCTCATCTTTAGGATGTTTTCTTAGTCCATTATCAAGATTTCAATCAGGCAGCAGCGAGGACGGCTATGATCAGAGGTTGATTTTCTTATTTAATGTTTTTTTTATGTCTCTTTTAATTTGTCTAAAGTCTGAAATCGTAACGACACAGAGTAAACTTCTTTCTGACATCCCAGCTTTCTTGTTTTTTTTCTTTTTGGATGGAGGTGGAGGTTGGTTGGAAAGGTGCGGGGCAGCGTTTACCCTCACAAGAAAAAAGGCAATTAGGTCACAGAATATGCACACATCTTGCATGCTCTCTGGTCTCCTGCAATTTGGGCAAAAAAAAAAAAAAAAGAAGTAAAGGTCAGCCACGTTAGTCAGATTGCGCTCGACAAATTCTAAAAAGGCTCGCTGGTCACGCCGAATGTATTCCCTGCAACATAATTAGCCCCCTCAATTCCCTGTCGTGCCAGACTACCGGGTGTCTCAGAAGCCCCACCCTTTCCCCCAAAATGCCTTTCACCTCTGCTTGCTCTGCAGTGATGCCCCCGTCCCTCCCTCCTCCTCCTCCTCCTCCTCCTCCTCTACCCTTCCTCTCACCACTCCATCACACATTGTTGCTACCCTAAACTTGCTGCAGATGCGGCCGGCTGATGCATAAATTAGTCATCAACATTAGCATTAGCCGGCGCGTGGCACCCGGTGCCAACTGCTCTCCGAACGGCCATAAAAGGTCATGTTTTGATGACTGAATGCCACACAGGCACCTTGGCTCCCCGGAGGAGGGTTCCCCAGGTGCACGTGAAAGGTTAAAAATTACCTACCCGCCACCGCCTGTCTCTGGCGAAGGAAATAATTAGGGGGTTTTTAGGGAGCGGCAGAATGCCTCGCTGTCAGATGACAGAGCGTTACCTAATGGTCGTATCTGGGGAAGAGTCAACCGGCCTGTCATTCTCTTGACAGGACAAATGAGCATAATGGTGGCAGGGAAATGGGCGCCTGTTCCCCCCGTTTTTTTTTTTCCCAGCCTGGGAGTCGGGGAGGGCGGGGTAAAATGGCAGCGCCTGAGCAGAATAACACAAGGACGTTAACCTTTTACATAAATCTGTTAACACGTGTATGAGTGCTGTAAAAGTGAGGCCTGACGCTCTGCTGCGACACGCTGTGTGGGACCAGCATGTTTATTATGTATTCTCATTGCATTTCTGCAGCAAATGTGAGTGCAAGCTTATAAAGTAGAACCCAACCAGATCCAATAACAGCTAAACTGTGAAATCTTAACCCTTTCTTGGCCGTGGCTCATCTACCTGAGCAGAAGGTGGCGGTAGTGAGCTTTAAACTAGTGCGGGACTAAATAGATAAAAGGAGAAGAAGTAGTAGCTGTGCGTGGTCGCAAATGTTTGGCAGCGGTTTAGTCGAGCTTTAATAAAAGTTTGATAAATTAATTGTGATTCTACGTGTTGGATGTATACTGGCTCCTATGTGAATCCCTGCAGGTGCTTTTTACTTGTTTCCTCAACCATAAACACGATAAAGGTAAACAATTGCTGTCGTTTAAAAAAAAAAATACTGTAAATCGCACCAAAAAAAATATTTAAATGATTAAAAGCAACATAGAAGCAGATTAGCGTGTTTCAATGTGAATCAACGAGAAATCACTGAAACTACGCCTGAGTTTAATTTGAAAACGGTGCGCACGGATTTCCTGCTACTTCCTGGTTTTTAAAAAATCACGTGTCAACAAAGCGCCGTGTGATTGGGTGGATGTGCTCGCGTATTATTCAATCGGGAGCCGTTAATTTTCAAACAACTGGCAAACCGCAAACACGTCCAGTGTACTTCCTGGATGAACGCGACGATTAAAAAGTAATTAAAACATATTTTTATCGTAAGTATTTTATTTATAATTTGTCGTGATTGAATTATAAGTGCTTCCGGTCAAATATACGCCATGCTGCACATCGTAAACAAACAAACAAACGAGGACCGTTACAAGCTAGCTTGTAGTTTTAGCGCTTACAGGAAGTAGTTGGTAAATAAATCCAAACATTTTAATGCGATAATATATCATTTTAATAACTTGTAAAATAACTTTTCTGATTTTATTAAATATTATATTTATTTATTAATTAAAATATATTTTTAAATAATTTAAATATTTATTTTTACTAATATTTTCAAACTATGCTGGATTAAATTTCTTATATTAATTTACTTTTACACACTTTAATCAAGATTTTTTACTATTTATTTTATTTATTTGAAACGTGTGTTTGTGTTTTTATTGCTAAGACGTTCAAAAGGCTGCTATTACACTGTGTGATTATGTTGATTCACTAGCAGCAAGTATCAAGAGTTGCAGGTTAAATTCCCCAGAGTAATGCATGAATAATGGGATAAGGGAGTCGGGGTGCGGAGGGGGGGGGTTACATGTCCCAGACTGAGGCACCAACACAGCTGGAGATGAAGTTCCCAGTGTGACAGAGCCGGAGATAAAAGGGTTTATTTACAAAGTTCTCTGAAGCAAGGCATTAAAAGGATGAGAGCGTTTCGACTAAAAATACATGTATGTGTTTATGTTTAGTTGTCACGGAGCCAGAGGTCGGGATCCAGACTCCCTGTTGCTGTGACGCTCCCAGACGTCCCTCCACTCACTTCTGGTAAGTTGTATATGATGATGAGTGGTGTTTCCAGATACAGTAGGAGGATAAGAAATGAAGTTTATAAATCCTGGAGTGTCCACATTCAAGTAGCGGCCGTGCGACTTGACCGTGAGATTCAAACCTGCGCTCGGCCTCGGCTTTAAATCCCGTTTAAAGCCAGACTCATGATCAGGACTGAGGTGGGTTTTGGATGTCGGGCTCTTCACACCTCACATCAGCCTCAGAGGTTTCACCGAGGCTCTGAGGTGCAGTTTAACTCCCCCCCACACCCTCACCCCTCTACCCCTCGACACCGGCTTCATCTCTGTTTTCTTCCTGTGCCACATCCTGCATGCTAACAGAGGGGTTATTAACATAACAAACTTAAATGCCCTATATAAATAATATGTTCACAGAAATGCAAACCGGCTCAGCTGACACTGTTTAGGCAGCGCCTCCAACATCTGTTTATGAGCACTTTGCCTAATGATATCATCCGATATCATTAACTGTGGCAGTGTGCGCCACAGCAGCAGGTGCAGCTGTTTATGCCCCCCCAACACCTCCCCAACACACACACACACACACACGTATGTATTAACACACACTCTCTCTCGAAAAGAAAAGACTTTCACAGTCTCCTCCAACACCAGCACCAACCCTTCCCTCCCTTCCACCCCACAAATCGCCAAACCACTCATTAGGACAATTTTCCTCAACAAAAAAAGCGGCCCCTATGATTTCAATCTGTATATCACCTGTAATTGTAGTTTTTAGCGAGAGTCTGATTCCATACATTTAGCCGGAGTAAACTGCGACTGCGGGTGCGAGCGCTGAAAGCACGCCTCTCGCTGCAGCCGCCAGCTGCACAGGCTGTTTTTAGATGGCAGCAGCTTTTCTTTTTTTTTTTTTTTTTAGCGGGGAGGCTCTCGCAGGCCTCGTGCTTTCTGGGGGAGGCGGAGGCGGGGCTTGGCGGGCCGCTGCTTTGTTTCCTGACTTGCTTTGCTCTGTTTAGATGCAGGAAAATTATTGAAATTATTATTTCTGGCGCCAACAATGAGGCGTCTTCCTCTTCCTGACCGGAAAGGCCACGTCCGGGGTCTCTGCAGGTTCTCCGGAGCCTGATTTGATCGGAGCCGCCTGTAATTAGTCAGATGGTCGATTCAAATGTTGTGCGACACTGTTGCTATCTGTTGCATTAGCGCGGCGCCCGAGGCAATTGCGGTATTTATAGATCAAAACAAACAAGGCATATGGCAAAGAAATGTTAACTGGCTCCGAATTTAGGTTTTATTTTTGGAGGAAAAGGAGCAAAAATATTAATTTCTCTTGCGGTAAAACGTTTGTGCAGGAAGACACCTGGGCAGCTTTACTTCTTTGTTTCAGGTCTGGGTATCGCTGCTGATCACCTGAAATGATTAGACTTAGCATCAGCTCATGGTTGCAGAGGTTTCTGGTTCCTCCACACTCTTTTATTTCTAGTTTCACGCCTTTGACACGTCTTTGATTTTATGCAACCGCTTCTCCATCGTCATATTTTCTTCTGCAAGATCAGTTTGATTTGAGATGAAGCATCTGTGCTCCTAGTTTCTGAGTTGACCCCCCGTCTGCAGCTTTTTATTTATCTGGTTTTCATGCATCGTGTCTCTGGGAACTTCACAACTTCGGCTCTTGTAGAAATAAATAAAGATGACAAAGTGAAGAAGGTTTCCTGCAGAGTCACTGAGTCCTGAACTCCTCTTTAAAAGATGCTTGTACTTCTCAGTTTGCAGCAGTTAGACAGAAATAATCTAGACGTAAAAATGTATAAAATAATAAACCGTTTTGCTCTCATATCAGGGATTTTTTAAGAATCTGTAAATATAATTTTTTTTTTTTGCGTTTCTTCTTCTGCACATGTGAGCTTCCTGGCTCTGACAGTTGCACCCAGAGCCGAGCACGTCGTCACCCGGAGGGGGGAGGAGTTTTATTCGCAGGCAAAGACCCCGACGTTGAACCCGCCCTGAGCTCCGGGGGCCAGCGGGGACCACGCACCGACCACACACACACGGAAAGAAGCGATCCATGCTAACGCCGCTAACACACACAGATCGAATGCATCTGAACGTGAGAAAACACGCACACAACAAACACACACTCCTCCTCCTCCTCCTCCTCCTCCTCCTCCTTCCAGCTGTTCTCTAAATGTTGATTACACAAGACACCGGGGGTGAGGGTGGGGGGGTCCTCCTCCTCCTCCTCCTCCTCCTCCTCCTTCCTCCTTCCTCCTCCTCGATCCGGTAGCCGGGCGATTTCCCTCACAAGAAGACTGAGCAGGGACCGGCTGACCTGAGGTGCTCAGTGACCCGGGGTTGGGGGGTCCAGAGAGGGCCGCGGCCCCGGGGCCTCTTGGCTGGGCTCTTCTCTCTTCTGTCTCCCCCCTCCCCACCCCCTTTTCGCCTTCCTCTTCCCTCAGCTCCATGTGCAGCACATCTCAGGACGGGAGGGAGGCATGGGCAGAGACAGGCAACGGCCCCGGGACAACCGGCCGAGGAGCGGGAGGAAATAAAACTCCTCGTCTGTCGAGATGCTCGGGTAACTTTGTGTCAAGAGAGACGAGGGGGAGTCTGCGCGAAATGTTTTTACATGTTCAGACGTTTAAAAGTAAGATCTACTGCAGGAGCTTCAGATGGGTCAGTGGGGCGTCCAGAGAGTCAGAGTCACAGAGCAGGCGGCGTTAAAAGATGTTAGACATGATATTTATTCATTATTTATTATTATTAGCGTGGCCTTGGAGACGTGTGGTGATGCTTTGTGTCTGTGTTAATGTAGTTAATGGAGTGTGGAGAGGGTAGCTGGTACCTTGTGTTCTCTCTGCTCATCCAACGCTGCCATAAACTCCCTAACCCTCTCTGGAAGATGTTTCTCCTTGACACTGTCTCCAGGAAACTTTTCTCTTCTTTCAAACGTTCACTGTTTGTTGTTGTTGTTGTTGTTTGGCTGCAGCCTTTGACTGAGTGGATGATGATCAGCTACTACCTCCTCACCACACATCTACATTACACCAGTGACTGACTAACAGAGGACGACCTTCATTTATACAGGAGACATGGACAGATACTGGGTTCTTCTTCATTACATTCACCTCTTCACTTCTTCTTTACCTTTGTTCTTCACCTCTTCACTACTTCTTCTTGTTTATTTCATCTTCTTCTTCTTCATTTCTGCTTCACCACTTCTTCTTCTTCTTCACATTTTCACTCCGTCTCTCCAACATCTTTATCATCTTCACCTCTTCACTTCCTCTTCATCCTCTTATTCACCTCTTCCCTCTTTTTTTTTACCTCTACATCACTTTTACAATTCATCTTCAACTTTTCATTTCTTCTTCATCCCCTTCACTTCCTCTTCATCACTCCCTCTTCTTCTGCTCCTTCACCTCTTCATCTTCCTCTTCACACTTCCTTTTTCATCCGCACATCATCTTCTTCACTCCTTTTTCTTCTTCTGGTCTTTTTGGCAGCTTGGATGCTAGCCAACCACTATTAAAACAGAAGAAGAAGAAGATCTGAATTAATACAAGTGTTTCATGGGATACTTTTAATCTTGATAATCTACAGTCAGAGAATAAATGCAGATTATTATTCCCGGTAGTTTAGAGCAGACGGATCTTCTCGTGCATGTGTTCAGCATTCAGGCCGAGCGCCCCCGCCGCCGCCGCCGCCGTCCATCCGTCTCTCAGCCTGAACGTCCTGCTGGGTAATGTATGCTCGCTGTGCGTTTGCAGGACCCGTCTGAAGTGATTTCTGACGGCCTTGTTTAATTAGCCGGATGTGTGTGTACTTTTATACATATTCATCGGGCGCACATTTCAGCCCGATTGATGTTGTAATTGATTCAGAAGGTTTTATAATTCCTGCAAAAGCCGACGGAGAATCTCAATGACTCTGCGATTTGGGGGAGAGAGAAGGAGGGAGGGAGGGAGGGAGGGAGAGGGAGGGGGAGATCTGAGGGAGTCTTCACCTGAGGAAACGCTCGCCTCGGTCGGTGTGATTTCTATCAATTTGAAGGTGGAAAGAGAGCGAGGCCTGCTTTGTTGTTCCTCTTTTCACGAGTAAATTACACATTTAGGATTTATTAAGACAAGAAACAGTTCTCAAATAGTGAATGTGTGGATCCTCCGTGGAGATGTGCTCATTACTCTGTAGCCTCGGGCCACGTTCACCGCCTCGAATGCATCCTTTTTCTTTTTTTTCTCTCTCTCTCCCCCCTCTGCTCCCCTCCCTTCCTCTCCCCCCTCTCTTCCCCCTGCTTTTGCCGTGCCCGACGCCGTAATGTCACAGTGGTTTGTTCAAAGCTGCGGCGATGATTTGGGCTCCCAGCAGGTGCCGCCCCGACGTCTGTTCAATTATTAAAGTGAGGGCCACATGGATGCATTACAGCCGCCGCACCCATTAGATAAAAAGACGACGGCTTCTGACACGGCGCATATTTCCTGTCTGCCTCACAAAGACGATGCCGCCGCTGCTGCTCCCGCCTGCTTCTCCTTGTTGCTTCTTTTTGTTTTATTCATCACCGTCCTCTTGATTTCTTTTTGTATTAAAGAGCCATTTGTTCCCTTTCAGTGTTGTGGGCACAAGAGCTATCGTGATCTTTTTGATTCCCCCTCGTCAGACCCGAGGTCACGCCTGCCTCCGCTCTCTTTAACTTCCCCGTCGCCTCCAATCTAAAGAAAAAAAAACTGCCGTCGACTTGATAAATAAATCATGCGGTGGACACAAAGTCAAAACTCGTCGCAATCGCTTCCAGCAGTCGCCGCTGCCGCCCTCAGATGTTCACACTTTGATGACGCTGTAATAACCATTAAATGCCCCAACAAGCTCCACTGCAATTGTTGGAATCAGGCATCAAATTGAAGCCTAAAAGATGACACCTATAAATTCTTTATGAGGTATTTCTTCTTCTCCTAAACTTCTGGAGTCTGGGAGGAAGCCAAAATAATAATGCAGTTTGAAGTCAGAAGTTTTGCGCGGCGTCTCGGTGAGCGCGCAGAAAAAAAAACGTAGAAGTGCTAGTCGCCTGGAAAAGAAACGAACTTGGACGGGAAAAAAAGTCCTGAATGATTGTTTGACTGGAAACCTGGAAGTCAGAGTTTAACGATGCAGGATGTGAAGCTGCAGGAACCGGCGTCACGATGACTGGATTTAAAAAATATGACGACGGAGAGGAGATGTGCAAAAAGCAAAGACGCATGAAATCTTAAAATTAACAATTTGTGCGTCAAAACGAGACAAATGTGCAAGAAGCTGTGCCGCCATCTTGGCTCCTTGACCCACAGATTGGTAACCGTCAGATTAAAAGCTTCCTGCACGTTTCTTGAGCATTGATTCGACCCGTGTGGCCAGTTCATTAGGTACACCAGCAAATGCATTGTAATATAACTCTGAATCTGCGTTGTTCCTAATATTTTGGCATAGGTGCAAGTGTTCAAGGCTAAATAATAGAAAGAGCGTTTCTGACGCAGTTTGAATTTTTTAAAAGCTGTTTGATACTGGGATGCATTCACAGGCGTACCTAATGAAATGGCACACTAATGAACCAATATCTTCCTTGAAATTTAAAGATTTTTGCTTATTATTTCTAATAGATTTTAAAATATTTTTGGGGAATATTTTGAAGAATTTTTTCAAGGCCACACATGCAACCTTCCCCTCCCACTCCAACAAACCCCAACCTCTTCCTCCTCCTCCTCCTCCTCCTCCTCCTCCTCCTCCTCCTCATTTGATTCTTCGCTGTGTGCTCCGTACATGCCAACAAATCCTAATTGCACCCCACACTCTTTTCTTCCCACCGATGCTGCTGCCGCTTCGTGCCACCAAATTCCATGTGTGCTAATTAGGCACGCAACCACGGTGGATACACTCCTGACAGGTGCTGCTGGCCTGCCGGGGTCACACACACTACACACACACACACACACACACAACAACAACACACACACACACTCTGTGAGAGACGCTCGTCCTTGCAGCATTAAAAATAAATGGAGAACAGAATAACGAGAGAGGCAAGACGTGTTAATTTCTAGCTTCCATCTGTTATTACATAAGCACTGCCAACAACGACGCATCTCTGGAAGAACGGCGAAAGGGGAAAGAGAGGAGGAGAGGAGAGGAAGACGGAGAAACGCGACGGCTATAGCCGAAGTCCTCCTGCACAGAAGAAGAATTCCTCGGGGAGGCGGGCGGAGTAGGATTCAGAATTGATCGAGCGAACGGGAGCTTGAAAAGATTCGCTTCCAAAACAGTTTGAACGCATTAACCTGGTGTTCCTTCCTCGAAATGTGACAAAAAAAATAAATCCCCCAAAAAATGTGACGAGCTAAAGCCTCTAGAGGGCTGGTAGCTTCGGAAAGTAGAGTTTAACTTTTACTGCGAACAAGTTTTTTTGTTAAAAAGGGAAGTTTAATCACTTTCAGATGAGTTTATTTGAGGCGACGTCAGAGGTTTTTAGAATGCATTTAAAGGAGAGTTTGTTGTTTGGAGTCAAAATAAAGATGCTAAGCTAGCTAGCGCCATCGTGCATGCGTGCTGCTGCAAAGCGTGCACACAAACCAAGCTGCAGGATAGTCCATGTTTTTATTTCAGCTGCAGCCCTGCTCGGTTCGAGGTGCATGGTTTGTTTTCCTCCATCAGCTCTTTCCAGCCGAAGCTGTCCTGTAAAAATAATCCAGTGACAGCAAAGACGTACCGTTTGTCCTCCTAACAAAAACATTTCCCCGTCCTGAGGAACAATGGGACGAGACGAAAAACAAAAGAGCTCCGAGGAGTGATGAGCACCTCCGAGGTCCGCTGCGGTCCACGCCTCGTGTTTGGGTTTGGGATGTTTTCCGCTGAGGTCCGAGGCGTGTTGAAGCCCTGAGGTGGCGTTTTTGTTTGAGCGAGGTGCTGCGGGGACAGGAACTCTGCTCTTTTTTTGTTTTTTTCGGAACGGGAAGACACCGGGAGAGGCTGCGGACGTCTCGGATGGCGCGGATTCTTTCCCAGGGCGGAGGGACGGTGCTGCCAGAATACACACCATAGATCTCTGCAGCTTTTCAACACTCCTGCGGTGATATATCCTGGAGCGGAGGGAGGCTAACCGGCACACGAGCCTCTAGCCGCTCCGTCTCTTGTCGGCGGTGTGGGAACGCGCGTTATAATTGTTTGTTCAATTATTTTTCTTGGCCGCCGCACCTGCACTCCAGCGAGTGAACTCCTGAGGCCGAAGCACAATTAAGCCCCACAGAGCAGCGCTGACGCCTGTTTAACCAGCGAGGAGAGAGAGTCAGATAAATACCTTTTTAGCACTCAAGGTAACAAGCAAAGTGTGACAGTGAGAAGGCTCGCAGGGAGCAATTTCCTATTTATTTGTCTTCTGATTTGACCTCTCTCTTGACAAGGTTCCTGGGCTTATTACCGTATCTGTCCTCCGCCTCTAATCACGGCCCATTACTAATGTTCAGCAGGCTGGAAGTGCCAGATGTGGGCGAAGGATAAAGGAGGCAGCGAGCTCGAGCTGACCGGTGTCGACGCCTCCTGAAACGTTTAGTGCGTTTTTGAGCGTTTTCACGGATAAGTGGGTCACATGTCTGCAGAAAACTGTAAACCGTGTTTCCTGACCTCCGCCGGCCGCTTTAATGAGAATATTTTTTTTTTGTGCAGAGGTGTGAAGCTGTTTCACGGGGAAAGAGAAAAGTCCTGCAGCGGTTCATGCACAAGAAAACATGCACTTAACATCAAGTGTTAGAATAGAGAGTCTGCTAAACTGCACCTGAAAAACACTAAGGCTGTTTTACTGTACGACGTTTAAGAGCGGCCATGCCAGAAGGTCCAGAATAGTTGTTTTATATCCCACTTTAGTGCTATTTAATAGATATATTGATGCATCATGCACCTTTCAATCATACATTCTTAATCTGAACCTGAATCAGCTGAATTTGAACATTTGCTGATGTTTTTCCAGCATATTTCAGCATTTATTTTGAAAACTTGTAGCTTGTCAGTGCAATAAAAAGCACTAAACACAAATCCACTCTTTTATATTTTGGTCAGTTGCATCTACTAATTGTCCAGAACGTGGATACAGAGTCCCGAGCAGGTGCGATTTAGCCCCAAAAATAATTTGTTCACATAAAATTTGCTTCAAAAATTATCAAAAAAATGGCATTTACTCAGTAAAACGTGTTGAATTTAAACATTTGCAGAGGAAACTTTTATTTCCCCAAATTTTCTGGTGTATTTTAATAGTTTTGGCACATTACATTACTATATGGCAAAGCGATGCTACTGTATGGGGACCCAGTGATGGATAAATTGTTCAATAGGGATCTGGTCCAATATATACAGAGTCCCAAGCGGGGTGAGATTTAGCTTGACATGTTGTTCACTAAAAAAATGCACAGTGTTGACTTCAAAATAAAAAAATAAATATTTACTTAGTTTTCTCAATTTGTCTAGCATATTCAATCCAATCACAGACAATACTCAGGTGCATCTACTGGTTGCAAAACTGCATTTAGTGGTGTCTTTTTGGCACTTTACGGCCACCGTATTACTGTAGAACGTGGATAAATTGTTGAATAGTTGTGCAAAACTCCACAAAACATCTTGGTCCAACAGATACGGAGTCCCAAGCAGGTGAGATTTGGCTTGACAAGTCGGCCTAATACACAAAAAATAGTTCATTTAGAATAAAATTGCAACAAGTTGCCTCAAAAATCAATTAGAACATGTTGAATTTAAACATTTGCAGAGGTATATTTAGTTTTTCAGTGTTTCTGACATGGTTTAACAGATTTCAGCCACTGTATTACTGAAAGACGATGTAATCCGCATCTAATCTAATATTGCATCTAATGGTTGCAAAACAGTCCACAATATTAAATTGAAACATGTTGAACTTTGAGTACAGATCCACTCGAGGATAAATGAATTAATAGTTGTGCAAATCTCCTCAGGACAGCTGGTCAAACGGGTACGGAGTCCCAAGCGGGTGAGATTTAGCTTGTTGGCCTAATCCATAAAACATTGTTAATTTACAAAAAAAATGATAATGATAAAAAATTAGCATTTGCTCAAATAAAACGTGTTTGAACATCTGTTGAGGTAATTTTAGTTTTCTAGTGTATTTTAACAAATTTTAGCCACACGCAGTTAAAAACAAATCGTTGAACATTTGCTCAGTTGCATCTTCTAGTTGGAGAACTCAACAATATTGAATTGAAACATGTTGAACTTGCAGTACAGATCCACTCGTGGATAAATTGTTTAATAGTTTTGCAGAACTCTACAGGACATCTGGTCAAACAGATACGGAGTCTCAAGCGGGTAAAATATAGCTTGACAAATCAGCCTAATTCATAAAAATTGGTTAATTTACAAAAACATTGCACAGATTTGCCTTAAAAATTATAAAAGATTAATATTTACTCAAATAAAACATGATGAATTAGAACATTTGTTGAGGTAATTTTAATTTTCTAGTGTATTTTAACAACTTTTAGCCGCCGTATTTCATGCAGTTAAAAATTATACTTGCGGAACGTTTGCTCAGTTGCATTTTCTACTTGCAAAACTCCACAAGACATATTTCAACATATTTTCTCAAATTCTTTGGCGTCTTTTGACGATTTTTCACATTGCAGAGCACCTTATATATTAGTGTTTTGGGGTTTTACATGTTTTTTTTTCTTTTTTCAACTGTTAATTGGGAGAAATGAGATTTATTTTGTTGCCTGGTGAGTTTAAACTCTGACAGTGGATGTGTAAACTCTCATTGTGCAGTCACACAGCTATCATCCCAGCCATGCATACCTCCCTCCCTCTCTCTCTCTCTCTTCGCTCTCCATGCTCGCCGGCCTCCATGCATTATTCACAGCCGCATTAAAATACCGGGCCGAGAGGAGTGAGAGTTGCATGTTAAGGCGTCCGAATCGGGGAGGTGCCGTCACAACAGCTGAAAGTGTCTGTCACAGAGTTATAACTTTCTTTTTTTTCCCCCCCTTTGCCCATAGTTCCCCGGCAGTGCAGCTGCCTAAATGAGAGGGATTAAGTTAACTCCCTGCTTAGAGGAAGAGCAGGCCCTGGATTAGGGCACTGGGCATGGACACAGAGCGCATTCAAGCAGGAGCCACCGCTTTTTAAAACAGAGACGTGGCGAAGAGAGGAGGCGGCGGTGCGCAGCCCTCGCAGGGGAAAGACGCTCGGCCCGAGTTGCTTGAACAAATACACTGACAAGTGTAACGCCGCGCACGCAACATGTCGAAGCGGCGAAGGGGAGGGAAGGGGGGGGGGGGGGGGGGGGGGGCGATGCGGACACGCCGACGATCACACATTCTGAATTTCAATCCACTCCCACCCCTCCACCTTTTGTCACAACCTGGAACGCTCGCCCCCCCAACGCCGCCGCCCCGGAGAAGAAATGGTAATTTAAGCTTCTGTTAGCGCGCTCAACGGCTGAAGTTGCATCACACTCCAAAAGCCTTGATGTCCTCGAATGCATCACAGCTTCTCATTTGTTGCAGGAAGTCCTTTCTTAAGCAGTAATAGTCAGAGGTATATAAATGTTCCTGGAGGTCTGAAAGAGCTCCTCACACTGGGGGAAATAAAAAAATAATTGTATGAATAAATAAATAAATAATAAAAAACCTGGGAAGCAGTGGCGATGAGAACAGGTGGCGAAACAGTGTGAGAAACGCGAGGGAAGAAAAACAACAGACACCTGCTCGTGAAACCCAACCTGGTTCCTCCATCGCATTCCTGCAGAGTTCAGCAGACTGAGCAGCTCAGACGGAGGCTTAAAGAGCCAGGGGTGGAGGGGACGGGGACGGGGACGGGGGACGATGTCCAACGCTAAACTACGTCGAGGACGGTCCGCTCGGTGTGACGGCACGGCTGGAAATGACTTTACGTGCAAGTTATGTTTATTATTTAAGGCAGACAAGTTTTTTTTTTTTAAAATGCTTCGTGTATAAACGGAAGTTGGAGATATGAAGCAACAAGCCATAACATTATGACCACTGCAGAACAACTAACGAGACGAACAGCACAAGGTGTTGACCTGGCCTCCAAGTTCACTAGATCCCAAACTCCTCCTCAACCGACACCCTCAGAAGACCCATGGCCACTCTCTGATGACTCACAACTGGTTTTGGAGGCGTAAAAAGGTGGTCATAATGATATGCCTGATTGGTGTACCTTTCCACATCTCGGTCCTTCTCATTTGGCGTCACAAGCGATTCATTTGCTCCCGTCTGCTGCGACGTGTGCACGCCATTCACGCTGATTAAACATCTCCACCCCGTGCAGCACTGCTCTGGTTCTTTTACATATTTTAAAGTTTAAATATTTGCCTCCGGAGGCGTTAGAGTTCATGTTTTGTCTTCTAGTCCAGGTTCGACTGTAGCTAACGACCTCTGAAGTGAAGAGGTCGTCTGAAGTTTGGTAGTCGCATCAGACTAATTCACGTTTTGTCCGTCGCAGTAGAACCCGAGCTCCAACTCCTGCACGGCGTAATTAACCGTCCCTCATGTCCTCTGTCGTCCTCTGGCTGCAGGGAGAAGGACCAGGCCTCAGTCACGTCAGCTCCGTGACATCGAGCCGACCGTGACGCCGCGGCCGAACGCCGATGACTGACGCCTTTTGGTCTCCCGCAGTCAGGATGCATCGCCCGGCCCGAGGACGACTCTAATTGGACCGACAGGTGACACATATGTGGAAACCAGAAGATGATGGCGGAGACTGCTTGGGTCATGAGATGCCTCCTCCTGCTACAGTAAGTGACACCAGACGACGCACGGGAAACAAGAAGTGTCCTTTAAACTAATTTAAACATCAGACTAACGCGCCCCGTCTCTTTAAACATTCATTCACGCCATCTTTTCTCTCAGAAGCTGCAAATTTGTTCTGTTTTGTGCATGAAAATAAAATAAAATGCAGCAGATGAGAGGAAAATATGTAAGAAACAACCAGAATTCATCCATCGATTCTTTATTTAAACCCCAGATTTAAAGACAAAAGCCTTTTTGCTCCAACTTTCTGGACCATTGTAGACGGGATACGAGCATTTCATTAATACATCACCCCGTTCTCGGTTAAAGAGTGACCAGCGCTGTTTCATCTCCGTCACATCAAACTTAAAACAGAAGAGTCTGAGCTGCAGAGACTCGTCTCTGATGCAAAATAGATTTAAATGTTTAGTTTAATCTTTATTTCAACGCTACAGAATAGTTTTAAATGCGTCTTATTATTGATGAAACATAAATATTCTTAACAAGTAAAATATTTAAGTTGTGGAATCAGACGACGGATATTAGCGGCCTCAGATCTCCCGTTGCACTTGAACACATCATGGCTGGTATTAAAGGAAGTGACTGTACAAGCCAGCAGGGGGCAGTGATCAGGATTCACTATGTAAAAAGAGAAACAGGAAGTGCTACTGTTGGCTTGGTTTTTGTTTTGTTTGGGTTTAAATTCACCAGCAAAGGTTTTACATCCATCTGCCTTCATTTATTTATTTGTTTTGCAGCTGATGCAGGGATGCAAAGCTTGCATCGACGCTTTGCAGAGCCAGATGTTGTCAATACTTTACTCTTGTAAGCTAGGACCAGTAACACGGTTGCATATTTACAAAAATTTAAACTATTTCCGACTCTAGCTGGAGCCTTGGAGTCATTGTCGTGGTTGTTTTGGTGCGTTCACAAGCTCTAAGTGGGTGTTAGCATCACAGCATGAATGAAGGTTGTTGGTTGTAACCTGCTGTTTATTTATTTATTTATTTTATTTATTGGAGCTGATGCACAGAAGGAGATCACACTTTGAGGTCGTTGATTGAACGAGTCATAAAAGTACAGTATTGTGCATTAATCTGTGCAGTACAGTGCTATTTCTCTTTCTGAATTGATCGTCACTTGTAGATTTAAGCGTCTTCGCCGACGACACGTTTCCGTCTGAAGCTCATGTTTGCGTTGCACTTGACAAACTTCCCTGGAACTTTTGCGTAGTTGTTCCGTCTCGTCTGTGGTCCAATTAGCCGACAAATGTCCCAGAAAATAGCAAAAGCGCCGTCGATGCTTCTGTAGGTGGATCATTAGCCGAAAGTAAACGCTGCGCCCTCACAGCTCGACTCTCTCAAAGAGCAGCAGCTTGTTTTTTTTTTGTTGTTGTTTAAATCCCCTCGTCGTTTATTAGTCGGGGGCGAACCAAATCCCAAATCTTTGCTCCGGCTTCTCGTTTCAAACACATCTAAGCCGGCGAAGCTTGTGATAGCCGCTCGTCCTCCTCTGAACGCAGCAACAGGCCCACGGGCCGGAGAGCGAGCTGCAGCTCGGCTGGAGCCCAGGGGAGGCCGGATCGAGTCCTATTTGTCAGAGCTTTCCGTCGTCACTTTTCATCGACGGGCTGGCGGGGGGCTCTGATGTACTCGCTGCCGTCTTTTTCCCCGCTTGAGTGTTTTCTGTTTGGCTGCTGTCAGTGAAAAAAGACACATAAGTACTCGCTCTGTGTCTTCTCGCTCACACTCGACGGACGGAGAGATGTTCTCTCCGGGGCTGAGAATTTTCCCCTCTCCGTCTTTATCTGCCGGCAAATGTTGACAGACCACTGAACCCTGATGTCGGACTGTGACAGGCTTAGCTGTTTGTAAAGTGTCGGGCTGAGAAGAAAGGGGAAACAAAGGGGCCTCTGGTGTGGTGGTTAGCCATCATGGCTGCTCAGCTCGCAACTGAAAGGACCTCTGACGCCGTCCCGGCTCCGGCGGCGGAGGCGAGCGCTCGGCTGCGCCCGGGTCGGGGCTCCGGCTCGCAGACCATTAGGGAAATGGCTGAAGGCTTCTGGTGTTTGAAACCCTCTGCAGCGCTCAGATTAATGAGAGGATTGTCAGCATATCGGAGCGGATGGGCGTGACGAGCGAGGCCCCAGCACGGACTAAATTTCTTTCAGTGGGAAACGTGAAGCTTTGGCCTAGTTTGTGCTGCAGTTGTTAACTTTTAAAAAAATGTTTTGGGGTTGTTGTTGTTAATTTGAGGTGTGCAGGGCTTTGGCTCTACTGGAGCATCTTCTCACGGTGCAGAGAAAAGATAAACCGGCGTTTGCTTTCTTTACGAGCAGAATGAAACAGGCGGCTCCCAGATGAGCTAAACCCTGAGAATCTGCAGGTTAAAGCTCACACACTGTGTCATTTATTTATTTAAAACATCCACCAGCTGCAGTTGAGTGTGCGGCTGGAAGTGTCAGCGGCGCTCACCTCTCTCCTTGTTTGATATTCGTCCTCCGCTTCCTGTGGGAGCCGCGCTTGTCGAAGCGGCGTTTCCCTCCCCCCGGCGAGCTGCGGCGGGGTCACGTCTGAGCGGCCCGCTAGCGCGGCAGTCCGTGAAGACACGAAGACACAAAAGGTGAGGACGAGACAATGAGGTGCTGCGCTCGCCGGGTCGCCCGAGCTCCGACGGTGACAGAGCCTTCCGCCGAGGATGTCGCCCTGACACGTCGAGAGGGGCGAACAATGGAGGCTCTGGACTGGAGGATGTAACGGAGCAAATTAAACCAGAGCCATGAGGCCGCCTCTGAATGAAAATGAAAATGTGTCACACACCTCTGTGTCGCTGACACGGCCGCAGGGACTGAGGACAGGAGAATGGATTTCACAAGAGGCTGAAAAGCAGTTTTCTGAAATTTGAGTTGCGTGCAGGAAGAGAGACGCCTGGTTAGCGGCGTCGTGTTTGAACAAGGAATTAATTTATTCATTTATTTTTAAGTAGAACGTCCTGATCCAGGTTTCCATTTTTAATATGATCAGATCTGAAGGTCGGCCACAAACCAAAACCACATCCCTGTAGCTTCTAAACCACTTCTTCTGTTTTAGTGTCAGTTGGGTAGAGTGAGCAGAAGTAGAGGAGGAAGAAGAAGGTGAAGAGTAGAGAGAGGAGGAGGAAGAAGAACAAGGTGCTAAAGAAGAAGAAGGATGAGAAGAAGAAAAAGGAGCTAAGGAGGAAGACAAAAAGAAGATGGTGAAGAAGAACAAGAAGGTGGTGAAGTTTTTTTTATTTTTACAACCACCGTTTATTCAAATATTTGACAAAAAAAATCACAAACTGAGATGAGATGGTGCTAAAGAAGAACAAGAAGAAGAAGAACAAGAAGGTGTTAAAGAAGGATGAAGACAAAGAGGAAGATGAAGATAAAGTAGAAGAAGAAAGGGAAGGAAGGACAGAAAGAAGATGCCAAAGAATAAAGTAGGATGAAGAGGAAGAAGATGAAGTAGTAGAAGAAGAAGAAGCAATGGAAACAAGGGCAGGAAGAAGAAGCTAAAGGAGAAGATGATGGAGAACAAGACGAAGAAGAAAAGGAGGAAGAGGATGCAATAACAGACTTGAGGACATTTAACATCAGCTCTTCTAAACTGACGTATGGTGTGGTGCATCTTCAGTCTGACTCAGCTGATCAGAGGCCGCTGAGCGTCCGCTAACGACTCCCTCGCTCCGTTTTGATCTGACTCTCTCGGTGGAAGGAGGTCGGCCGTCGGTTCAGAGCTGAGCTCATGCTTTCTCCCTCCACATCCTGCAGGAAGCTGTTTTCTCTCCTCGCCGAGGCCCGTCCACTTGTTTTCCTCCATCTCAGGGAATTCACTTCACTTTAATTGTTTGACAGTCTCTTTCCTGCCTTTATGCCACGGCCGCAGAAGGTGCCGAGGATTTCTTTCCTCCTTTTTTGAGGCATTAATAACATTCCGCTCGACTGATTCCCCGGGGCACAACCTCATTATGGCTTATAGGCAGAAAAAATAAACTGTCTGTGCCGCCTGGCAGCTTCTTCTTCTTCTTTTTTTCCTCCCTCTCCTTTTTCCTCTGAAAAATGAGGAGCTGGTGTAAAGTGGCTGCTTATAAAACAGTCTTCTTGTTGCGGACTAAAACACATGTCCAGGCTGTTATCTGTCTCTGCTGTTGACGGCAGCCTGCACTGGGTGGCAGCACTGTGGGTGAGATTACAGAGAGGAGCTGTCTGCTGTGAGAGGCCCACGTGGCAGATGTTTGAAAAGAGACGACGAGTTCATGAGTTTAGTTACTAAAAACAAGAAGACGCACCTTTTAACGTGGGTTATTTGAAGCGTGCGTTAACGACTAGAGCCAAAGATGAAGATTCAAGCTAAACTAATAAAAGCTGCTGCACGTATCGGGTCGTGTGCATGTGAAATATGACAAATTAAATCAGATTTTTAACTTATTCTGCAGCTCTGAGTCTTTTTTGTGCAGGTGAAAATGGCTAAACGAGTCTTTAACTGGAACTGGCGCCGTTTCATCTGTTCAAATCACGATTTAAGGAGAATATCACTCGTTTGTTTATCTCACACTGACTGGATGAGCAGCACAGAGCACACATCGCTCAATAAACGCTTCTTAATCTGGTTTTTAAGGCAGGACAGCCTCTTAAAAACCTGCAGGTAGGTTTGTTTTAGTTAGAGACGCACCCTTTTACTTGTTTAGCCATGTTCATCTTCAAATATCTGCACGTTACTGCAGAATAAGCTGCTTTAATTTGTCATATTTCACATGCATATTCCAGACTGGACTGACTGCAGATGTGGTGCAGCTTTAGCTTTATTCAGGATCCACTTTAGCAGATTGATGTCAAGCAGAGAAATTCTGCAGCAGAGTGATTTTTAAATTTGTTTATCGGGCGCTCAAAACCAAAAAACTAAACAAATGAAGTTCAAAAGCGGAACTCGTACGAGGGCAGATGAGGGTTGTCAGGATTCTTTGGTTTTATCCGGCTCCCGTCTGGGGTCAGGAGCCGAGGGGGTCAAAGGTCGATCCTCGTCGGCGCTGAAACGGTAGAAGACGGCAGCTTTGAAATATTTTACAGTAAACTCTGACCTCCTGCTCTGATCGTCCTTATTTTCAGTATTATTTTTTACTAAACACACGTTGGAGCTGAATTCTGATGATTTGTGCAGAGCTGATCCACCACGGCGCTTGAGTTTCCTTCGCCTCAAGGTGGCAGAAGGAGGTGACTTCTGTTTGACTGTCGCTGCGTCTTCTGGAGCAGTCAAACGTGGAGAGAAAAAAATGTCAAATTTACCCAGATATGTGCGTCTTAAAAGCCTTGATGCAAAGCTCTTTCTTCTTCTTCATGAACACAGTGATTGAATATAAAGCAGCGGCCGACTCTTCTTCTTCTTCGTCGTCGTCGTCGGTGACACAAATTCCTGCACAGTTGATGCAGATTCTGTTTCTAAAAGCTTTTTTTTTTTCCTCCTTGCACTCAATTTATATTCATTCGGTTAAATTAAGGGTTTGGTTTGTTGGAGAGGAGTTAAGCGTCAATACGACTTCAATCAACCGGCATGAATTTCAGGGCAAGGTCTGCATCGAATCCCCCGTCCCCCGTCCCCTCCCCTGCTTCGGCTAGTGCGCCTCCCAAACAGATTTTTAGCCGTTATTGAGTGAAGGCTTGTAATTAAAGGCAGGTTCACGTCGATGAATATGGGTTATTTAGCTGGAAAAGATAATTTCTGGTGATGCTTTACATAATCCTTAAAATATACACGGAAGCTGCTGCTCATGAGGTGCATGGTGGTGGTGGTGGGGGGGATATAAATTAATGGGAAAGCTAATGGACATGTTGATGGCGTTTCGGTAAACCTAATAAGAATTGATTGGTGGCTGTGAGAACGTTTTCATTCCTCAAACCTCCCCCCTCCTCCCCGTGCTTTACATGTGTAATGAACCTGCCCGAGCATTGATCAAAAACAAAAATTGAAGGAGTAAATCTGCTTAAAACGTCTGCCTGGGCTTTGTCCTGGCAGCGGGCCGGCCAGCACTTACCGACGTGCTATATGTCTCTTAAATGACTAAATTGCCTTCTGGCCCCTCGCGCTTTTCTCCGCCGGCGACGGGTTGCGGGCATTAGCCGAAAGTTTTTTCCCGCAAATATTTAATCCTCGCTGTGACTGACAATGTTGTCAGACCTTCCGGACGGGTTTTACGGCGTTATTACAAGCGCTCCCTCCGTCCGTGGCACTTTGGATTATTCAAGATTATGTTGTAATCCCTTTAATCCTCATTGCATTAAGATTTCAGTCAAAATACAGCAACAGTAAAGTAGCACTCGGAAGCAATGAGGTCTTAAGCGGGCGTCATGATTGGGCAGCCGCCGTCGTTTCCTCCGCGTTCTGTCTGTCTCTTTATTTTTTATTTTATTTACTCTCCGGTCTCTCCGCGTTGTCAATAAGCCCGGCGACAGATTCCTGTTTGCTTTTCGCAAACGACAGTGATTTATTCTGGGCGGCGAAAGCCATCTCCGATCACCGCCGAGGAAAACACATATTTACCAGCTCGCCGTGGCGAGGCGAGGCGCAGGCAAACCGAGGGGCGGGGTGCGTTCACAAGCGCGCCGAGCAGCCGTCTCTGCGCCAGCCTGGAACTTTTCTGATGAAATATTTGTCTCTGACGGCGCGTCCTGCGGTTACTGTTCAACTGTTTCCCCCCCTCCTCCTCCTCCTCCTCCTCCTCCTCTTCCTCTTTCTCCGGCTGATGCTCTCCTGCTGCTCTATACAGCCCTTATCTCTCCTCGCTTGACTTCCCGCCACGCCAGAGAGCTTCCAGCAGACTCCTGCGTGCACATTGAAGCTACATGAATAAAACAATGTCCAACTTTGAAACCACGGCGTGTGTTTTTCTGCATCTGTGTAAAAAACTAATCCACATTTAGCGGCGCCTGATGCAAATCCGTGCAAGGACCACCGGCTCAGCGTTCAGGTGCAGCTGAAAGTTCACTTTGCACGTCTTTTATGGTCTCGGGGAGGTTTCTGCGTGTGAGATCAGTTGCTCAGCTCGGTTTCTTCATGTGTTTCTGTTTTTCGTTGTCTAAAATGCGTCCTGACATGTTTTCACCACTGAGCTGGAAGGCACAAAGAGCAGAGAGTGATCAGGGCTGAGGGAGATTCTGAACAGCATCACGCTTAATGTGATCACTGATGCTCCACTGATCCTCCACCACCACATAAAGAAATCATTTCTGCCTGCTGTTGCTTTTGTTTCGGGAGGAAAGAAACGCTCCGAGGTGAAAGAGGAGAAGCGGGTAGTTGTCGGTGCCGCCGCCGCTCTCGACTTCAAACCCTATAAGATCTCGCTTTGCTCCTCGAATCGCCTCAGAGTCCGACTTCAAACTTTGCAGCGAGACGTGGAGAGGAGGAGGATCTGGATGTCAGTCTGCTCGTATTCAGGCGTTTGACGGTTTCTAACGTGTGCACACCTGACCCGTGTCTTTTAGTGGCGTTTGTCGGCGTGCATGAAAGCAGCTTTACCGTGCAACCAAAACCAGACCGGACGTCCTCTCCTGTCTCCTGTGTCTCTGGGACGATGCCCAACATCTTCATCTGTCCCGGCACATAAATCAGATTTATTTAAGTTGAATCGTTCCTTTCTTTTTATTTGTGTGTAGTCTGATTTTGAACTAAAATAACATCCATCTGCAGCTTTTAGTTCCCAGATGCGCTCTGGACTAAAATGCACATGTGTACATACGTTAGGAGCGGTTTTGCAGACGGCTCGGGCGCTGCAGGGCTGCGGGAGCTGAGCCACCCACACTGAGAGCAACGGCACGTTGGTTGGATGCCCTAAAGTTTGCTCAACTACCTCTCCTCTCTTGTGGCCTTTTGACTTTGCAAAGCAGACAGAACGTGGAGCTGAGTCTGTTGCAGGATGTCTGGCTGCTGCTCTGCGTGAGTGTGTGTTGCAGAGAGAGGGGGGGTGAAAGTAGGTTACAGTTTGCTTTTAGGACATGAAGCTAACCCCCCTGACCTCTGGCTTGGATCCTGCTCTCAGACCCCTTCAGCAGCAACAAACACACTCCTCTCCCTGACGGCCTGCAGGACTCGGCTGCTGGTGTCAAAGAGCACGGGCAGCCCGGAGAAGCTTTCACATAGTGGCAACACTCAAACGGCCGCCCCGTCCGTCCGTCTGTCCGTCCTCCGCCCAGACGCCGCCCCGGCGCAGTGCGACGTTTCTCCGGCTTGTCCCCGAACTGCTCCGCCGTTGTCGTCTCGGTTACGCGGCGGCGAGTGAGCGGCGGGCTGGTCCTGACGTTTTCGCCCTTCGGACGAGCCGCGTCGTGTTGACACACACAAAAAAACAACAGATGAGACGCGGAGGTTACCCCGAGAAACGTGCCCCCGACCACGCCGAGGGGCGGAGCTGACACGGAGACGGCGGTGACGGCGTCCCACATGTGTCCCAGCGGTGGTGGTCAGTTCAGCCCCACATGCACCCCGATCAGCCGTAACATTATGACCACCTTCCTGATACTGCATAGGTCTTGAAAATGGTGGCGACTCATCAGGGTGTCCTGCAGATATTCGATCAGTTTGGGATTTTGGAGGCCAGGTCAACACCTTGTGCTGTTCATGAAGCGTTTTTGTGGTCGCCATTGGGTGGAGGAGGAGGGGACGGGGTCTGGTCTGGTCTAGGTGGGTGCTAGACGGGTCAAACGTTTCTTCTCCTGTCTGTGGTTTTAATGTTGTGGCTGTTTGCTGTGGAAGAATCTGCAGAAATCATCAGTTTTATTCTCATATGAGTCGTTTATATTCCCTCTTTCTTGTTAAATGCTTCTTTTTTAACTAAAGGTGAGACGTTGTCTGCATCTCTGCGTCGTGCAGTGAAAGAAAAATGTCTTTTTTATTTTTTTTTTAAGGCGGTATGCAGAGGTCTTTCCAGGGAGCACTTGCATAAAACGGGCGAGATGTTCCCGCCAGCGCACTCGTGTTTCTCCTCCAGTTTATACGAGTCGCGGTACACACATGCCATAACACAGAAATATTTTGTCAATAGGCATATACAAAGCGCTCCCCGGGCCACAGGAGAGCCATGAGAGAGTGTCCAATGTTTTTAAGAGGTCGATTCTCTGTTAAAAACAATGGGCAGTAAAAAAAAAGCCTCGCCGGAGGAGCACGGCCACTTTCACCGCGGCTCCCAGGACCAGTGTTTACACATGCTCAGCTGGATCCGTCGGACCCCACCTCGCCGCCGACCTGCGCCGCCGTACAAATAAACAGGAAGGCCACAGGCACTTGGACCAGGGCCACGCTCATAATTCACCAAAAGCAGTATATTTTACAGAGGGCCGGGGCTCTTTGGTGCGGCTCCAGCCAAACGGATAAACTGTTAATCCATAAAAAGGCACGGCGGTTATGCGATACAGCACTTAGGTGCCATCTGAAAGCGCCACGTCCTTTTTAGCACCGGCCCCTCCGCGAGTTAAAAGAGACCCGTTAACAATGAGGACGGTGTTTGTTAGAAGCATGTTTTTATTACTGAGCGCATGAAAAAATAAAAATGTCCAAACAGCTGGCAGCTCAATGAAGTTCTCTCCACAAAATTACTATTTCCATCATCGTCTGACTCTCACCACATGTAATTCTGCACAAGTTTGAAATGTGACACCTTTAGAAGAAGCTCTGATTGACGGAAAGTGTTTATCTCGTTAGCGGGAAACAATACGGAGGAAATTGCCTCTAAAGCTGCCGTTTTCAGACGTCTCCAAGCTGAGTGACTCTTCTTTTATTCTCCTTCCTTCACTTAAGACGAGGAAGAAGGAAAAAATAAAAAACTGTCCAGATCGTTTCTGCTGCACTTAAAACGCCGCCACGCCACGCATGAAAAGCAATCTTCAAACGCTATCTTTATCCCTCTCTTTCTTTCTCTCTCTGTCGCGGCTTGAAGTGTCTGAAATTAAAGTTGCATATGGATGCCATCGAGGCTCGAGCCGCTCGGGGGAGATTAACGAGGCGGCGCCGGCGTCCGTCCCTCCGTCCCTCCGTCCTCTGACAGGGACGTCCGCACAGATCCGGTCACGATAATCTGAAATTGCCTCTTTTCTTAAAACGTCTCTAAATCCCGACTCGCCGGGTTTTAAAAGTCGTAATCTGCAGAATAAAATAAATAATCTATTGATGCCTCGTAGATTTGGATTATAAATGTGGACGGGGGAGATTTTAAACTTGTAATTTGAGCGATTAGCTTAAAGGTCACGTTTTGTTCAAGAGTCGTCAAGTCAGAGTCGACTTTCAGGCTCGTTCTCGTAGCGTCAAGTGATCAGGATGCAACTTTTTACAGCGTAAACAGGATTTTCATCTAAATTGTTCGTCTTCGCTTCTTCATCTTAACTCCTTCTTCTTGGATTCTTCATCTCATCTTCTTCACCTCTTCACTTCTTCTTGTTTTTTTTCATTTCTTCACCGGTTCATCTTATTCTCAATCACCTCCTCATCTCTCTTCTTCTTCTTCACTTTCTCTTCTCTTCTTCACCTCCAGGATTTCCATCTACATTGTTCTTCTTCGTCTCTTCATCTCATCACCTTCATCTCCATCTTCCTCCTCACCTTTCCACTACTACTTCTTCTTCAGAGTCGACTTTCAGGCTCGTTCTTGTAGCGTCAAGTGATCAGGATGCAACTTTTTGCAGCGTAAACAGGATTTTCATCTAAATTGTTCTTCTTCACCTCTTCTTCATCTCTTTCTTCCTCCTCATCCCCCTCCTTCTTCTTCTTCTTCACGTTCTTTTCTTCATCTCTTCCCCCCTTCTTCTTCTTCTTCTTCACCTCTAACCTTAAAGGTCATGTTTTGTGCAAGAGTCATCAAGTGCTTTCTCTTCGGTTCTTCATCTCATCACCTTCATCTCCATCTTCCTCCTCACCTCCTCACTACTACTTTTCTTCTTCTCTCCCTTCTTAACCATCACCTCTTCACTTCTTCTTGTTTCTCTTCTCTTCTTCACTATTTCATTTTAATCTCAATCACCTCCTCATCGCCCTTCTTCTTCTTCCTCTTCTTAAAGGTCACGTTTTGTGCAAGAGCCGTCAGCTCAGAGTCTGCTTTCAGGCTCGTTCTCGTAGCGTCAAGTGATCAGGATGCAACTTTTCACAGCGTAAACAGGATTTTCGTCTAAATTGTGCAACAGCCGAGGCGTCCGGGCACGTCCAGTGTTTGCTGTGGTCGTTTCCGTGCAGCTTTAACGCTTGCAGGTTCCACGTATCGGCCCAAAGCGTAGCCCTAACCCCCTACGTCCGAGTGTCCTGACACAGCTGACGGTGCATTCTGGGATATATTAGGCCATCAGGACATATTTCACAATTAAATATACACCAGGATGGGCTTACAAAATACACCTCTTTTGCAGTATAAACAGGATTTTCATCTAAATTGTGTACACGGCCGCAATAGTTCAGCTGGAGCGCCTCAGGTCTGAGCTCACTAATATGGCAAACAGCATCAATGCGGATATCACTCACAAGAGCCCAAAGTAAATACAAGCTGGCGATTCGTCCAAGGTAACAATTGAGGTTGTGTACGATATGATGGAATGCGCCGAACCCCCCTCCCCATTAAACGCTAGTTCAAATATTTATATTTCTTTTTGGTATAAATATAACAGAAAGTTTCAGAGTTCTGGCATTGTTTGGAAGGCCAAGGAACCCGCTCGCGTTATAAATGAGAGCTCGGTGACAGGTGGCGATGCAAAAATGAAGAGCGTCGGGGCCTGAAGGTAAACACAGCGCTGGAACAATACGGACTGATGTGTTTGGAAGCGGAGCAGCGGACCACGGCGAGTTTTATTGCCTCGGTCAGACTGAAGGAGACGTCCGCACACACCGAGGCAACGGCCCTCGTGTCCCTGGATGCGTTTCAACGTGATTTCTGTTTTTTTTCTTCTTCTTCTTCTCAGATTTAAACATTTCCACCGGGGTGAATGCCTGCGTGCACGAGTCTGCAGAATGCACGCGAGGCCAACTCACTGGTGCGTTTCCATCCTTTCAAACATCTGAACCCACATCCAGGTTCCACCTCTGCGCCGCTCCGCTCCGTCGGGCCTTCGCCTGCACCGCCTCGGTCATCCTAATGTTTGCTTCTTCTTCTTCTGGTTTTGGTTTTGCGTCCAGATCTTTGCTGCAGCCAAAACAAACTCAGAAAGGCTGACGTGTGTGCTCCACGTTAGATCAGGTTCTTCTACCTTCAGCTGTTCTCTGGTCCTCGTCAGGTTCTTTCTACCTCCTGATCTGATCCTAAACGTCCTAGAGATGGTCTCCTGTAGCGTCCTAAAGTCCGTCCTTGTCCTTCCTTGTCTCCTGGAGTCGACTGGATTCAGTCCAGTAAATGTAACGTCTGATTACCTTCATTCAGACAGCAGACATGGACAGACACTGGGTTCTTCTTCTTCTTCAGTTTCTCTTCTTCACCTCTTCTACTCCATCTTCGTCTTCTTCATCACCTCTACTGCCGCAACTTCTTCTTCTTCACTTGTTCTTCAATTTCTTCTTCACCTCTTTCCTTCTTTTCTTCTTCTTTCTCTTCTTCACTGTTTGCCCTCCTCACCTCTACCCCCTTCTTCTTCTTCTTCTTCTTCTTCTCCTCCTCTTCACCTTTTCTTTTCCTTCCTTCATCTCCATCTTCGTCTTCCCCTTTTCACTGCTACTACCTCTTGTCTTCTTCTTTTCCTCTTCCCTCCTTCTTACCCTTCTCCTCTTCTTCTTCACCTCTTCTTCCTCTTTGCTTCTTTTTCTGTCTTTTTTCTTCATCACCTCTTCTACATCTCCATCATTCTCCTTTTCTCTTTTTCTTTTCTTCTTCCTTCCTTCTTTAACTCTTCTTCTTCATTGCTTCTCCACTACTACTTATTTTCTTCTTCTTTACCTCGTCCGTCCTTCTCCACCTTCTTCTCTTCTTCTTTACTTCTTCCCCCCTTTAACTCTTTTCACTTTATTTCTTCACTACTACCACTTCTTCTTCTTCACCTTACTTGCGACTAACATTATCTTAAACTTGTATTTGTCGTTTAACCAGTTTATATCAGTTTAGATTAGCTCCTCTTTGTGGAGGGTGATCAGATTTATCAGACACCTGGAAACTCACAAACTCTGAGCTACTCTGAGGTAACTGCACCTTAAAGAACTGATACGACCCAAGAACTCTTGTTGGTTTAAATCAAATATCTACTTGACATCCAGACGTGTGGCCGGTCGATCAGTAGCACGGCGGCTTTTGATAATCGCTCCGAGCTTCATTAAAGACGTCCCCTTCTCTTCAGCCCTTCGTCCTCTGATGGTAAACATGTCGAGACGAGCGGCGCATCAAAGCCGGCTAATTTACCCACTCTGCGCTTAGAAGACCTCCAGGAGGACGACTTAAAGCCGACGAGCCACCGTCAACCGTCTCGTAGAACAGATCACGCTCTGTAGAAATTGTCTTTGTGTGGCTCCGACGCAGCAGAATCAGCTTTAATCAGCTCCAGTTTTTATTTATTTTTCTTGACTTGTCAAAAAAAACTCGATTTGCTGCAAAAAAAAAAAAAAAAATAGAAAAAGCTCTTAATTCTGCAGCTTGCTGCTTCTGCTGGAATGAGGTTCATTAAAGGTTTGATGTGACTGGATAATCACCCTTCAAAAAATATAAGCAGCGCTGGTAAACATGAATTATGAGGAGGAGGAGGAGGAGGGGGAAGAGGAGGAAGAAGAAGAGGAGGAGGAGGAAAATCCAGCAGCAGCAGCAGCAGCAGGACCTCATTTGTAATGCAGAACTTTAATACAGGAGGAGGCTTGACGTGCTGAGGTGTAATGTCAGCTATCGATTGATCGGCGGTCGGGTGTCTCGGTGTCAGGCCCCATTGACATTCTCTCATCTTACGATGGAGGGAACCTGTTATATCTGTTTATGTGCCAGGAATCCCTCGTCCCGCCGGCCGCTCGCCCCTCTCCTCCTCGCCTTTTTCTGGGAAGGAATCGTAACGGATCTTGCCGAGCGTGTTAGCCGCGGCCCGAGCGCTGTTGACTGTAAGTGCCGGGGGTGGGCGATTGATCCCCCTCCCTCCCTCCCCTCCCCTCGCCTCCCCCGTGGCCGCGACACACACCTCAAACACGGCGATATATAATTACACGTCCGACCGTAAAACCTGAAACCTGCAGGTTCCTGTGCAGGTGTTTGAGCGGTGAAGAGTTTATCAGCGTTGGGTTTCAGTTGCTCAGTTTCTTTGCAAAACATCGGTTGTCGGTGCTTCCTCTAAATTGAACATTAGAACTTTTAATGAAGGCAAATCTGCTGCGTGTCTTTTGGGTTTTAAATTTCCTTCGTTTAATCTCGTCTGCAGAAACCTTCCCTTGCACCTAAACCTGCCGCCCGGCTGCGTCCTCCCCTCTCCCTCCAACGCTGACCTGCAGTTTATCACATCACACATCACACCTCCACAACTCTTCATGCATGCATGCACGCCTGCACACGGCGCATATGTATTTTCTCAAAACAAACTCCCAAACACCCGGAGCGAGCGTGCGTTGTTAGGTGACAAGTCAACGCCACCTCCTCCCTCCCTCCTTCCCTCCCTCCCCCCTGCTCCTCCGCCCTCGGTACAAAAATAAAAACACAGAGAGGAGAGGAAGGTGGCGGGGAGCGTCTACACCCCCTCGGTCCATCGCTCTTAGCAGGGGTTATTGATTGTGACGTGCGCTCGCAGTGCACCTTCCCAGTCGCCTGTCAGCCAGATGCATGCTGGCAGGTCCGGTCCTCCCCCCTTGACAGCTCCGGCGCAGCAGGGAGGTTGTAGGGGCAGCAGTGGTGTTGGAGGGGGTTTGTCAGAGAGCAGAAGACAGCTGGCGGGGCCCTGGCCCTCGATTTTCCCCCCGCCATCTCTCTTTGCCGTCCACAAGGTGAACCTCCACCCCTCCCCTTCGACCCCTTTCTCTTGCTCGTTGTCGCCGTCGCTACAAGGTGAGTGCAGCTGCCGCGGCGCGTTAGCCTCCGTTTGAGGATACCCAGGTCTGTCACGGTGGATCTTTTCTGAAAAAATAAACCCTCAGGATAAGAATGAACCGCTTCAGTCTGCGCTCTGCATTACTGTCGCTTTTCACTGCCGCGTTTAGTACAACAAACCCCCTCCACCCCCCTCCACCTGCGCAGCTTGTTTAACGGCGGCGTTTTCCAGAAGGTGCATCCTGTGCACGGGCCCGGCGGCTCAGACAGGTAATGAGTTCGCTGAGAGGGAGGGAGGGGGAGGAGGGGGAGGGAGGGGGAGGGGGAGTGGGCGACATGACTGCACGCATGTGAGAGTGTGAAATTACCTGACACAGCTTTCTTCTGCGCAAGGTGGGATTTCTGCACACATGTTCACACTGAGAGAACATAACATATGCCATTTGGCGCGATCCAAGGCGCCTAATGGAGAGTTTATGGCGCCGCGAGAACGGGCCGCTGCAGATTACACAGAGCACGCTGGGTTTACACACCGAGACGGCGGTTTTTTTTAACGTTTGCACACGATTACGATCCTTGACGCTGGAGCAAATCCGTCACGTGCAAAAGGTTTGTCTGGAGTCTCTCCGTCAAGCAGCTGATGATGCTAATATTTCCTTTTCTGCCTTTTCTCTTTGTGGTGCGTTCAAGTGCAAAGCTTATGGCTCAGACGCAGGAGATGTGAGGAAAGGTGAAGAAGAAGAAGCTGCTGCGTTGGACAGAGAGTAATAACCAGCACGTGTTGGGACAAGCCTGAAATACTAAATGGATCATAAGTAATAATCACCCAAGGGTTGCAGACAATAAGCCCCCTCCTCCCCCTTCGTCTCTCCCCTCCTCCCCCTCCTCCTCCTTCAGTATCTCCATCCATTCGTCTTGGAAAAGGAAATTACTAAATCCAATACAGTTCGATAAAAATCTGGCCTGTCTGGATCGGCTGCTGCAGGATAATGCGCCCTGATAAAGGCGCTCGTTTCCGGCCGAGCGCCATCCGTCATCTGGGGGTTGCTCCCCTGGTCAAGCTGTCTGCAGCTCCGGCAGATGACTGCGGCGGCGAGCGAGCGAGCCGAGGTTACCAAGTTTAGTTGTTTTTAATAGAGCGCCAACACCAGGATGACAAAGGCAGGATTAGCTGCTTGACTCGCTGACGCTGCAGGAACAGAAGACTCGTCTGCTGCAGGTCACCAAACAAACAACTTGTTATCTGATCCTGGTTTTAGCGCATCAGGCGTCTACGGGAGCTAAAACTTTACAAATAGCCAAATAGCAAGTTTAAAAGGTGCAAATGTTAAGACTTTAGCTTCAGTAGCTGCTGCAGGAGATGAAGTCCTGACTCGAGCGTTATCCACCGCTCCTCCAAAAACTACTCCTCTCCTTCCCGCCGTGACTGAGCGACGCCGACGCCAGTACAAACGCTTTAAACCGAGCTTTACGCCAGGAAGACCTCAGTGTGTATAAATAGGGCGCAGGAATGAATTCTAAATCGCCCATTACGATGCAGATTTGCTTAACAAGTCTCTCCCTCTCTCTTTCTCTGCGCGCGGGGCCGGAGGGGGGAACAGGATGCGCCGTCTTTTACTCAAGGTAATGCCTGACCTCCGCACGACCCGCCATTAAAGCCGGGACAAATGTTGCTGCTGTTAATGAGCAAAGAGCAGCGGCGCTCGTGAGAAGGTGTAAATATTGGGACTCCATCAAAGGAGGACGAGGGAGGGAGGAAGGAGGGAGGAAGGGAGGAAGGAGTTGTTGCAGATAAAAGGACGGTGGCGTTTAAAGGCTGCGTGTTTTATAAAAGGATAAAATCTGACCGTCTGATGATGAGGTTTAATTTATCACCAAGGGGGAATTTAAGCGTTACAGCTGCAGAGAGAGAAAATATTTTAAATATGCATAAATGCAGACAATCTCATCTAGCATCACAGAGTCCTGAGATGACGTTTGCAAGGTTCCTTTGCAGGAACTAAGCTCCTTTTGAACACATTCACGCTCTGCACACTGGGAATCCAACAAGAACGCGCCGGCGCGTCCAAATCACATGACCAGTTTAAGACGATGTAGCAGCAAGACAAAGTCTCACTGCGACTCCGTTTCAATTTGTATAGAAAGTGCTAACTTCAAACTATAAACCAGTTTTTAAACTGTGTTGCTAGGCCAAGTAAAACTGGACTTATTAAAACTAATAAACAGCTTTTTCCTGGATATTTTCATCGTGTTTAGTGCAGGAGGATACGGCGAAACGGAAAACGCTAGCAAGCAGAGATCGCTAGCAGGGTTCAGGTGATTCTTTCCTATTGGTGAAAAAATCAGCCAATCAGAAAAATATACGGTAATGGTTGTAATTTGTTTTGACGCCTGACGGTTGTAAATAGTTGCAAAAAAAACGTCTGATGCATTTCCTGCATTTCAGTGTAAATAGTTGTAAATAACTTTGTTGTTTGCTAAATTTTTATACAAGCTTTTGAAATGTTCAGTTTAGATTTACATTCTAAGTTATAAAAATGGTTCGTTAAACATGTTTGTGGTTTTCACAGTGAAAAATCTAGGTTTTTCCTGCTCGGATTTTCTGTTTTTAGTGTGGTTTTAGGTCCACTGTGTTAATACAGTTTGTTAGAATGAAAAAATAAATGTAGAATCACACATGTGAGGTTGAGCTGAGAAGAATGATACACAACAAGACAAGGTGAACTGTTTTTAAGATGAAGTATAAAAGGTAAAAACGGACAATTATATTATAATACTCTAGACCTCAGAGGGTTAAGATGTAATTTACGTATTTTTTTTGTGTGTGTTGTTTCTGTGCAGGTTCCTTAGAAAACGGACGAGAGCACGACCACGATCTGGATGAATCGCACCTGTGCTACGTCCTATCAGGTCAGATCACTGTAGCTTCTGCAGAGGTGATGATGCAGAAGCTGTCTTTGTTTCAGTGGCGTCCAGCTCCTGAGCCATCTGACTCGAGAGGCCACTCTGGTCACCCCCCCTCCCTCATCCCCTCCCTCCCGCCCGCCACTCTCTCTTCTGAAGGCTGAATAATGCGTGAGTGTCGATTCGACCCACGTCCCCGCCGCAGCGTTTCAAAAGACACTTAATTTCATACTTGTTTACGGCTCTCTCCGGAGATCTAAAGTTCAAAATCACATGCATTTTTAATTCCAAATTAAGCCAGAGGAGGAGGAGGAGGAGGAGGAGGAGGAGGAGGAGGAGGAGGAGGAGGGGAAATATTCCATGTTCACTTCACCACATTTTGACAAACATGACCTCCCCTTGCCGGGGTGGAGGGATTATGCGGAACAAAAGTTGGCCCACTCGCCGTACCAGGGCTTAAGGCTACTGGGGCGACAGATTAGAATATCTTTCACCCTCTCGGGGAGATAAGAGCAAGCATCAGGAAACGGTGCAAAAAAAACATAATGAACCCGTGATCTCCCTCCGCCGAGAGACCGTGTGAAGTTGAGATTCATAAATCTTCAAAACAGATTCCTTTGCAGACTTATGCATCTCCCTAATGCCTGGGACATGATCTGAGTTATCAGAGGTTGGACAAATCCTCCTGCTCATTGTCTCCTCCTCCCTCGCCCAGTCCACAAACTGTTTTCTTATTATCCGGCGTAATTACAAATATGTCAGACGTGTCGTCGCGTGACGTCCGCCGACGCCGGCTCGTCGGGGCGAGCGGGATCTCACCCTCTCCCGCTCTCAATTAGCTCCCAGTGCTCCAGGTTAATGGAACTTTTGATTGGGGGAAAACTCCGGGTTTTCCTGGACGCCCCAGTTTCCTTGTAGATGGGACGCGTGGGGGGTCGACCCCGTCCTTATCTGCCGCAGCACAAAGACGAGTCACTCTGCCGCTCTGCAACAACCGCAGTTTCTTTTTATTCCCTTTAAAGTTGGGCAAACACTTCCTATAATCTGCAGCTTTTTATTTTACGATGGGAAAGTCTCGTACCTGCACACGAAACCTGATTTGACTTCAGTTCTGATTGGAAATGCAGCTGGATTTAAATCAGAAAAGTTTGCATGCACGCACTTAGAGCGTAACGTTATATAGATTTATAAATATAAGTTTTATGCATGGAAAGCAGCCTTTAGCATGCTATGCTAGCCGTTAGCATCTTCTCTAGAGAGTCTTGGTTGCGTCTGAATCTCCCAGGCTCAGACCGGAGAGCGTTTCATCCTGGTTTCCTGGTCTCGGTTCGATTGCAGTTGCTCCCTCAGACTAATGTGACCTTAGAGACATGTTATTTGATGAAATTAAACTGTTCTGCTGGAAACTTGACCCTGATGAATGGAGATACAGGTGTAGGTGTATGTAGTTGATCTTGTCTGTGGTTTGTTTCTACCTGCTGATGTGCTCATGCTCACTTTGCTGCAGAGAGTCATGCACAAAAGCTGCAAATTCATTAGCAGCTGATTCCTCTGTAGGAGGCAGTAACGAGTTGAGATATTCTGCAGGAGGAAGAAGAAAACTCGTTCCCTTAAATGATTAAAAGAGTTTCTGATTGATTTGAAGGTAAATGCAGAGTTTAAAAGGGGGGAAGACGTGATTCCAGCGAGGCCCAGTTTCACCGGACGATGAGCAGAGAGGAGGAGGAGGAGGAGGAGGAGGAGGAGGAGGAGGAGGAGGAGGAGGAGGAGGAGGAGGAGGAGGAGGAGGGAGTCTTCCTGGGCGGCTGGGCAGGGAGGTCAGTGAGATTACCAGCCTCATATTCAGGCTCCTCCAGCCAAACAAAACCCGCAATCAGAGGATGACACAAAAACACCAGCCCGCCGGGCATCCTCCTCCTCCTCCTCCTCCTCTTCCTCCTCCTCCTCCTCCTCCTCCTTTTCTTCCTCCTTCTTCCACCGCTCTGGAGCAAACGCATCGCTGACTTTCACTGCAGCTTGTTTGCGGCCATGTTGGAGGGAAGGTGACAAGAGCGATACGCGAGAAACATTCCTGTAATTTCCAAAAAGAGCTTAAGGTGGAATTGTTCTCCAAGGAGGGGGATAGCTGCCACCTCCCTCACTCCCTCTCCCTCTTCTTCCCTTCAGTTTACCTAACTCGCCAAATAAATAAATAAATAAATAAAACATAAAAAGGGGGAGATTTACCCACAAACACACACACACAGGCCTCCTGAGGAATGGCTGGCGAGCAGGGAAGAAATGCGCCCTGACAATCTTTCCTTCCCCGCGGCAGCTGGATGCCAGAAACGAGCGCTGTTTCTTCTGAGAGATCTTTTACCGAAGATGCCAGGGATTAAGAAAGAAAAGACTGCAGGACACTGCTGTGTCACCTAGCATTAAACAGCCCTAAACTCCGCCGTTATCAGATACTCTGCGCAAAATAGGTCAGAGCGGGCCTAAATCACTGCAGCTCTCCGTTCCTCAGCTTCCTTCTCTCTCTCTCTCCCTCCGAGCTCTCGACGCCTCTGGACTCGTCTCGTGGTGCAAACTGCACTCGACAAATTAGATTCGCCCGCGTTCACGAAAACAAACAAACGTGGAGGTTTTGGAGGTTATGAAAAGCAGGATCGACCGAGAATTTAAAGGAATTTGCACATAGCGTTTACGTCAGGTTTGGGATATTCAGAGGAAATCGTTTGCTAAAATGTGTATTTAGATCCTTGATTTAATGTTTGGTGAGATTAAAATAAAGATAAACAGGTTCATATTGAGAATCTAGTTCCTATAAATTAGCTTATTAAGGGAAATCGTGACTCCAGTAAGGCTAGGCTTCATAATTTAACAAAAACGTCCCACATTTAAAGTTTTATTCGTAGATTATTGTTATTTACTTGATAATTAAGCTCCTGATTCGTTTTATTATTAATATTTGCTTTGTAAAACACCAGGAAGTTGAGAAAAATCCACGTTGCAACCGTATCTTTGTTTCAGACGATGCAAGACAAAGAAAAGCGGCAAATCCTGCATGTTATTAAAAAAAAAAATAGTTGCAGATTAATTATCCGTTAATCAGTTTATTGAAGGCGTCTCGTTTTGGGAACAAACGCTCCTTTTATTCCTCAGTTTAGTTTAGTTTTCGTGCAGATGACGCGTTTAAACTTTGAGATTTGCTTCATTATTTTTTAATTGCCGCCTTTTTTATTAGATATTCTGAGGTTTAGACAGAGACAGGAAACATGACACTCGACCTAAAACAAACTTTCAGAAGCGTCTGGTCTTGCATTTTAAAAGAGAAGGAGGGAGGGTGTAAGAAAAGAAAAGAAAGAAGGGGGCCCAAAGTTTCCTGTTGTCTTTGTCATCTTGGCTCGGCCCGCTCTGAATAATTCAGCAGCCGCTCGGGCCGAATGCAAACAAACGGAATAAAACATAGATAGTTATCAGGCATAAATATGAACAAACAGCATCTAAAAGCATTAAGGAAACACAGAGCGTCGGGGCTTTGGAGCGACAGATGAGGACAGCTTGTTTGACTGGCTGGACGGAGCTGTTACTCCCTCACCACCACCACCACCACCACCCAACACACACACACACATCTCCTTCACCCCCCTAATGATGTGTGGCCTGTCAGAGAGACGCAGCCAAATTACATTCAGGACTACAAAGCCTCCGTCCGAGGTTTTCTCTCTCTGTGCAACACCCTGCAAAACAATAACTGGGATTCAGCAGCTGCAAATTGCACTAAAATTTCCCAGTCTCTTTCTGTGAATTATTAATGAGAGCAAAACCAAAAAAAAAAGGAGAAGAAGAAAAAAAGGAAAGAGGGAGGTGGGGTATCTGCAGCATGCCCGAGCAGTGGAGAATGCTATAAAGCTGTAATTATGCCAGAGAATGAGAAATGGAACAAAGTTGTTGGAGCCAGAAAAGGCTGAAACTGAAACTAAGAGCTGGAAATTTAGAGATCGGGGGTGGATGGGTGGGGGGGCTGTAAAGGAAAAGTAGTTTTTCTGTATTAGAAATGCAAAAAAAAAAAAAAAAAGATGGACGCTCAATTAAAACGGGGGACGAGCAACAGCATTTGCATCCGGATTTGATCTGCGCGGAAGTGGAGGAGAATGTAAAGAGAGGGGAGGAGGTCAGAAAAACACACGGCTACAGAGCGTCTCTGCACAAACCGCAAACATGCTCCACGAAAGAGGAGTTAAAGACAAAACACGGCAACAAGTTTTAGTTCGGAGAAGTGAACGAGTTCATACGTAACGCATGTCTCGCTTTAAATTATCTCCGCCAAAAAAGTTTATTTTAAATGTCTGGAAATTGTAATAACTAACAATTCTTTATTAAAAGATAAAGTACACGGTACGGACACACCTGTCCTTTGGTCACCTGAGGCTTTGTCTTGACTAGAAAGTGGATCTTGAATGCACCACAGAGATTACAGCCAGCTGGTACACAGAGGGAATAATCCTTCGTACCATCAGGTGGCAGTAACTAGCAAGCCCTACGATTAACTGGGAAGCGAGGAAGAGCTACTGTTAGTTAGGAAATTAGCAAGCGCTGCTGTTAGCTAGGAGATCGGAAGAGCTACTATTAGCCAGGAGGTTAGGAAGAGCTACTGCTAGCTAGGAGGTTAGGAAGAGCTACTGTTAGCTGGGAAGTTAGAAAGAGCTACTGTTAGCTAGAATATTAGAAAGAGCTACTGTTAGCTAGAAGGCTAGGGAGAGCTACTGTTAGCTAGGAAATTATAAAGCTACTATTAGCTAGGAGGTTAGGAAGCGTGACTGTTAGCTAGGAAGTTAGGACGAGCTACTGTTAGCTAGGAGGTTATAAAGAGCTACTGTTAGCTAGGACGTTAGGAAGAGCTACTGTTAGCTAGGACGTTAGGAAGAGCTGCTGTTAGGTAGGAAGTTAGACAGAGCTACTGTTAGCTAGGAGGTTATGGAGCGCTACTGTTAGCTAGGATATTAGAAAGTGCTACTGTTAGCTAGGAGGTTATGGAGCGCTACTGTTAGCTAGGATATTAGAAAGTGCTACTGTTAGCTAGAAAGTTAGAAAGAGCTACTGTTAGCTAGAAGGCTAGGAAGAGCTGTTACTATTAGCTGCTGTTAGCTTTTCTTTTTCTCTGACTTGTTCCACAGTTGACTTCAGCAACAATTAATCGGATGAAAATCTGTAGACATAAACATTAAACATTTTGTTGAAGCATCATGAGACTAAATTTGCTTTTACAAGCTTAAAAGTAGAAGTTATGTGATTTAGCCTCACATGCTAATATTTGTTACACTAAGTCACTTTTAAAGCCTTTAAATCAGTGCTAGCATTTAGTAAAACTTGACACAAAAAAAACAGCTAAAAACTCAACAAATCGCTTCACAATCCGTTAAAGTGCAGACATATTTTTATTTTTAGCTTTAAAATGTTCTGATTTGCTCGTTGTTAATACATTTTCAATAAATGATGCTTTGCAGCCTGAATAATGTTGCACACACGGGTCGACAGGAGGCCCTGGCATGAATCCCCAGCTCACAGGAGGCAGCGTCCCATCTGTGGATGAAAAGAAGGTCAGTCAGCTGATCTGCAGAGAAACAAACGTTCAGGAGTTTAGATTTCAGATTAGCACCAAATGACCAAAAGTATGAGGACACCTTTAACTCAGAATACTGTTAAATTGTCCAGTGTTTCAGTGCATTGGAGGTCCAGTTAGTTAGCCGGGTCTGCAAAGATATGTTTGATATTTGATCCCTTTTGATTTAAAAATACTTTTTTTTACATAAAGCTGGCTCCATTTAGCTTTTTCAGATTATTTATTCCTGCTCATAATCTCTGAGAACAAGCTGCTGTTTGTGCGACATGCCGCAGACATTCACTGAGAAACTCTACAAATCATTTTAAAGTGTTGTCTGTAGAGTCTTTGTCTAGTTTTCAGATTGGTTGCCGGAGCTTTAAGTAGCTCAACGAGGGCGTCTACAAACTTTTGACTGTGTTAAATTTAGATAAGAATAGGACAAAAGCTGAGTCGGTGCTCGAATGAATTCATAAAAGGAACTTGAGCACGTCTGGTTTGAGCCAGTGTCGAATCAGTTTTTCTAAATTTAAGTTCAAGGTGTGTGAAGATGGTTCTAAGTGCAGCTGCTCGGGGTTAAAGGTCACCATGAGTTGTGTGTGTGTTTGTGTGTTTCTTTGCTGGCTGTATTCATGGTGCTGTTCTGCCCTCTGCTGGCCGTTTGGTGGAAGTGTCGCTGCAGCTCTGATGTGAATGCATGTTGGTTCTTTTGCTTTTATTTTTAAATCTTTGTGTTAATTATCCAGTTATTTTAAAATCTTATAGGAAGTCCTCTAAAAGACCAGAGGATTGAAAATATTATGTCTTAGAAATCTGAGTTGAATTTAGAAGAAATCTTTAACTTTGTCTTTCGTTTAATTGGAAATAAAACTGAATAAATATAATATATACCTTCCTAGCCTCCTAGTTAACAGTAGCGCTTACAGTCATTGGCTCTTTGTGGTGCGTTCAAGTGCAGCTGTTTGGTGCAGGTGAATTTTAGAGAGATATTTCTGATATGATTCAGATTTCCTGTGACGTTTAACCCAGCTCATCGTTTCATCACAGCGTGTTGTGTAAAATCTGAACCTGCGTCACTCACTCTTTCTTCTTCTTCTTCTTGTATTTCGCAGAGTTCAAGGTCGCCGTGCAGCTATTTCCAGCTCGTCTTCGCTCTGATCCGTGTCGCAAAATGACAAGGTAACGCAACTCTGGGGGGTCAGCTGTGTTACAGGAACGCTAACTCAGATCGGGAGAGAGGAAATCAATCCTGCCTGACAGTGTCTTCAGGATACTCTGACCTGACTGGACCACCACACACACACACACACACACACTTAGATCAACACAAAGAAACACTTGTAGTGCAAATATAGCGCTCCTCACTCCTCTCTGCAGCTGTCTGACACAGGCGACCTCTGTCAGCTCCCGTTTTTGTCCGTCGTCTTGTCAAGGTGCATCTCAGAGACGAGGTGTCTGTGCTAAACTACTTCATGAACTAAAAGGGTTTCAGGAACATTTAGATTTGTACACATCACTGTTGGACAGGTGATGTAACCGTCTGTCACTAGTAGAGGGTGCTGGAGCAATGGTTTCATTTTATAGATAAACTTTCTGTGACTTAAAGCATCAAATAAAGTCAGATAAAGATATTCTTGTGTTGTCAAACATGCAGAATTGCTCCAAAGTGTCTGCACAGGCTTTTAAATGGGCCCTGCTCTGTTTAATGATGATTTCAGAGATGGACGAGTTGACAGGCGACCTCTGGGTTTAGTTGTTGCTGCATCAATAATCTCATCAGCTGACCTCCCTCCATCTCAGCTCCTAATATCTGTTGTTGTCTGTGGCCAAACAATGAGCTGTGAGCGCTCCCTCCCAGGTCACTGAGTGTTCCCTGCCAGCTAATTACAGCAGGGCCTCTGCACAGGGTGGGGTGAGGGTGGGGGCGGCGTATTTCTGACAAATGTGCCATCTCTGTAATTAGCTGGAAAGCAACATATGAAACATTAAACACGGCGGGCGCCGACCACAATCAAAACATTTCATTTGTTGTCAATTATTCATTACTTTGAAGGTTCTGAAGGGGTCGTTAATATGGAAATAAGCTGGCCATGCTAACAAGGTTGTAGTATCTGATTCTTTCTTTAGTTTTATTTTAGGCTAATATTTAGTGATTTCCTCTCATATTCATGAAGCCTGCTCTTCAAACGAAACAAGACGCTTTAAACTCCGTCTAATGGAACTCTTTGATAGCTTCAAGTTCAGCTTCTCGTCAAGTTAAACCTCCCAAAACTCATCCAGTAGCTTTTTTTTAATGTTATTTAACAGTTTTCATGTTTTCATACCTGACTGTGTTCATGTCTACTTCCTCTCACAGGCTGGAGAGAGAGAGAGAGAGGGAGACAGAGAGAGAGAGAGAGAGACAGAGAGAGAGACAGAGACAGAGAGAGAGAGACAGAGACAGAGAGAGAGAGAGAGAGAGAGAGAGACAGACAGAGAGAGAGAGAGAGAGAGACAGACAGACAGAGATCCCTGAAGTTCCCGTCTGCAGCTTTTCACGGTTTGGCTCCTCTACCGTTAATTAACGGGATGAAGAGTCACCACTACCTTTACCAACTGTCAGATGGTAGAGACTGGAAGAAGAAGCCCTGTGGCTGTTTAAGGTAATTACTTCTGCTTCCTGTTACCTGCCTCATCAACCTGCACATGATGGACTTTATTTCTAAATGTCTATTGCAGAGCATCTTAAGAACAGTTACTGCTAAATATGGAACCTCGTCACGTTCTACGTCTTCTAACTTTGTCTCCTTTTAATTATTTTGCATTTTTCTACAATATATTCTGTAACAAAGCCTCCAGACTCCATCACCTTTCCTCAGAGCTCAGAGAACATTTGTGACTCCTGGTCAGCACAACTAAAAGTCACTTTCATTTATTAAATCATTAAATGTTCTTCCACAGTGAGGCCCAACAGGAAACTGTATTAAATGTGATTTAATGTTTGTGGAGAAAATAAAAGCTTTTTTTTTTTCTATCAAACTAAAGAATGAATTATTTTTTATCTGGATTGTTCATAACATTTTGTCCCTGTTGTAAAAGTGTTTTCAGCAGCAGCCAGGTTTAGTGGTGAAACATCAGTCTGAGGCTTTAAAAGGACGTTTGTCTGTCGTTCACCGTGTCACTAAGGTTTGGTGAAGCTTTGGAGGAAGAATCATTCTGAGTCAGGAGTCGATGATTCAGAGAGAAGAAACATGTGTGTTTCATTTATCTTTGGTTTATGAAACAGAAACTGAAGAAACTCTCCTGTTATCATGAAGACCTACAGGCTGACATCTTAATGACAGATTGGGATTTTCAAACTAGATGCTGAAAGTTTAAAACTATCAAACACCCCTTCTACAACTTGGTACCGTCCAGCTCCCCCTTCTATAAACCACATTGGATTCTTCCACTTCCTGTTTGTCAGTCTGGCCTTCTACCTGGACAGGTGTGGATGGAGCACATGGAACAAACATTTGGGTAATTTGAATCTACGAATGAATGAGACTGAATGTGAATGTTTATTTCTCTGTTAACCTGAAATCCTTCAAATCAAACATTTACCAATGAAATCATTGAATAAAAAGTCCCAGATTAAAATTCATTGATATTCATTCAAACCAGTTTAGTGAAGAAGTTTAGTCAAACACCACCAGCTGTAAATGTGATGATGAAAATCAGATAACAACACAGGACACCACAATTAAAGAGACACAAAGACAGACACTGCTGCTGGATGAAAGACTGAAGTTGTGACGTTTGGTTGAAAGTTTTATTTTTAGGGTCCGAGCAACGAAAAGTCCTGATCATCTTCAGACGCCTTTGTTCAACCAAACATTTTAACGTCTAAGGGCCTTGAGCTCTGGCGTGGTAAAATGGCTCTGTAGCGCCATCTTTGGACCACCCACTAAAACCTGTTGGGTCTAAACATCTGGAAATATGTCACATGTATGTAACATCCCAGGACGAACAAAAAAGTCAGTTGGAGCCGTGTTCTAAACCCAACAGGAAGTCTGCTATGTTGGTAAAACTGTTAAAGTTGGACAAACCTTTGGTTGTGTCTTGGTTGCCCTCAGGCTTGATGCCTTATCAGATTGACTTCAAAATTTGGAAATAAGTTGTCGAAAGAAAGGCGAAGGGACCTGACATAAGTCTTTGAGTTTTCGTCAAAGTGTCGTGGGTGTTCTGGCCCCTCAAAGTTTCATGACATGCCATGCTCTGGTATTCACTCAACCAAACCTTGTCTCATCTTCAGTCCTTTAATCAGGCAGCAATAGCTGTCTTGTTGTCTCTTTATTTTTATTTTTTATGTGAAGGTCCAATGTCAAACCTTTTTCTTTGTAACTTCACATTTATTTATTCAAATTCATTGCTACCCATCCAAACCACTACAGTAATAAAGGCCAGACTGTCCCCCACCACCAGGTCAACCACAACTAAAGACACATGAAGACAGCTGCTGCTAAGTGATGAAAGAATATCTGAGCTGAAGAAAGTTTAAAGAATGAAAACATTTGCCTTTAAGCGTGTAACATAACCAGGTAGACTGGAGACTCTGGTCGTCCTTCATCAAGCACCAATAGATGTCTTCATGTCTCTCTGTGTTTCTGTTGTTACCTCACTTTTACTAAAATGTTAACTTTCTCTCACCATCCTATCCTATGACTTTATGACTTCTTTTATAATAGTAGAGGAACAGATAGTAATAAAATAGTGACATTAGTAAATGTTAGTCAGTTTTGTTCTAACCTCGTCCTTCTATTGGTCCAGAACATGGAGAGGGGACACAGCCATGATGATGTCCAGGACTTCACCCAAACAACAGGAACCAGGCAACACATGACAGCATATAAGTATATGACATTACTATTTAAAACTGTTTTAAAATGAACCATTATAACTAATCCTAAGAAGACTTTTCATCAAAAGTTCATCAAGTCTCAAAAGTCTCACAAATGTCCAACCATGAACCAGAAAAGTCCTGGTGCTGCGGCTAAGGATTCATCCAGCACTCGTCCCCCTGGCCCCTGACCTATTCCTCCATGTGTTTCCTTCTTAGAGCCTTTCAGTCTTTAGTTTGAGTGTTGGACTTCAAAAGTCACTAATGTTGTGACAGTCAGGGACTTTTGAAGTCCAACACTCAAACACTCTTCTAACAGCCTGGACTATTCGCCCACATGCTTCCTCTCTGTCTTAGAGCCTTTCAGTCTTGACTGACGTTGTTTTATTATTATTGTTTGTGGAACTGGATTCATCATGGTGTGTGAATCATTGGAAGGCTGCTGTAACTGCAGATGACCACTGGATGTCACTGGTAGTGTCTGTCTTTGAGGCTTTGATCTAAACTCCAGAGACTCTGAGAAGAGAGGAGCTAAGAACAAGGAGTTACTAGGAGATCTATGTAGTTACTGGCAGTGACCACTGGAGGGCAGTCATCGCGATAGTTTGAAAACACTTCCTGTCCTCTGTGTTGATTAAATGGATCAGGATCAGGTGTGACTCTAATGTATCTGAGCTTCATCACTCCTCCTCCTCCTCCTCCTCCTCTTCCTCTGGATGTCTCAGTCTCAGCGTCGTGGCTTCTTCTCTCCTGCTGAAGGTAAAAGCGTTTCTCTCGTTCTTCTCCTTTACTCTGGTGTCGCTTTGTTTGCAGTGTTTGTGTTGATGAACAGGCTGCGTTCACCTGCGCAGGTGAGTCTGTTTTCAGAGCAGCGAGCGTCCTCCTGCCTCTGACTGTTAAAGAGTAAAAACAGACTGTGCAGACTGACCTGCTGCTTCCTCTCAGTCTCAGTGTTCACCACTAAGTCACTGAACTGACTGACAGTTGATCAACTCACTGTAGAAACATTAAAGCAACACACGGACAGAGTCAACGTGTTGCTGCTCTGCTGTCTCCACTTCCTGCTAAATCCGCTGCGTTCAGGACAAATCGGACATTTCAGACACGTTGGTGAAATCCACCTGCATTTAGAAAAACGATAAACTGACAAAATAAATGTTGATTTAAAGCAGATTTTCTGGATTTTATCAACAATAAAACTAATAAGTAAAGTTGTTGATCTGATCACTGCAGAAACAAATGTCCTGACAGTTCAGTCTGTTACTGATCATCTCAAAATGATACAAACATGGGATGATTATTTAAGATGAACCTTTATTTAAAAGTGATGCAGCAGAAATATAAACTAATAAAAATCAAACAGCTGTCTACATACAGTCATGTCAGAGTTAAATCTGTCTGTAAATAAGAAGAATAATGTAGATGGAGCGTTTAAATCAATACTTGGTCTATAAATTAAAATGCTGAGGCTCCGTCTGTAAAAGCAGCTCTAATTAGATAAACAGTGTCTCAGTGTCTCTAATATTTTGGACTTTCCATCACATATTAATTAATGTCCTGTCATGTGACGTGCTCTTATTGTGATCTATTGTCCTGTCCTATGTCTTATCATGTTCTTGTGTTTCCTGCCTCTGGACTGCAGATGAAAATTAGCATTGTTGCTATAATCTGTTTGTGTCTGAATAGATGTTCATTAATGTGCACTGTCCCTATCAAATAAATATGTTAACTTTACAACAGGAACAAATGATCAACGTCTGAGGTGGGAACTCCTGGTTGACTCCACATGGAACGTCCTCCTCTTGTTTGTTTGTAGCTGTTCATGTCATTTAGACTGAGTTCAGTCATTTTTCAGATTAATTTGAATTTTGCGGACGTTGATAAATCCTCTAAATGTTTCTGTCTCCTCTTCCTCCTCCAGTAAATCCAGGATGAGTCGTGTTCCAGATGAAAACTGAAGATGAGTCGTCGTCACCTTCTCATGCTGTTCCTTTCCTCAGAGCTCGTCTCATCATGAGCTTCACAGAGAAATCTTCTGACTTCAGGTCAGCACAGTCTCCTCAGAAACAGAGAAACTAAGACACATGGATAGGTTTTTATTCTTGTACCTGCAGCAAAAAAATAAGTAGTACAGAGAAATGGAAGTAATTGTAAATAAGAGTGACTTTATTTTTATGAAATGATAAAATGTACTTCCACAGTGAGGCCTAAGAGGAAACTGTATTAAATGTGATTTAATGTTTGTGGAGAAAATAAAAGCTTTTCTGTCAAACTAAATGTGTTTTTATTTTTGATCTGGATTGTTGATAATATTTTGTCCCTGTTGTTAAAGTGTTTTCAGCAGCAGCCAGGTTTGGTGGTGACGTTTTGGAGGTTGTGTGTTCATGTCCAGGTCAGACAGTCGCCCTCATCACCTGAGTTATTCCAGAGAAAGAGTCATGTGACTCGATGACTCACGAGACGAAGAACGGAGAGATTATGTGGAAATCATGATAAGGAGGGTGGGTGGCTCTAGCTCAGGAGGTAAAGCAAGCTGTTCACCAACTACAAGATCAGGAGTTCAATCCCCAGACTGTGCACAAGCTCAGAGAACCAAAGTAGATGAAGTGCAGTGGGTTGGGCCTCCAGACGTGCAGGGTGTGCGAGGCGAAGCCTCGCACACCCTGCACTTCATCTGTCTTAATGTGGGGTTTGTGAGAGGCAGAGCCGGAGGCGCAGCCGGAGGCTCTGCCTCTCTCAAACCCCTATTTTTTACTAACGCTTCATCTGCCTTTTTTTTTACTAAGTGTTTTTTCACCTTTTTTTACTAAGTGTTTTTGTTACTAAGTGTTTCTTCACCTCCAAATGTCTAAACCTTATAACAGCCACTCCACTGATGTCGATCTAAAGTCATAAATACTGACACAATGATGCTTTTTATGACTTTTATTAAAACAGTTCACACACAAACTAACAACAATCCAGATTCGTTCTTTGACATCTTGATCTTCCTCAGCTTGAATGTTTCCCTCAGATCGTCTGGTCCAGGTTCTGCGCTGTCATCCATCGTGTTTTCTCTCACCTGCAGCAAACACACATCAGTTTATTGAGAACTGTTCCTGACAGTAAATTAATAAAATGCACATTTCTGTTGTTCCAGTCTCGTCTGTTGATTTTTTTCATAAACTAAGTGTCAGACAACAAAAAGTTGAGCTTACCATGAAGAGCTGGATGCCTCTGACACTGATGTGCAGCTTGCTGAGCTGAGGAGACCAACACATGATGCCTAACACTTGGAACAACCAGGAGATTTAACCAGCAGCCTCATCTGAAACACAAGTGACAGACATATCAAACTTTAGCTCAAGCTGATGCTAACAGTTAGCATTCAGTTCCTTCGTCTTCAAAGCCACCAACACACCTGCACTAAGTTTGGACACAGGCTGCTTCCTCTCCTACAGATGGACACACTAAACTGGTCTTGGACACTTCCAGCGTCCTGGTCAGTCACAGCTTTACTCTGAGTCCCAGAAGCAGCAGAGAGATCATCTGTCAGGAGGGATAACTTCTAAGATCTGTCTCTCCATGAGTCCACTCTGAAATGAATCTGGAACAGAGATGAGGACATGCACGAGGGTCAAATGAAATCAAAATGTCTTGATGAATCCTGAATCCCTGCAGGATTTACCTTCAAGTCTCTGACCTCTGAGCAGCATTTCAGGAGTAACATGGTTGTTCTGAGGACTTGGTCCTGGTGGAAACTCACTGCATCACTGACTGTTTTCCTGAACATCATTTATTAAATATATTTATAAATTTAAGTCTTGGCTTGGTACTGTATGGACATGTTAACATTTCAACTTTATAAAATATTAACAGTAAACTATTACGATTAATATTGAATTGATACTCAAACTAGTTTCATTTCAGATGAAGCAGGTACAAAGTTACAGAATATTTCTTCTTAACTTTAGCAAAACAACACAAGCTAGTCAGCTATTAGCTTCGATGCTAACAGATAAATACGAACAGGTAGTTGGACATGTACCTGGACATAACTCTGTTTTATGTCTATTTTAATTATTTAAATTTTCCTCGTCACACAGTCGCAAGATATTTTATCTTAAGACAAACAACACGTTAGCTTGAGACCGAAGTTACGTTAATCAGGTTAATTACCAGCACCTGATCACTACTTCCGGTTAGTGATTAGATCCAAAAACTAAATAAAGTTAAATAAACTAACTGCTCAAGTTTTTCAAGAAGTACATGTCTTTGTTATTCAAATATAAGAAACTGACATCAAAACAAATTTTAAACGTTTTTTTGTTATTATTTTTACAAAGTACTATACCATAACATTTTTATTAAATTAAATTTAATTCAATTGTGTGATCTTCCCTATCTCCTCCAGGTGTATAACATAATTCATTAATTATATTGTTATTTTCAAGTACCTTTCTTCAACTGCGTTCAAAATATAAAACAATAGCAGTATTACTATTAATATTGCTATTTCAGATGAAGCAGGTGCAAAGCTACAGAATATTTCTTCTTAACTTTAGCAAAACAAAACAAGCTATAGCCTACCGCTATTAGCTTCGAAGCTAACAGGTAAACACTAACAGACAGTCGGGAACTTACCACGGGATATCACTGTACCTGGACATAAATCTCGATGTTTTTGTGTCTTTTTTTATGATTTCCTTTTCATAGAGTCACAAAATAATTTATCTTAGGACAAACAACGCCTTGAGATCGAAGTTACGTTAATCAGGCAAATTAGGGGACACCTGTTCACTACTTCCGGTTAGTGCTGTATGCAAAAACTAAATAAAGTTAAATAAACTGCTCAAGTGTTTTAAAAAAAAGTACCGGTCTTTGTTATTAAAATCCTAAATTATAATAATTATTAGTATTATTAGTGATTTTGTACTGCCAGGTAAACTAATGTTTTATTCATCAACGTAATCCTTTATTCAATAAAGTCAGTGACTTATTTCCGGTTTACGTTCTTTTTTTAATTCTATGTTAAAAAGGTGTTTTTGTCTCTTCGATTGAATTATAAGAAACTGATATTAAATATATATATATTAATTTTTTAATTTTTACAACGTACTATACCATGACATTTTTATTAAATATAACTTCGAACTGCGTTCAAAATATAAAATAACAGTATTACTATTGATACTGACAATTTAGATGAAGCAGGTGCAAAGCTACAGAATATTTTTTCTTAACTTTAGCAAAACAACACAAGCTACACCGCTATTAGCTTCGAAGCTAACAGGTAAACACGAGGTAATCAGGGCAGGTAGCTGCTGTAACACGGAATATCACTGTACCTGGACATAACTCTCGATGTCTTCGTGTCTGTTGTTTCATGTATTTCCTCTTCATAGAGTCGCAGGTTATTTTATTTTAAAACAAACTAAATCTTAGCTCGAAATTGAAGTTACGTTGCATGCTAAACGTTCATCAGGTTAATTAGCCGACACCTGTTCAGCACTTCCGGTTAATGCTAAGACCCAAAAACTAAATAAAGTTTATTAAACGCCTCAGGTATTTCAAAAAAAAGTGCTCGTCTTTGTCATAACAATTAAAATTATTACTATTATTATTAGTGATTTTGTACTGCTAGGTAAACTAATGTTTTATTTATCAACGTAATCATTGATACAATAAAGTCAATGAGTCGCTTCCGGTTAACAATTTTATTTTATTTTAAAAATGTGTCTTGTTTTTGAGTTATACTAAACTGAGACATTAAAGAGTTAAAACAAAACTAAAGTAAACCATAAATTCTTCCTTTACAAATTTAAGAATCAAACCAATGTATACTGAGATGTTTTAGTAGAAAGGTGCCGTGTTAAACCAGTAGTCAAAGATCTACCTCCACTGTTTAATTGTTAAATCTTGTGTGACTGTACCTTTGAAGCCCTCGTGGATTTTAGTCTCGTCTCCGACCAAATCCACAACAGCGTCAGATCTGTGTTTCCGTGTATTGTTGGTGATAGGGTCAGTGTCAGGGCCTGGGCCTGGGTGAACTGGTAGGGACGGGACAGACAGCTCCATGATACTGACGTTTAGTGAATGTGAAAGCTGGCTCAGCCCCGCGGGAGAAGATGTCACCTTAAAAAATGATTTCAAAACAGTAATTAATTCACTTTTAGTTAACAGAACGTGAGTAACTGATACAGTGAACTACTACAAACTAAATCAGACACAGTTTTCACAGCATTGATTTATTCAGGTTTGTCAGTGACGACACAAACAAAAGGAGAAAAATAATCCTGATGTTACTGAACCACAAGTCACGCACTAAACCGGTAACACAGCAGGTTTCAGAGGACAAATTCATCTCTCTATATCATCTCAATCTGGTGGAAAGGTTGTCTTTGAAGGAGTGTCCTTTGTCCTTCAGGTGCAGGTGGACAGCTGAATGGTTTCCTGATGTGATGGCTCTCCTGTGTTGGTACATGAGTTTGTGGATGGGTTGTTTGGTCGACTGGGCAACGTGTGACGGACGCGTCGTAGTCTACCCCCTGAATAAATTACCATCTGTAAAATGCAAAAAGGCCATTTTAGAGATCGGTGCCACCAGCACATTCCCATGTGCCGCAGGATTACTAAACTTTATCAGCTTCCTGTTTACAAAACGATTCCCTTTAACTGTATTTAGTGAAATAATTAAATAGGTGGATGTTAAATCATTAACTCTCTATGACTGGAATCCTTTCTGTACCATCTTGTTGGGAAATTTGCACAAGAATCACTTCTAAACGTCGTCTTTACAGAGATGTAAATAATGTAAATATAATTACAGATTTTCTACAGAAAAGTAAATGAAGAAATTTATAAAACTTTATATTCTAATGTTTACTGTGAAACTCACTGTTATTGGTGATGAAAGGGTTGGGGACATCTTCGCTCCTTTCAGAGCTGACTGGATTTCTCACGACACAGCCAATCAAATCCTCAGTCGCCTCCTAGAAATGCAGAAGAAAAAAGCTCATGAACCAAAATGCTACATTAGTCTTTATACTTCCAGATTATAGAAGATGATGTTTGGTGTAAAGTCTCAGAGCGATGCTTGAATATGTCACATTCACCTACTAACACCATCATCGTGATTATACCTTTGTTATTTTGAGCTCCTTGGGTTCATTCAGCATGCCCATGTCACCTAATCTCCAGGTACAGGTGACTGGTTCAGCATCTGTAGTGTTGCCTTCACAGGTAAAAACACAGTAGGTCATCTCATCGTCACAGCTTTGGGAGATGGTGGGAGTAGGAACAGCAGCCGATGGAAACAAACAAACATTTCATTAGAGATCAGATGAATAAATTAATATATAAAACACAAACTTGAGTCATATTTCCTCCACTTACAGATAACAGTGATTTCAGTTGTGTTCAGGACTCAGGAGGTTTGAATTATGCCTCCATGTTATGCTGGTGATGGGAGCATCCACAGAGCCTGGACTAAGGACAACTGTGTCTCCTACTTTCTTATACTTGTCTGTAAAATAAAGAACAATATCAAAACCTGTCATTCTTTAACTTATAGCATCAAACTATATTTGTGTAGCTGTATACTCCTGTAGAGCACACAGTATCATTTGGGTCTTTATACATTTTATTTAATTCAATTAGGCCTATGTGATCTTTCTCTATCTCCTCCAGGCGCACAACATAATTTATGAATTATATTGTTATTTTCAAGTCACAGTTTTGGACAGACTATACCATGACGTTTTTTTATGATTTTTTTTCGGCGTACTATACTAAGACGTTTTATTTGACATACTATAGTATGACATTTTTTATGACTTTTTTTTGACATCACTATGACATTTTCATTATTATTCTTGACACACTATGACGTTTTTTAGGATTTTTTGCGACATATTATACTACGACTTTTTTATGACATTTTTCAGCAAACTATACTATGAGGTAATTTTGACTTTTATATTGTGACATTTTTAATGATTTTTTTCGACATAAATTTTTTGACTTTTTTCGACATACTATACTATGACGTTTTTATTAAATTTTTTTTTTTTTTAACATACTATACAATGAGTTTTTTTCAACATACTATGATGGCATTTTTTCCGACATGCTATACTATGACGTTTTTGTCGACATGACCTTTCTTTGGACGTTTTTTTATGATTTTTTCGGCGTACTATACTAAGACGTTTTATTTGACATACTATAGTATGTAAAACAACATAGTATAACTTTTTTATGAGTTTTTTTCAACCTACTACTATCGTTTTTTTTCCGACACACTATACTATAACGTTTTTGTCGACATGCTATAGTATGACCTTTCCTTGGACATACTATACTATGACATTTTTTTCTGATTTTTTTCGGCATACCATACTATGACATTTTATTTGACATACTATTGTATTACATTTTTTATGATGTTTTCGACATACTATACTATGACGTTTTTTAGGATTGTTTTCGACATAGTATACTATGACGTTTTTAGGATTGTTTTCGACATAGTATACTATGAGTTTCTTTATGATTTTTCTCTACATACTAAGAGTTTTTTTCAACATACAATGATGGCATTTTTCCAACATGCTATAGTATGACCCTTTCTTGGACATACTATACTATGACATGTTTTTCTGATTTTTTCGGCATACCATACTTTGACATTGCTTTTGACATTCCATATTATGTAATTTTTTAGATTTCGTCATACTACTATGAGGTTTTTTCAACATAATATACTATGACATTTTTTAGGATTTTTTTCCGACATACTTTACTACGACTTTTTTATGACATTTTTCAGCAAACTATACTATGAGGTAATTTTGACTTGTATATTGTGACATTTTTAATGATTTTTTTCAACATAATTTTTTTGACTTTTTTCGACATACTATACTATGACGTTTTTTTATGATTTTTTTTTACATACTATACAATGAGTTTTTTTCCACATACCATGATGACATTTTTTCCGACATGCTATACTATGACGTTTTTGTCGACATACTATAGTATGACCTTTTTTTGTACATACTATACTATGACATTTTTTTACGTCTTTTTCAACATACAATTTTTATGATTTTTTTCGACACACTATTCTATGACGTTTTTTTCGACATACTGTACTATGACATTTTTTATGACTTTTTTTGACATCACTATGACATTTTTATTATTAGTCTCGACACACTATGACGTTTTTTAGGATTTATTTAACATAGTATAACTTTTTTATGAGTTTTTTTCAACCTACTACTATCGTTTTTTTTCCGACACACTATACTATAACGTTTTTGTCGACATGCTATAGTATGACCTTTCCTTGGACATACTATGCTATGACATAATTTTATGATTTTTTTCGGCATACCATACTATGACATTTTATTTGACATACTATTGTATTACATTTTTTATGATGTTTTCGACATAGTATACTATGACGTTTTTAGGATTGTTTTCGACATAGTATACTATGAGTTTCTTTATGATTTTTCTCTACATACTAAGAGTTTTTTTCAACATACAATGATGGCATTTTTCCAACATGCTATAGTATGACCCTTTCTTGGACATACTATACTATGACATGTTTTTCTGATTTTTTCGGCATACCATACTTTGACATTGCTTTTGACATTCCATATTGTTACGCCCGGCTCTGAGGCCGCAACAACACAAAGGGCAAGGCAGCGCGATGTATCAAAATACAATGTATTTTATTGAGTTGACAACAAAGGAAATGTGCGATGGGGTGTGAGAGTGAGCGTCAGTGGTGTGTGCAGGTGTTTGAGTGGTATGCAGTATGTGTGGTGCATGTTGTCAGGTGCAGAACATAACAAAAGAGGTGCAGCAGGTTGAAGGTCCCGGGGATGAGTGAGAGAGTGAGGCAGCCCACGGCAGGGGTTTATATCAGCCAGCCAATCAGGGAACCATACACAGGCGCTTCCAGCCGTCCGCAATCAGCAGCCTGTAAACACCCCCACACAGCAGACACACCCACAGGACACAGCCATAGGCTGGGGCCGTAACAATATTATGTAATTTTTTAGATTTCGTCATACTACTATGAGGTTTTTTCAACATAATATACTATGACATTTTTTAGGATTTTTTTCCGACATACTTTACTACGACTTTTTTATGACATTTTTCAGCAAACTATACTATGAGGTAATTTTGACTTGTATATTGTGACATTTTTAATGATTTTTTTCAACATAATTTTTTTGACTTTTTTCGACATACTATACTATGACGTTTTTTTATGATTTTTTTTACATACTATACAATGAGTTTTTTTCCACATACCATGATGACATTTTTTCCGACATGCTATACTATGACGTTTTTGTCGACATACTATAGTATGACCTTTTTTTGTACATACTATACTATGACATTTTTTTACGTCTTTTTCAACATACAATTTTTATGATTTTTTTCGACATACTATTCTATGACGTTTTTTTCGACATACTATACTATGACATTTTTTATGACTTTTTTTGACATCACTATGACATTTTTATTATTAGTCTCGACACACTATGACGTTTTTTAGGATTTATTTAACATAGTATAACTTTTTTATGAGTTTTTTTCAACCTACTACTATCGTTTTTTTTCCGACACACTATACTATAACGTTTTTGTCGACATGCTATAGTATGACCTTTTCTTGGACATACTATGCTATGACATTTTTTTCTGAGTTTTTTCGGCATACCATACTATGACGTTTTATTTGACATACTATTGTATTACATTTTTTATGATTTTTTCGACATACTATACTATGACGTTTTTAGGATTGTTTTCGACATACTATACTATGACGTTTTTTAGGATTGTTTTCGACATAGTATACTATGACTTTTTTTATGATTTTTCTCTGCATACTATACTAAGAGTTTTTTTTCAACGTACAATGATGGCATTTTTCCAACATGCTATACTATGACGTTTTTGTCGACATGCTATAGTATGACCTTTTCTTGGACATACTATACTATGACATGTTTTTCTGATTTTTTCGGCATACCATACTTTGACATTGTTTTTGACATTCTATATTATGGCATTTTTTCAGATTTCGTCATACTACTATGAGGTTTTTTCAACATAATATACTATGACATTTTTTAGGATTTTTTTCCGACATACTATACTACGACTTTTTTATGACATTTTTCAGCAAACTATAATATGAGGTAATTTTGACTTGTATATTGTGACGTTTTTTTATGATTTTTTTTACATACTATACAATGAGTTTTTTTCAACATACTATGATGGCATTTTTTCCGACATGCTATACTATGACGTTTTTGTCGACATGCTATAGTATGACCTTTCCTTGGACGTTTTTTTATGATTTTTTCGGCGTACTGTACTAAGACGTTTTATTTGACATACTATAGCATGACAATTTTTATGATTTTTTTCAACACACTATTCTATGACGTTTTTTTCGACATACTATAGTATGACATTTTCTATGACTTTTTTGACATCACTATGACATTTTTATTATTATTCTCGACACACTATGACGTTTTTTAGGATTTTTTTGACATAGTATGCTATGAGTTTTATTCGACATAATATACTATGACATTTTTTATGACATTTTTCATGATTTTTCTCTACATACTATTCTATGAGTTTTTTTGGACATACTATGATGTTTTAGTCGACATGTATAGTATGACCTTTCCTTGGACATTCTATACTATGACATTTCTTATGATTTTTTCGACATACTATACTATGACGTTTTTAGGATTGTTTTCGACATACTATACTATGACGTTTTTATGATTTTTCTCTACATACTATACTATGAGTTTTTTTCAACATACAATGATGGCATTTTTCCAACATGCTATACTATGACGTTTTTGTCGACATGCTATAGTATGACCTTTTCTTGGACATACTATACTATGACATGTTTTTCTGATTTTTTCGGCATACCATACTTTGACATTGTTTTTGACATTCTATATTATGGCATTTTTTCAGATTTTTTTCGTCATACTACTATGAGGTTTTTTCGACATACTATACTATCAGATTTATTCAACATAATATACTATGACATTTTTTAGGAATTTTTTCCGACATACTATACTACGACTTTTTTATGACATTTTTCAGCAAACTATACTATGAGGTAATTTTGACACATTATATTGTGACATTTTTAATGATTTTTTCGACATACTATAACTTTTTTACGAGTTTTTTTCAACACACTACGATGGCATTTTTTCCGACACACTAAGCTATAACGTTTTTGTCGACATGCCATAGTATGACCTTTCCTTGGACATACTATACTATGACATTTTTTTCTGATTTTTTCGGCATACCATACTATGACGTTTTATTTGACATACTATTGTATTACATTTTTTATGATTTTTTTCGACATACTATACTATGACGTTTTTAGGATTGTTTTTGACATACTATACTATAATGTTTTTTAGGATTGTTTTCGACATAGTATACTATGACGTTTTTTAGGACTGTTTTCGACATAATATACTATGACGTTTTTAGGATTGTTTTCGACATAGTATACAATGACGTTTTTTAGGATTGTTTTCGACATAGTATACTATGACGTTTTTTAGGATTGTTTTCGACATACTATACAATGACGTTTTTTAGGATTGTTTTCAACATAGTATACTATGACGTTTTTTAGGACTGTTTTCGACATAATATACTATGACGTTTTTAGGATTGTTTTCGACATAGTATACAATGACGTTTTTTAGGATTGTTTTCGACATAGTATACTATGACGTTTTTTAGGATTGTTTTCGACATACTATACAATGACGTTTTTTAGGATTGTTTTCGACATACTATAGTATGACTTTTTTATGATTTTTCTCTACATACTATACTAAGAGTTTTTTTCAACATACAGTGATGGCATTTTTCCAACATGCTATACTATGACGTTTTTGTCGACATGCTATAGTGTGACCTTTTCTTGGACATACTATACTATGACATGTTTTTCTGATTTTTTCGGCATACCATACTTTGACATTGTTTTTGACATTCTATGTTATGGCATTTTTTCAGATTTCGTCATACTACTATGAGGTTTTTTCAACATAATATACTATGACATTTTTTAGGATTTTTTTCCGACATACTATACTACGACTTTTTTATGACATTTTTCAGCAAACTATACTATGAGGTAATTTTGACTTGTATATTGCGACATTTTTAATAATTTTTTTCAACATACATTTTTTGACTTTTTTCGACATACTATACTATGACCTTTTTTTATGATTTTTTTTACATACTATACAATGAGTTTTTTTCCACATACCATGATGACATTTTTTCCGACATGCTATACTATGACGTTTTATTTGACATACTAGCTCCTCTTCTGTGGAACAAACTACCTTTCTGGGTTCGGGAGGCAGACACGGTCAACACCTTCAAGAGTAGACTTAAGACTTTCCTTTTTGACAGCGCCTATAGTTAGGGGTGACTCAGGTCATCCCTTAGTTATGCTGCCATAGGATTAGACTACCGGGGGACCTCTGGGTTATGCCTAGCCAGGCACAGTACTGGTCGAAGATGTAATCATCTCCCTTTACTGATAACCCTCTCTCTCTCTCTCTCTCTCTCTCTCTCTCTCTCTCTCTCTCTCTCTCTCTCTCTCTCTCTCTCTCTCTCTCTCTCTCTCTCTCTCTCTCTCTCTCTCTCTCTCTCTCTCTCTCTCTCTCTCTCTCTCTGTCTCTCTCTCTCCCCAATCACCATTACCGTCACTGCTAGCTACTAACTAAACTTCTTCCCCGGAGTTCTCTGTGCTTTGTCGTCCAGCAGGTTCTCATGGATCGTGGCTGCTGCTGTGGTCTACTGCTGACATCCACCATATAAAGCATTACTGTCATTATTGTTACCATATCTCCACTTCAGTTAGTTCATGATTTACTGCTGCTGTGCATTTGTGTCTCTCTATCACAGGTTCCACTGCTACTGTAATCATTCTATCATTCATTGTAATTCATTGTCATTTCATCTTTCATTGTAATTGTACAATATGTCTGTGTTGATTTGTACATGTGACATCCATTGCACGTCTGTCCGTCCTGGGAGAGGGATCCCTTCTCTGTGGCTCTCCCTGAGGTTTCTTCCACATTTTTTCCCTGTTAATAGGGTTTTTTGTGGGCAAGTTTTTCCTCACTCGAACCGAGGGTCTAAGGACAGAGGGTGTCACTCCCTGTACAGATTGTAAAGCCCTCTGAGGCAAAACATGTTTTGTGAATTTGGGCTATACAAATAAAATTTGATTTGATTTGATTTTGACTATATGACAATTTTTATGATTTTTTTCGACACACTATTCTATGACGTTTTTTTCGACATACTATAGTATGACATTTTCTATGACTTTTTTGACATCACTATGACATTTTTATTATTATTCTCGACACACTATGACGTTTTTTAGGATTTTTTTGACATAGTATGCTATGAGTTTTATTCGACATAATATACTATGACATTTTTTATGACATTTTTCATGATTTTGCTCTACATACTATTCTATGAGTTTTTTTTGGACATACTATGATGACATTTTTTCCGACACATACTATGACGTTTTTGTCGACATGCTATTGTATTACATTTTTTATGATTTTTCGACATACTATACTATGACGTTTTTAGGATTGTTTTCGACATACTATGACGTTTTTATGATTTTTCTCTACATACTATACTAAGAGTTTTTTTCAACATACAATGATGGCATTTTTCCAAAATGCTATACGTTTTTCTCGACATGCTATAGTATGACCCTTTCTTGGACATACTATACTATGACATGTTTTTCTGATTTTTTCGGCATACGAAACTTTGACATTGTTTTTGACATTCTATAGTATGGCATTTTTTATGTTTTTTTTCGTCATACTACTATGAGGTTTTTACTATACTATCAGATTTATTCAACATAATATACTATGACATTTTTTAGGATTTTTTTCCGACATACTATACTACGACTTTATGACATTTTTCAGCAAACTATGACTTTTTCCGACATACTATACTATGACGTTTTTTATGATTTTTTTCGACATACTATACAATGAGTTTTTTCCGACATACGATGATGACATTTTTTCCGACATGCTATAGTATGACCTTTTTTTGGACAGACTATACCATGACGTTTTTTTATGATTTTTTCGGCGTACTATACTAAGACTTACCATTCTAAGGCCTTTTTTTTCGACATTCTATAGTATGACATTTTTAATGACTTTTTTTTACATCACTATGACATTTTTATTATTATTCTTGACACACTGACGTTTTGTAGGATTTCTTTGACATAGTATACTATGACCTTTTTTTGGACATATTATGCTATGACATTTTTTTATGATTTATTCGACATAATATACTATGACATTTTTTATGACATTTTTCAGGATTTTTCTCTACATACTATTTTATGAGTTTTTTTCGACATACTATGATGACATTTTTGGACATGCTATACTATGACCTTTTTTGGACATACTATATTATGACATTTTTTATGATTGTTTTTGACATTCTATATTATGGCATTTTTTCAGATTTTTTTCGTCATACTGTACTACGACTTTTTTGACATTTTTCAGCCAACTATACTATGAGGTAATTTTGACTATTATGTTGTGGCATTTTTAATGATTTTTTCAACATAAATTTTTTGACTTTTTTCGACATACTATACTATGACGTTTTTATTAAAAAAAAATAATTTTTTAACATACTATACAATGAGTTTTTTTCAACATACTATGATGGCATTTTTTCCGACATGCTATACTATGACGTTTTTGTCGACATGCTATAGTATGACCTTTCTTTGGACGTTTTTTTATGATTTTTTCGGCGTACTATACTAAGACGTTTTATTTGACATACTATAGTATGTCAAAACAACATAGTATAACTTTTTTATGAGTTTTTTTCAACCTACTACTATCGTTTTTTTTCCGACACACTATACTATAACGTTTTTGTCGACATGTATAGTATGACCTTTCCTTGGACATTCTATACTATGACATTTCTTATGATTTTTTCGACATACTATACTATGACGTTTTTAGGATTGTTTTCGACATACTATACTATGACGTTTTTATGATTTTTCTCTACATACTATACTATGAGTTTTTTTCAACATACAATGATGGCATTTTTCCAACATGCTATACTATGACGTTTTTGTCGACATGCTATAGTATGACCTTTTCTTGGACATACTATACTATGACATGTTTTTCTGATTTTTTCGGCATACCATACTTTGACATTGTTTTTGACATTCTATATTATGGCATTTTTTCAGATTTTTTTCGTCATACTACTATGAGGTTTTTTCGACATACTATACTATCAGATTTATTCAACATAATATACTATGACATTTTTTAGGAATTTTTTCCGACATACTATACTACGACTTTTTTATGACATTTCTCAGCCAACTATACTATGAGGTAATTTTGACTATTATGTTGTGGCATTTTTAATGATTTTTTCAACATAAATGTTTTGACTTTTTTCGACATACTATACTATGACGTTTTTATTAAAAAAAAAATTTTTTTTAACATACTATACAATGAGTTTTTTTCAACATACTATGATGGCATTTTTTCCGACATGCTATACTATGACGTTTTTGTCGACATGCTATAGTATGACCTTTCTTTGGACGTTTTTTTATGATTTTTTCGGCGTACTATACTAAGACGTTTTATTTGACATACTATAGTATGTCAAAACAACATAGTATAACTTTTTTATGAGTTTTTTTCAACCTACTACTATCGTTTTTTTTCCGACACACTATACTATAACGTTTTTGTCGACATGTATAGTATGACCTTTCCTTGGACATTCTATACTATGACATTTCTTATGATTTTTTCGACATACTATACTATGACGTTTTTAGGATTGTTTTCGACATACTATACTATGACGTTTTTATGATTTTTCTCTACATACTATACTATGAGTTTTTTTCAACATACAATGATGGCATTTTTCCAACATGCTATACTATGACGTTTTTGTCGACATGCTATAGTATGACCTTTTCTTGGACATACTATACTATGACATGTTTTTCTGATTTTTTCGGCATACCATACTTTGACATTGTTTTTGACATTCTATATTATGGCATTTTTTCAGATTTTTTTCGTCATACTACTATGAGGTTTTTTCGACATACTATACTATCAGATTTATTCAACATAATATACTATGACATTTTTTAGGAATTTTTTCCGACATACTATACTACGACTTTTTTATGACATTTCTCAGCCAACTATACTATGAGGTAATTTTGACTATTATGTTGTGGCATTTTTAATGATTTTTTCAACATAAATGTTTTGACTTTTTTCGACATACTATACTATGACGTTTTTATTAAAAAAAAAAATTTTTTAACATACTATACAATGAGTTTTTTTCAACATACTATGATGGCATTTTTTCCGACATGCTATACTATGACGTTTTTGTCGACATGCTATAGTATGACCTTTCTTTGGACGTTTTTTTATGATTTTTTCGGCGTACTATACTAAGACGTTTTATTTGACATACTATAGTATGTCAAAACAACATAGTATAACTTTTTTATGAGTTTTTTTCAACCTACTACTATCGTTTTTTTTCCGACACACTATACTATAACGTTTTTGTCGACATGTATAGTATGACCTTTCCTTGGACATTCTATACTATGACATTTCTTATGATTTTTTCGACATACTATACTATGACGTTTTTAGGATTGTTTTCGACATACTATACTATGACTTTTTTTATGATTTTTCTCTACATACTATACTATGAGTTTTTTTCAACATACAATGATGGCATTTTTCCAACATGCTATACTATGACGTTTTTGTCGACATGCTATAGTATGACCTTTTCTTGGACATACTATACTATGACATGTTTTTCTGATTTTTTCGGCATACCATACTTTGACATTGTTTTTGACATTCTATATTATGGCATTTTTTCAGATTTTTTTCGTCATACTACTATGAGGTTTTTTCGACATACTATACTATCAGATTTATTCAACATAATATACTATGACATTTTTTAGGAATTTTTTCCGACATACTATACTACGACTTTTTTATGACATTTTTTAGCCAACTATACTATGAGGTAATTTTGACTATTATGTTGTGGCATTTTTAATGATTTTTTCAACATAAATTTTTTGACTTTTTTCGACATACTATACTATGACTTTTTTTTATGATTTTTTTTATATACTATACAATGAGTTTTTTTCCACATACTATGATGACCTTTTTTTGTACATACTATACTATGACATTTTTTTTACGTCTTTTTCAACATACATTTTTTAGGATTTTTTTCCGACATACTATACTACGACTTTTTTATGACATTTTTCAGCATACTATACTATGAGGTAATTTTGACACATTATATTGTGACATTTTTAATGATTTTTTCGACATACTATAACTTTTTTATGAGTTTTTTTCAACACACTACGATGGCATTTTTTCCGACACACTATACTATAACGTTTTTGTCGACATGCCATAGTATGACCTTTCCTTGGACATACTATACTATGACATTTTTTTCTGATTTTTTCGGCATACCATACTATGACGTTTTATTTGACATACTATTGTATTACATTTTTTATGATTTTTTTGACGTTTTAGGATTGTTTTCGACATAGTATACTATGACGTTTTTTAGGATTGTTTTCGACATACTATACTATGACGTTTTTTAGGATTGTTTTCGACATACTATACTATGACGTTTTTAGGATTGTTTTCGACATAGTATACAATGACGTTTTTTAGGATAGTTTTCGACATAGTATACTATGACGTTTTTTAGGATTGTTTTCGACATACTATACAATGACGTTTTTTAGGATTGTTTTCGACATACTATAGTATGACTTTTTTTATGATTTTTCTCTACATACTATACTAAGAGTTTTTTTCAACATACAATGATGGCATTTTTCCAACATGCTATACTATGACGTTTTTGTCGACATGCTATAGTATGACCTTTTCTTGGACATACTATACTATGACATGTTTTATTTTAGGATTTTTTTTCGACATACTATACAATGAGTTTTTTCCGACATACCATGATGACATTTTTTCAGACATGCTATAGTATGACCTTTTTTTGGACAGACTATACCATGACGTTTTTTTATGATTTTTTCGGCGTACTATACTAAGACTTACCATTCTGAGGCCTTTTTTTTCGACATACTATAGTATGACTTTTTTTAGGATTTTTCTCTACATACTATACTAAGAGTTTTTTTCAACATACAATGATGGCATTTTTCCAACATGCTATACTATGACGTTTTTGTCGACATGCTATAGTATGACCTTTTCTTGGACATACTATACTATGACATGTTTTTCTGATTTTTCGGCATACGATACTTTGACATTTTTTATGATTTTTTTCTTCACAGTTTATCTCTCGGTTGTCATATTGTGCAAAGTATTTGCTTGTTCGATTAAAAAACTTAAACCATCTTTTCTACCGTTGTATTTCATGGTTGTCCTTTACAATGAGTATTCGTTTCTTAGGCTGTATCATGTAACTATTCGAATTTCTTTATTGAAGAAGGGTTCAGCCTGGTGTCTACTGCTGCTTTTCTAAAAATTTTCTCTTCCTAGTAAAATGGGTTTCAATATAGTCGCCACATTGAATCAGTCAATCAATCAATAAATATTTATTTGTATAGCACCTTCCAAATGTGCTTTCCAGGGTAAAAACAAGAACAAAAGTAATAGTGACATGTCCAAGTTTTCTTTAAAAAGTGTCTTTTGACTGTATTAATACATCAGAAAACTGATGGCACATTCAAACAGAAGCAAATAGTTAGAAAAACTAAACATCTGTCAAAAACGTTTGACAGATTACATACACTACAAACCATAACATTCACATTGATTTCTTATGGCATCAAGTGTCAATAAAAGTCATAGCACTGTATGTCGAAAAAAGTCATAAAAAATATCACACTATAGAAAGTCGAAAAAAAAGGTCATAGTATAAAATGTTAAACTCATGAGATAATGTCATAGTATAGCATTCCAAAAACTGAAAAAAAACTTTCATAGTAAAACATGCCCAAAAAATGATAAAAAACGTCATACTGTAGTATGTCGAAAAAAAAACATAAAAAAATGCCATAGTATAGTAAAATTGTAAAAAAACAAAGTCGTAGTGTAATATGTCGGACAAAATGTCATAGTATGTAGTATGTACAAAAAACAGTCGTATGCCATAAAAAAAATCATAAGACATGTCGTACTATAGTATGTAGTAAAAAAAAGTCATAGTACAGTATGTAGAAAAAACATCATGCTTCAGACATAGTAAAAAAGTCATAGCATAAAATGTCGAAAAAAATCATAAAAAGAGTTGTCATGTGCTATATCGAAAAACAACTCATACGATAGTGTATCAAAAAAATCATAAAAAATGTCATAGTATAGTATGTCCAAAAAAACATATGCCAAAAAAAATCATCAACAATGTCATAGGATATTATTATATTATATTACAAAAAAGTCTAAAAAACTGTCATACTATAGTACGTTGAAATAATGTTATACTATATTATGTCGCAAAAAAACTACATACAATAGTATGCAAAAAAGAGAAAAAAAAGTCGTTATGTGCTATATCGAAAAACAACTCATACTATAGTGTATCAAAAAAATCATAAAAAATGTCATAGTATAGCATGTTATAGTATGCTGAAAAAAGTCATGAAAAAAGTCATACTATCGTATGTCGAAAAAAAAACTTCATAGTACATGTCCAAAAAAAATCATAAACAGTGTTAAACAAAATGTCATACTTATAGTATGCTGAAGAAAATTATAAAGAAAAGTCTTATATAAAGAATTATAAAGAAAAGTAATATATAATCAAAATATAGTAAAAAAAAATCATAAAAAATGTCATAGTACAGGATGTCAAAACAAACGTTATAGTATGTTAAAAAAAGGCAAACTATACACCTCATGAAAAATGTCATAGTATAATATGTGAAAAAAAATCATAAATGTCAGAGTATAGTATGTATCATTGTCTGCATTACTGCCTGTATTTCTACAGGGTTTTTTTTTACCTATATTTTAACTGTATGACCTGCATCACTGCAGTATTACAACTGGTATTTTTGCTGCATAGTTACCTTCATCACTGCAGTATTTTTACCCATATTATTACCTACATATTACCTATATCATTGCAGTAGTATTACTTACATTACTACACATATTTTATAGCATTATTACCAATATTTCTGCAGTTATTACCTCTATTTTAACAATATTATGACCTATACCGCTGCAGTATTACTGTATAATTTCAGTATTACCTGTAACATTGCAGTATTATTACCTACAGTATATTATTACCCATCATTTTGCCATATTATTACAGGTATTTTTTCAGTACCATTACCTGTATTGGAAGTTGTGTTTTGCAGTATTACTATTTGGATTTCTGCAGTTTTATTAATTATTAATATCTGCATTGTTACCTGCAATATCACCTATATCAGTGTGACCTGTATCATTGCAGTATTGGTACTTGTGTTTTCCGTCTTTTTACAAACTATATTTTTGCAGTATAAGCACCTGTGAAATTACCCGCACCGCTGCAGCGTTGTTATCTATTTTATTACCTGTGGTATAAACCATATTTTTCTACTACTACTATGCTACACTGTCACAGTCAAACAAAATTAAATACTCACTGGGAGAACTCTTGTCCAGGAGGTCCAAAGGCTGCTGGATCATTGTCTCCCACTATCACTGGAGGGCCAGGAGGACCTGAGGGTCCAGGAGGGCCAGGAGGAGCTGAGGGTCCAGGAGGGCCAGGAGGAGCTGAGGGTCCAGGAGGGCCAGGAGGACCTGGGGGACCAGGAGGGCCAGAAGGACCTAGGGGACCAGGAGGGCCAGAAGGACCTGGGGGACCAGGATACCAAATCTAAATGATTGTGTTGCAAAACAGCATCCAGAGTCAAGAATCAAGAAGAGGAAGAGAAGAAGGAGGAGGATGAGGGAGATGGAGAGCTAATGAAGGCTGCTAAGACTCACCCTCTGATCACCTCCTTCCCTGTGAGGGTCCAGTTTCTTAGCAACACAACAAACACGAGGCCCATCATGTTGGGAACGGCCAGCAGAATCGTCTCCAGATTCTCCACAACATTTCTGCAACTTCTCATAGAAGATAGTTTACTAGAATTAAACTCTATGTGTGCTGGCCTGAGGTGTCCACAAGTGCAGAAAAAACAAAAAAAACAGAATCGAAGAAAAGCGATAGTGTGTTTATTTGAATTTACAATTGGTCACATTTGCACAAATAAAATCATTTTTTTCTCCATACAGGTAAAGTATTTGTTCATCATACATGTGTATGTAAATATATCCAATGAGAAAACGGGTTTTACCTGAAGCACCGTTACATCTCAACAACTTTTACATGAGTTCACACATTAAGGCTGCAGGTTTTTGGAAAGTATCTGGACAGCTCTACATATATGTGCAAACAATTCAATACTGTTATGTACATTTCACATATGTTTTGCACAGATATGAAACAAATATATATAGTTCTTCATAGCCTCCCAGCTAATAGTAGCAGTTTCTAGCCTCCTAGACCAGTGAGCCCATGGCCATTGTCTGTGTAGGTTCTCAGTCATCCAGGTCATGGTAATCCAAAAAAGGTTTCAAAAAAGGCAACTGGACTTGTAGATTTTGGAGAAGACGTTTCACCACTCATCCGAGTAGCTTCTTCAGTTCTGAGGGACTGGTGGGAAGTCTGAGGTTTAAATAGGAACTCTTCCTGAGAAACATTGCTTGTTATGCTAATAACCCGAAACTGGTGCAGCTATTCCCACTAACGACCGGGTACTTACCTTTTGCTTAAGGGGTTACTGTTTTGGTCCTGTTTTGGTCTTACCTATGAATGGTTCTCCAACGACTCTTGTCCGTCTGGGGCTCCAGTGTCAAGGTGTGAATGAGACTGAAACTTCTTGGGGACAGAAGTTAAAACTGTATTGTAAATAGATGGCAAATTGAATCTCAGTCCACCTCCTCTGTTTAGTGAAGGTTTTTCCAGTCTGACATAGATGGCTTCCTTAACTCCTCTTTCAAACCATCTGTCTTCTCTGGCTAAGATTTGGACGTTGTTATCCTCAAAAGAGTGTCCTTTGTCCTTCAAGTGTAGGTGGACTGCTGAATCGTTACCTGATGAGCTGGCTCTCCTGTGCTGGTACATGCGTTTGTGGATAGGTTGTTTGGTTTCCCCAATGTATAGGTCTGTACACTCCTCACTGCACTGAACGGCGTACACCACATTGCTCTGTTTCTGCCTGGGTGTTTTGTCCTTTGGGTGGACCAGTCTCTGCCTGAGTGTGTTCCCTGGTTTGAAGTACACTGGAATACGGTGGTTCCTGAAAATCCTCCTGAGTTTCTCGGACACTCCAGCCACGTAGGGGATGACGATGTTTTTCCTCCTGTCCTTCTCCTCCTCTCTGTCCCTTTTGGGGTATCTTTTTGAGCCTTTCACAAAGGCCCAATTAGGGTACCCACATGTCTTGAGTGCCCGTTTTATGTGTTTTTGCTCCTTCTCCTGGCCATCCGGTCTTGTGGGTACCGTCTGTGCTCTGTGCTGGAGCGTTCTGATGACCCCTAGTTTGTGCTCCAGGGGGTGGTGGGAGTCAAATAATAAGTGCTGATCGGTGTGGGTGGGTTTCCTATATACTTCGATGTTGAGGCTTCTGTCTTCTTCCACATGCACCAAGCAGTCGAGGAAAGCCAGACTACCCCCGCTGATGTCCTCCCGGGTGAACTTGATGTTGCTGTCCACTGCATTGATGTGTTCTGTGAAAGATTCCACAAACAACCTATCCACAAACGCATGTACCAGCACAGGAGAGCCAGCTCATCAGGTAACGATTCAGCAGTCCACCTACACTTGAAGGACAAAGGACACTCTTTTGAGGATAACAACGTCCAAATCTTAGCCAGAGAAGACAGATGGTTTGAAAGAGGAGTTAAGGAAGCCATCTATGTCAGACTGGAAAAACCTTCACTAAACAGAGGAGGTGGACTGAGATTCAATTTGCCATCTATTTACAATACAGTGCTAACTTCTGTCCCCAAGAAGTTTCAGTCTCCTTCACACCTTGACACTGGAGCCCCAGACGGACAAGAGTCGTTGGAGAACCATTCATAGGTAAGACCAAAACAGGACCAAAACAGTAACCCCTTAAGCAAAAGGTAAGTACCCGGTCGTTAGTGGGAATAGCTGCACCAGTTTCGGGTTATTAGCATAACAAGCAATGTTTCTCAGGAAGAGTTCCTATTTAAACCTCAGACTTCCCACCAGTCCCTCAGAACTGAAGAAGCTACTCGGATGAGTGGTGAAACGTCTTCTCCAAAATCTACAAGTCCAGTTGCCTTTTTTGAAACCTTTTTTGGATCCCATGGCCATTATTACAACAGTAAATCTGCATATTATTCATTGTATTTAATTTTACAAGAACAAAGCCTCAGCAAAGACAACAGCCGCCTCTCTTCAATTATTTATTCTCACATCTACCCCTAAGATGAAAAAAATGAAATAAAAAAATGACAAATGCTAATTGTGGTCCATCCCCCAGCTGGGCATCTGAGTGCTCATTAGTTTTAAAGAAGGCTAATCCATTTAGGTTTCTGCATATTGATATGCCAATTGTGTCTAATGGTGGAACAGGCATCCGTCAAGGTAACAGAGCATAAACACCTGCAGGAGCATTAGGGGGAAGTCAGCGTGGTAATAAAGTAGGTGTTAATTGGTGAGGGGAGGACTGTCGGCTAACTCATGTGTGTAATGTACAGACGGGTGAGGAGGAGGAGGAGGAGAGGAGGAGGAGGAGGAGGAGGAGGAGGAGGAGAGGAGGAGGAGGAGGAGGGAGGAGGAGGAGGAGGAGGAGAGGAGGGGGAGGATTCATCAGATTTCACCCTAAAAATCATGTCATTTAGAAAACCCCACGCTGTGAGCTTCTTTTGAATTTACTGCTAGACATCATCTACAAATATTGTTTTAATCATTTTTCACATTATGTTAAACATGTTGCTGTGTAAGGCCAATTAGAAAATTAAACTCTTAAGTCTTAAGCATCTGAGGTGAAGCCTCTACTTCGGTGTACCTGCAGGACTCTGCTGCAGTCAGACTCAGGAAGTAGCGGCGCTGGCGGCGAGGGCTGCTCCCAGAGTTTCGATGAAGCGGTGGACGTCGCTGAAGGAGTTGTAGAGCGGCACCGGAGCGACTCGCAGCACGCTGGGTTCCCTCATGTCGCACTGAGCAGCAGGAACAAGAAAAGCACAATCAGGAAGAGTCGGTTTAGAAAGAAGAAGCCGTGGTTTATCAGCTACTCACAGCGACACCCCTCTTCTCCAGCTCCTGGAAGACTCTTTTGATGGGGACGGAGAAGGAGAGCGACAGCTGGCAGCCTCTCTGCTGAGGGTCCGAGGGCGTGAGGACGCGGACGTGAGGTTTGTGAGGCTGAGCTGGGTCCTTGGTGTAGTGCTGCTGGATCAGATACTCCAGATACCCCGTCAGCAGGAGGGACTTCCTGCGCAGCGCCTGCATGCTGCTCATGTTAAACACCTGCATGTGGAGAAAGCCTTCAGACGTCGTTGTGGAAGAAAATCCACCTAAACCTTAGATGAAACTAGAAAAGCAGAATGTGTTTTTTAGGGCAGTACCTCCAAACTGGCCTGCAGGGGGCAGACCAGCAGGAAGGGCTGGTTGGACAGTCTGAAGCCGCTCACTCCGGGCTGCAGCTCCAACACTGAAAACACAAGAAGGGTCAAACACGTCAAGATGGATCCTGGTGTAATATCCAATGAGAGCAGAAGATGGCAGCGTGCAGCAAGGAAGCAGCTGAGAGGATCTTCTTTACCGTTACTCATCTGGAAACGAGTTCTCAGGTCGTGTCCCCACCATCCCACCAGCCTGAAGAGTTAGAGAGAGGAGTTAAAGGATCGTCAGGAACACTTGGACTTTATTCTCTCATCATTTCTTGCCGTGCTCCTTACGCTGGTTTGATGGTGTCTTTGTGTTTCTCGTGGACAAATGCTCCAGCCAGACCACCAGCGCCTGAGTTTACATACTGCAAACATAAAGAGACACAAAGTCATCTCACTGCTCTTTCCTCAACTCACTTCTGTTTCCTGTCAGCTGACCTTGTAGGTGCACCAGCAGGCGAAGTCCACGCCCCAGTCGTGCAGCTTCAGCTCCACGTTTCCTACAGCGTGGGCGCAGTCGAAGCCGACGAAGCATCCCTGACAGACGCGCAGAGAAAGGATTAACTCTTCTCTGAATCATCAGGATGAACATTTATTTCATCGTTACACAAATCTAACACTTGGACACTTGTCAGCATCTCCTCTTTACCTTCCTCTGGCCGGCCTCAGTTATGGCGGCCATGTTGAACAGCTGACCGGTGTAATACTGAACGCCGCTGAACATCACCACGGCGATGGAGTCCCCCTCCTTCTCGATCACCTCCAGGATGTCCTCCGTCCTCAGAGTCTCCTCCCCCTGACCAGACAGGAAGCAGAATCAGTGCTCACCTCGTGTCTCCAGGTTAACATTTACCTCTAATACATTTAATTATCACTGGAACCAAGATTTGGAGCTTTTCACATCAAACTCTGTCAGAGTGTGATACTTTCCAGCTGAGGACTGAGTTCTGGGTCAACATGTGGGGCGTACCGGTCTGGGTGAGAGCATCAGCATGCTCTGACGAGGGTCGAATCCTCTCAGGACGATCTGAGACTCTATAGCGTACTGAGGACACGAGAGACAGATTCAGCTTCATAAGAGTTGATTTATGCCACAGACGAGTCAGACTGAGATTTAAATCTTTAGAAGGCCACACAAGACCTGACATTTACAAAACTACAACAGATTTCTCACCACGTGCAAATAAACGTCACGAAAACCACAAAAAAGCTTTGGAACACAACAAAACATGAATCTCAGTCATGATGATCTGGTTTCTCATGTGAAGCTTGCTGCATTTTAAATAACTCCAGAATAAATCCCCTTAAAGCAGTGGATCTCAGTCTGAGGATAAATAAATCAGTAAAATCAAAGGAAGAGGACAAAGTGCAGCCTTAGCTAACCAGTGGATGGACTCACATGATCTGAAGGAAAGGCCTTGTGCTCCAGCAGGACTTTGTGTCGAGCTGCAGTTGGTTTATAGAAAGAAAGCTGCAGGATAAAGACATGAAATCATCCTTAGACGACTTCTTCTTCTGCTCCTTTCTGTTATTCCAGGTGTCATGTTTGCAGAACTCACATGTCTTTTTATTTACTTACCATCAGAAGGTGTAAATTAACCGTCAGTCCGTTCATCAGCGCCACCTCCTCAGCTTTAGCTCCTGAGATTTACAATATTTCAAACAGTCTGGTTTTAAACACAATCATTCTTGAAACACTGGGAATAAAAACTCCTGTAGGGCTCAGACTGATCAGAATATTAACAGCAGTTCTTGTCTCTGTCTTATTACATATACCAGGCCTCCATGTGAACTCTGGACTCTAGAAAACAGACCTGGACAGAAGAGTGCAGTGACCTGAACACAGAAAGATGATGAGGAACGTTGCAAAACCAGTGCTGAAGAACGGACCTCTGGATTCAAGCGTTTAACTCTCAGCTACGACCAGGACGAGTGAGATTAAAGAGACGTAATGTCACTGATGAATGTCAAACAGGTTCTGCAGCAGGACGACAAGGAGACATCCAGAAGAACATCTGCAACAGCTGTTCTGACCTCAGCATCATGGAGTCAGTCACTGAGCGTACATGCAAGGTGACGTTAGACCAGTTTAGACCAGAATCAGACCCAAACCGGTCCAAAAAACAAGTCCAGAATTCAGAACTAAACTGCAAACTGAAGCTCGGCTCAGAACCAGGTTAACATCAAGACCAAAACTTAAATAAATAATCTCAAACTAAATTCAAAGCCACCTACAAAAAAGTGTTTAACCAATTATTGTCTGGATTTCATATATAAATTTGAAAGTGGACGTTTAACAGCCTTTAAATATATTAATACAGTTTTACATCAACTAAGTGGAGCAGTAAACAAAGACACTCAACGTGATCTCGCCACAACTCTCGCGAGATCCGTTGATAATTTGGACAAACAAAACACCTGGCGTTTAATTAAATCATTTTAGCATCTGCAAAGAGTGTAATAACAGTGATAACCTGAATATTAGTGAGCTGACACAACATAACGGTTCACACAGCTAACGTTAGCATTAGCCTCGACAGCGATACACCTTGCAGGTGACTGAGCGTTAACTCTTCACAAGTATCAAAGTAAAACTCGTCGTCAACCCCCAGTTACTCCAGTCAACTTTTAAATGGGTGAGTTTACTTACATTTTCTGTCTTCTTGCAGCGTTTTATTTGTGTTTTAAGCCTAATTCTCTGATGGTGCGTTCAAACGTAACGTTCAGTTGTGTGTTTGCGCTTGTAAACAGTCTGAGAGGGTTATATCCAGTAAATACAGTCAAAAACAAAGTCAGCTGAACTTGTTTGAGTTGTCTAGGAGACATTTAATCCGAGTCTTTAAGTATATGATTTTCTTTTGGAACACCTGTGGGTGGTGCTCACCTGGAAACCACGTGATTGTCGGCGCTTAAGTATAAAGGAGGTGGACACCAATTATGAGCCACTTAGAGTCTTAACTGTTCCTAAAGGTTTCTCAGCTTCAGATATTCCAAATAAACATCTAAGCTCCTCTCCACGTTCAGAAGAACCACTTGGATGAAATATCTTCGAGCTGTTCTGAAGTAATTCAGCTTTCAGATCAAATAAAACCAGAGCTGGACTCAGATCTCAGTGTCTCTTACCAACAACCTTAGCCATCATTTCCTCAATGTTGTTTTCAGCCCACGCCCAAGGTCGTGAACCCTCCATGTGGCCGTGGACCCCCCTATAAAAGACTGTTTTAGAACAATGCCATTGTTTTGAACAAGTCGTTCATTAACCAACAGGTGATAGAGTTTATAACATACATTTTGGCCCACTTCTCCATCTCCTCTTCCAGGTATTTCCGGGCCATTTTAGGCTGAAGCCCGCAAGAGTTCCCCGAGAGGTAGATGCAGTCCTTGGTGCCATCAACCAGCGAGAGGTCAGCTACAAATACGTGCAAAAGAAAGGACACTTGAATCATTTTGACATCATTAAACAACTTCAAATGCTCCTGCATCTTAAATCTAACTTCACTCACAAGGAGGCATATCTGCAATTTTAGGCACCAGGAATTCCTCCCGGAGATGTCGCAGTTTGTCGTGTTCGTCGAAGTACGCGGCAACTTCTGCAGAGGTCGGGCTGCAGCCCAGCGACGCCGACACTCGCTCCACGGTTTCTCTGGGATTTGAGGTGTCAAACTTGTCCATTATGATGCGCAGCAGGTCTGCAGAGAGGCCGGACGCTGGTTACAAAGATGATTCCTCTTAAAATATCACTGTTTTCTTTAATGGCTTACCTATAGCCATCTTGCTGTGAAAACATTTATTTTACTACTTGATTTTTAAATGCGTAACTTTATCCAGAGGTCAAAGGGTCACATGTTGAATTTGTTTAACTTCTGTTTAACCCTGGTTTTAGCCTGACCCATGTAAACAGCTTTATCTCACAATTAAACAATCGATTAAATGCCCGTTCTTAAAGTGGAAGTTGTACTCACTGTGGGTTTTGCAGATGAGCTTCCTCTTGACAAGCAGCAGTCACACAGAGTGAATCCCCTGCTCTGGAAACGCTCTTTAACCCCTCTGCGAGCTCTGTCAGGTTAATGATTGTTCGGTAGAGACACAGACAGTGCCCCTTTAATAACGCTTCCTGTATATGTATAGGACTAATCCCTGCGGTCAAATGTCCTTCTGGTCACACAGAACAAGGATTAGTTCCCCATTTTTATGTGGTTTCACTTTTGTGTAAATTCAAACGTACAGTGAGAGGTTTTGCAAGACTGGAAAAACACGTTAGTCCATTTAATGTAGCTGATATTTATGTTTTAACAACTTTTAAATAAAGAAATATTATGTTACTGTCTTATTTCTTTTGTCAAAAGTCACAGAGAGTTGTATAAATCTGTAAATGTGTGCAAGTATAAATCCCCTCCATGACTCAGTATTCCCACTGGATGGCAGCAAAGTATAGTAAATAAAAAACAACAGATATTTAACATTTCAGTCTGTGCCATGGAGAAGAGCTTCAGAGCAGAAAGGACGGGACGGCAGCTGAAATCACAGAGAGGATCGTGTTTTCTATTTCTACAGTAAAGTACAACTTGTGCATCTTGTTTTGTTTGCAGAAAAATGCAGTGAATTATAACTGTTAAAACATTTGATGCAGTAACAAAGATTTTTGTTGGTTTTTGACTGGTTTGGACTTTGTGTTGGATTTGTTTTTCACAACTAGTGGTGCTTTATCCACCCATTTATGTCCTAAAACTACTAAATCAAGGTGAGAAACTTTTAGGCACTAGTGTTAAAACTTTAAGTGGCTGATAATTAGTGTCCACCTCCTTTGTGCTGAACTGTTTTGTCAGGTTAACAGACTCTAGTCACGTGGGTTCCCCACCCACAGGTGTTTCAATTAAACTCCTAAACCTCCCACCTGTTACTTACACCTGAACACTTAGATTAAACGTCTCCTAGACAACTCAAACAAGTCCAGCTGACTTTGTTTTTAACTGTATTTACTTGAGATACCCTGACCTGAAAGACCAAGAACCTTCTCAGACTTTTTACAACTGCCAACACAACTGAACGTTGCGGGCTTTGAACGCACCATTAATCGCGTCAACGTTTGTGAAAACAGCGTCGGAGAATTAGGATTAAAATACAGATAAAACGCTGAAAGACGACAGAAAATGTAAGTAAACTCAATATTTTAAAAGTTGACACAAGTAGCTGTTTGTTGACAATGAGTTTTACTGTGATTCTTGTAAAGTTTTAACGCTCTTTCCCCTGTAATGTGTATCGTGATCAAAGCTAATGCTAACGTTAGCTACATGAACCGTTATGTTTTGTTAGCTCAGTAGTATTCAGTTTGTCACTGTTATTGCAAATTTGGAGTAAAAATGCTTTAAGTTTACGTTTACAAACGTTTTTAAGATGTTAAAATGACCTAATTAGACACCAGGTGCTTTGTTTCTCCAAATTAGCTGGAGATCTCGCGAGAGTTGTGACGGGAACATGTTGAGTGACAGGCTCTTTGTTTACTGCTTCACTTGTTGATGTATACGGGTGTTAAGATATTATTTAAAGGCTGTTAAAGTTTTTTTTTATTTATAAAGTCCAGATCATAATCTTCAGTTTGATTTTTTTTTTTTTTTTTTGACGTTTGAACTTTTGCTTTATATTAAGTTTTGGTTTGGGGCTTGTGTTTCAGATTGTGTGACGCTAGTTCTGCCCTTTTTGGTTGTCTTTTAAACTGATTTCAGGCTGGTTTTAAAAGTGAAATCTGAACTGGTTTTGGGCTAGACATTCATTTTTATCTTGGTTGTGGACCAGCTGTGGATTAGTTTTAGTCCGGTTCTGAGCCGAGCTTCAGTTTGCAGTGTAGTTCTGAATTCTGGACTTGTTTTTTGGACCGGTTTGGGTCTGATTCTGGTCTAAACTGGTCTAACGTCACCTTGCATGTACGCTCAGTGACTGACTCCATGATGCTGAGGTCAGAACAGCTGTTGCAGATGTTCTTCTGGATGTCTCCTAGTCGTCCTGCTGCAGAACCTGTTTGACATTCATCAGTGACATTACGTCTCTTTAATCTCACTCGTCCTGGTCGTAGCTGAGAGTTAAACGCTTGAATCCAGAGGTCCGTTCTTCAGCACTGGTTTTGCAACGTTCCTCATCATCTTTCTGTGTTCAGGTCACTGCACTCTTCTGTCCAGGTCTGTTTTCTAGAGTCCAGAGTTCACATGGAGGCCTGGTATATGTAATAAGACAGAGACAAGAACTGCTGTTAATATTCTGATCAGTCTGAGCCCTACAGGAGTTTTTATTCCCAGTGTTTCAAGAATGATTGTGTTTAAAACCAGACTCTTTGAAATATTTTAATTTTGTTTCTCAGGAGCTAAAGCTGAGGAGGTGGTGCTGATGAACGGACTGACGGTTAATTTACACCTTCTGATGGTAAGTAAATAAAAAGACATGTGAGTTCTGCAAACATGACGCCTGGAATAACAGAAAGGAGCAGAAGAAGAAGTCGTCTAAGGATGATTTCATGTCTTTATCCTGCAGCTTTCTTTCTATAAACCAACTGCAGCTCGACACAAAGTCCTGCTGGAGCACAAGGCCTTTCCTTCAGATCATGTGAGTCCATCCACTGGTTAGCTAAGGCTGCACTTTGTCCTCTTCCTTTGATTTTACTGATTTATTTATCCTCAGACTGAGATCCACTGCTTTAAGGGGATTTATTCTGGAGTTATTTAAAATGCAGCAAGCTTCACATGAGAAACCAGATCATCATGACTGAGATTCATGTTTTGTTGTGTTTCAAAGCTTTTTTGTGGTTTTCGTGACGTTTATTTGCACGTGGTGAGAAATCTGTTGTAGTTTTGTAAATGTCAGGTCTTGTGTGGCCTTCTAAAGATTTAAATCTCAGTCTGACTCGTCTGTGGCATAAATCAACTCTTATGAAGCTGAATCTGTCTCTTGTGTCCTCAGTACGCTATAGAGTCTCAGATCGTCCTGAGAGGATTCGACCCTCGTCAGAGCATGCTGATGCTCTCACCCAGACCGGTACGCCCCACATGTTGACCCAGAACTCAGTCCTCAGCTGGAAAGTATCACACTCTGACAGAGTTTGATGTGAAAAGCTCCAAATCTTGGTTCCAGTGATAATTAAATGTATTAGAGGTAAATGTTAACCTGGAGACACGAGGTGAGCACTGATTCTGCTTCCTGTCTGGTCAGGGGGAGGAGACTCAAATTTTGATCAGTGGCCAAACCATTTTTGTGTTGGGGATGGGGGGTTCTTAACCACTATTTCAAGGACAATTAGGAAGAAAACAAATAAAAAGCTTTTACGTAACTCAAATATTACATATTTTTTTCCCCACAAATATTCCTATTGTATTATCTTTTTTTTTTTTAATTATTCCATAATTTTATGAGGGCCCAGTTCTGGGGCCCCCCTCTATCCTGGGCCTGGGACAGCAGACCCGTTTGTCCCCCCCTATCGACGGGCGTGAAGTCACCTTTGTGCATTTCTACATATAAATTGGACATCCCACAAAAAATAAATAACATGGCCAATACATTTTCATTTAAGACCAGATTTACTATATTGAGCCTGTTTCTGTCTCTTTTTTTTTTATTAAAAACCGTCCATTTTGTGTTTTACGCTAGCTAGTGGAGCTTACGTCGCCTGCCTGCAAACGTGTGTTGCGGTCAAGTTTTGTAAACAATGTTACATGGCCACTTTCCGTGATTCAGCTGCGTGAAATGTATTACAACTTATCGCCACAAGATGGCAGTTTAAGCAGCATTGCCGGTAAATTGTGGATTGCAATTTGCAATTAAAGGCAAGTGGCAGTGTGATACTGTAAGCTACCATGCGAGCTGCCAGTTATAGCTTGATGAGCAGCATGCGGCTCGCGAGCCGCGCAATGAGTAACTGTGATCTAAGGTTTAGGTGGATTTTCTGGATTGATTTTTAGGGTGAAATCTGATGAATCCTCCTCCTCCTCCTCCTCCTCCTCCTCCCCCTTCCTCTCCTCCTCCCCCTTCCTCTCCTCCTCCCCCTTCCTCTCCTCCTCCCCTTCCTCTCCTCCTCCCTCCTCCTCCCCCTTCCTCTCCTCCTCCTCCCCCTTCCTCTCCTCCTCCTCCTCCTCCCCCTTCCTCTCCTCCTCCTCCTCCTCCTCCTCTCCTCCTCTCCTCCTCCTCCCCCGTCTGTACATTACACACATGAGTTAGCTGACAGTCCTCCCCTCACCAATTAACACCTACTTTATTACCACGCTGACTTCCCCCTAATGCTCCTGCAGGTGTTTATGCTCTGTTACCTTGACGGATGCCTGTTCCACCATTAGACACAACTGGCATATCAATATGCAGAAACCTAAACGGATTAGCCTTCTTTAAAACTAATGAGCACTCAGATGCCCAGCTGGGGGATGGACCACAATTAGCATTTGTCATTTTTTTATTTCATTTTTTTCATCTTAGGGGTAGATGTGAGAATAAATAATTGAAGAGAGGCGGCTGTTGTCTTTGCTGAGGCTTTGTTCTTGTAAAATTAAATACAATGAATAATATGCAGATTTACTGTTGTAATAATGGCCATGGGCTCACTGGTCTAGGAGGCTAGAAACTGCTACTATTAGCTGGGAGGCTATGAAGAACTATATATATTTGTTTCATATATATATCTGCGCAAAACATATGTGAAATGTACATAACAGTATTGAATTGTTTGCACATATATGTAGAGCTGTCCAGATACTTTCCAAAAACCTGCAGCCTTTATGTGTGAACTCATGTAAAAGTTGTTGAGATGTAACGGTGCTTCAGGAAAAACCCGTTTTCTCATTGGATATATTTACATACACATGTATGATGAACAAATACTTTACCTGTATGGAGAAAAAAATGATTTTATTTGTGCAAATGTGACCAATTGTAAATTCAAATAAACACACTATCGCTTTTCTTCAATTCTGTTTTTTTTTGTTTTTTCTGCACTTGTGGACACCTCAGGCCAGCACACATAGAGTTTAATTCTAGTAAACTATCTTCTATGAGAAGTTGCAGAAATGTTGTGGAGAATCTGGAGACGATTCTGCTGGCCGTTCCCAACATGATGGGCCTCGTGTTTGTTGTGTTGCTAAGAAACTGGACCCTCACAGGGAAGGAGGGGATCAGAGGGTGAGTCTTAGCAGCCTTCATTAGCTCTCCATCGCCCTCATCCTCCTCCTTCTTCTCTTCCTCTTCTTGATTCTTGATTCTGGATGCTGTTTTGCAACACAATCATTTAGATTTGGTATCCTGGTCCCCCAGGTCCTTCTGGCCCTCCTGGTCCCTCAGGTCCTCCTGGCCCTCCTGGACCCTCAGGTCCTCCTGGCCCTCCTGGACCCTCAGGTTCTCCTGGCCCTCCTGGACCCTCAGGTCCTCCTGGCCCTCCAATGATAGTGGGAGACAATGATCCAGCAGCCTTTGGACCTCCTGGACAAGAGTTCTCCCAGTGAGTATTTAATTTTGTTTGACTGTGACAGTGTAGCATAGTAGTAGTAGTAGAAAAATATGGTTTATACCACAGGTAATAAAATAGATAACAACGCTGCAGCGGTGCGGGTAATTTCACAGGTGCTTATACTGCAAAAATATAGTTTGTAAAAAGACGGAAAACACAAGTACCAATACTGCAATGATACAGGTCACACTGATATAGGTGATATTGCAGGTAACAATGCAGATATTAATAATTAATAAAACTGCAGAAATCCAAATAGTAATACTGCAAAACACAACTTCCAATACAGGTAATGGTACTGAAAAAGTACCTGTAATAATATGGCAAAATGAGGGGTAATAATATACTGTAGGTAATAATACTGCAATGTTACAGGTAATACTGAAATTATACAGTAATACTGCAGCGGTATAGGTCATAATATTGTTAAAATAGAGGTAATAACTGCAGAAATATTGGTAATAATGCTATAAAATATGTGTAGTAATGTAAGTAATACTACTGCAATGATATAGGTAATATGTAGGTAATAATATGGGTAAAAATACTGCAGTGATGAAGGTAACTATGCAGCAAAAATACCAGTTGTAATACTGCAGTGATGCAGGTCATACAGTTAAAATATAGGTAAAAAAAACCCCTGTAGAAATACAGGCAGTAATGCAGACAATGATACATACTATACTCTGACATTTATGATTTTTTTTCACATATTATACTATGACATTTTTCATGAGGTGTATAGTTTGCCTTTTTTTAACATACTATAACGTTTGTTTTGACATCCTGTACTATGACATTTTTTATGATTTTTTTTTTACTATATTTTGATTATATATTACTTTTCTTTATAATTCTTTATATAAGACTTTTCTTTATAATTTTCTTCAGCATACTATAAGTATGACATTTTGTTTAACACTGTTTATGATTTTTTTTGGACATGTACTATGAAGTTTTTTTCGACATACGATAGTATGACTTTTTTCATGACTTTTTTCAGCATACTATAACATGCTATACTATGACATTTTTTATGATTTTTTTGATACACTATAGTATGAGTTGTTTTTCGATATAGCACATAACGACTTTTTTTTCTCTTTTTTGCATACTATTGTATGTAGTTTTTTTGCGACATAATATAGTATAACATTATTTCAACGTACTATAGTATGACAGTTTTTTAGACTTTTTTGTAATATAATATAATAATATCCTATGACATTGTTGATGATTTTTTTTGGCATATGTTTTTTTGGACATACTATACTATGACATTTTTTATGATTTTTTTGATACACTATCGTATGAGTTGTTTTTCGATATAGCACATGACAACTCTTTTTATGATTTTTTTTGGACATTTTATACTATGACTTTTTTACTATGTCTGAAGCATGATGTTTTTTCTACATACTGTACTATGACTTTTTTTTACTACATACTATAGTACGACATGTCTTATGATTTTTTTTTATGGCATACGACTGTTTTTTGTACATACTACATACTATGACATTTTGTCCGACATATTACACTACGACTTTTTTTTTTACAATTTTACTATACTATGGCATTTTTTATGTTTTTTTTCGACATACTACAGTATGACGTTTTTTTATCATTTTTTAGGCATGTTTTACTATGAAAGTTTTTTTTCAGTTTTTGGAATGCTATACTATGACATTATCTCATGAGTTTAACATTTTATACTATGACCTTTTTTTTCGACTTTCTATAGTGTGATATTTTTTATGACTTTTTTCGACATACAGTGCTATGACTTTTATTGACACTTGATGCCATAAGAAATCAATGTGAATGTTATGGTTTGTAGTGTATGTAATCTGTCAAACGTTTTTGACAGATGTTTAGTTTTTCTAATTATTTGCTTCTGTTTGAATGTGCCATCAGTTTTCTGACAGTCAAAAGACACTTTTTAAAGAAAACTTGGACATGTCACTATTACTTTTGTTCTTGTTTTTACCCTGGAAAGCACATTTGGAAGGTGCTATACAAATAAATATTGATTGATTGACTGATTCAATGTGGCGACTATATTGAAACCCATTTTACTAGGAAGAGAAAATTTTTAGAAAAGCAGCAGTAGACACCAGGCTGAACCCTTCTTCAATAAAGAAATTCGAATAGTTACATGATACAGCCTAAGAAACGAATACTCATTGTAAAGGACAACCATGAAATACAACGGTAGAAAAGATGGTTTAAGTTTTTTAATCGAACAAGCAAATACTTTGCACAATATGACAACCGAGAGATAAACTGTGAAGAAAAAAATCATAAAAAATGTCATATGGTATGCCGAAAAAATCAGAAAAACATGTCATAGTATAGTATGTCCAAGAAAAGGTCATACTATAGCATGTCGACAAAAACGTCATAGTATAGCATGTTGGAAAAATGTCATCATGGTATGTCGGAAAAAACTCATTGTATAGTATGTAAAAAAAACGTCATAGTATAGTATGTCGAAAAAAGTCAAAAAATTTATGTTGAAAAAATCATTAAAAATGCCACAACATAATAGTCAAAATTACCTCATAGTATAGTTGGCTGAAAAATGTCAAAAAAGTCGTAGTACAGTATGACGAAAAAAATCTGAAAAAATGCCATAATATAGAATGTCAAAAACAATCATAAAAAATGTCATAATATAGTATGTCCAAAAAAGGTCATAGTATAGCATGTCCGAAAAATGTCATCATAGTATGTCGAAAAAAACTCATAAAATAGTATCTAGAGAAAAATCCTGAAAAATGTCATAAAAAATGTCATAGTATATTATGTCAAATACATCATAAAAAAATGTCATAGCATAATATGTCCAAAAAAAGGTCATAGTACTATGTCAAAGAAATCCTAAAAAACGTCAGTGTGTCAAGAATAATAATAAAAATGTCATAGTGATGTAAAAAAAAGTCATTAAAAATGTCATACTATAGAATGTCGAAAAAAAAGGCCTTAGAATGGTAAGTCTTAGTATAGTACGCCGAAAAAATCATAAAAAAACGTCATTGTATAGTCTGTCCAAAAAAATGTCATAGTATAGCATGTCGGAAAAAATGTCATCATGGTATGTCGGAAAAAAACTCATTGTATAGTATGTAAAAAAAATCATAAAAAACGTCATAGTATAGTATGTCGGAAAAAGTCATAGTTTGCTGAAAAATGTCATAAAAAAGTCGTAGTATAGTATGTCTGAAAAAAATCCTAAAAAATGTCATAGTATATTATGTTGAATAAATCTGATAGTATAGTATGTCGAAAAAACCTCATAGTAGTATGACGAAAAAAATCATAAAAAATGCCATAATATAGAATGTCAAAAACAATGTCAAAGTATGGTATGCCGAAAAAATCTGAAAAACATGTCATAGTATAGTATGTCCAAGAAAAGGTCATACTATAGCATGTCGACAAAAACGTCATAGTATAGCATGTTGGAAAAATGCCATCATTGTATGTTGAAAAAAACTCTTAGTATAGTATGTAGAGAAAAATCATAAAAAAAGTCATAGTATACTATGTCGAAAACAATCCTAAAAAACGTCATAGTATACTATGTCGAAAACAATCCTAAAAAACGTCATAGTATAGTATGTCGAAAACATCATAAAAAATGTAATACAATAGTATGTCAAATAAAACGTCATAGTATGGTATGCCGAAAAAATCAGAAAAAAATGTCATAGTATAGAATGTCCAAGGAAAGGTCATACTATACATGTCGACTAAAACATCATCGTATAGTGTGTCGGAAAAAATGTCATCATAGTATGTCCAAAAAAACTCATAGAATAGTATGTAGAGAAAAATCATGAAAAATGTCATAAAAAATGTTATAGTATATTATGTCGAATAAAACTCATAGTATACTATGTCAGTGTGTCGAGAATAATAATAAAAATGTCATAGTGATGTCAAAAAAAGTCATAAAAAATGTCATACTATAGTATGTCGAAAAAAACGTCATAGAATAGTGTGTCGAAAAAAATCATAAAAATTATAGCAAGGAAAGGTCATACTATACATGTCGACTAAAACATCATCGTATAGCATGTCGGAAAAAATGCCATCATAGTATGTTCAAAAAAACTCATTGTATAGTATGTAAAAAAAAATCATAAAAAAACGTCATAGTATAGTATGTCGAAAAAAGTCAAAAAATTTATGTTGAAAAAAATCATTAAAAATGTCACAATATACAAGTCAAAATTACCTCATATTATAGTTTGCTGAAAAATGTCATAAAAAAATCGTAGTATAGTATGTCGGAAAAAAATCCTAAAAAATGTCATAGTATATTATGTTGAAAAAACCTCATAGTAGTATGACGAAATCTGAAAAAATGCCATAATATAGAATGTCAAAAACAATGTCAAAGTATGGTATGCCGAAAAAATCTGAAAAACATGTCATAGTATAGTATGTCCAAGAAAAGGTCATACTATAGCATGTCGACAAAAACGTCATAGTATAGCATGTTGGAAAAATGCCATCATTGTATGTTGAAAAAAACTCTTAGTATAGTATGTAGAGAAAAATCATAAAAAAAGTCACAATATAATGTGTCAAAATTACCTCATAGTACAGTATGCTAAAAAATGTCACAAAAAAGTCGTAGTATAGTATGTCGGAAAAAAATCCTAAAAAATGTATGTTGAAAAAGACGTAAAAAAATGTCATAGTATAGTATGTCGAAAAAAAAGTCCTTAGAATGGTAAGTCTTAGTATAGTACGCCGAAAAAATCATAAAAAAACGTCATGGTATAGTCTGTCCAAAAAAAGGTCATACTATAGCATGTCGGAAAAAATGTCATAGTATAGCATGTCGGAAAAAATTTAATCATGGTATGTGGAAAAAAACTCATTGTATGTATGTCGGAAAAAGTCATAGTTTGCTGAAAAATGTCATAAAAAAGTTGTAGTATAGTATGTCGGAAAAAAATCCTAAAAAATGTCATAGTATATTATGTTGAATAAATCTGATAGTATAGTATGTCGAAAAAAAACCTCATAGTAGTATGACGAAAAAAATCATAAAAAATGCCATACTATAGAATGTCAAAAAAATCCTAAAACAAAACATGTCATAGTATAGTATGTCCAAGAAAAGGTCATACTATAGCATGTCGACAAAAACGTCATAGTATAGCATGTTGGAAAAATGCCATCATTGTATGTTGAAAAAAACTCTTAGTATAGTATGTAGAGAAAAATCATAAAAAATGTAATACAATAGTATGTCGAAAACATCATAAATGTAATACAATAGTATGTCAAATAAAATGTCATAGTATGGTATGCCGAAAAAAAATCAGAAAAAAATGTCATAGTATAGTATGTCCAAGGAAAGGTCATACTATAGCATGTCGACAAAAACGTTATAGTATAGTGTGTCCGAAAAAATGCCATCGTAGTATGTTGAAAAAAACTCATAAAAAAGTTATAGTATGTCGAAAAAATCATTAAAAATGTCACAATATAATGTGTCAAAATTACCTCATAGTATAGTATGCTAAAAAATGTCATAAAAAAAGTCGTAGTATAGTATGTCGGAAAAAAATCCTAAAAAATGTATGTTGAAAAAGACGTAAAAAAATGTCATAGTATAGTATGTACAAAAAAAGGTCATACTATAGTATGTCGACAAAAACGTCATAGTATAGCATGTCGGAAAAAATGTCATCATGGTATGTGGAAAAAAACTCATTGTATGTATGTCGAAAAAAGTCATAGTTTACTGAAAAATGTCATAAAGTCGTAGTATAGTATGTCGGAAAAAAATCCTAAAAAATGTCATAGTATATTATGTTGAATAAATCTGATAGTATAGTAAAAACCTCATAGTAGTATGACGAAAAAAAACATAAAAAATGCCATACTATAGAATGTCAAAAACAATGTCAAAGTTTCGTATGCCGAAAAAATCAGAAAAACATGTCATAGTATAGTATGTCCAAGAAAGGGTCATACTATAGCATGTCGACAAAAACGTATAGCATTTTGGAAAAATGCCATCATTGTATGTTGAAAAAAACTCTTAGTATAGTATGTAGAGAAAAATCATAAAAACGTCATAGTATAGTATGTCGAAAACAATCCTAAAAACGTCATAGTATAGTATGTCGAAAAAATCATAAAAAATGTAATACAATAGCATGTCGACAAAAACGTCATAGTATGTGTCGGAAAAAATGTCATCATAGTATGTCCAAAAAAAACTCATAGAATAGTATGTAGAGCAAAATCATGAAAAATGTCATAAAAAATGTCATAGTATATTATGTCGAATAAAACTCATACCATACTATGTCAAAAAAATCCTAAAAAACGTCATAGTGTGTCGAGAATAATAATAAAAATGTCATAGTGATGTCAAAAAAATCATAAAAATTGTCATACTATAGTATGTCAAATAAAACGTCATAGAATAGTATGTCGGAAAAAAATCCTAAAAAATGTATGTTGAAAAAGACGTAAAAAAATGTCATAGTATAGTATGTACAAAAAAGGTCATACTATAGAATGTCGAAAAAAACGTCATAGTATAGCATGTCGGAAAAAATGTCATCATGGTATGTGGAAAAAAACTCATTGTATAGTATGTAAAAAAAATCATAAAAAAACGTCATAGTATAGTATGTCGAAAAAAGTCATAGTTTGCTGAAAAATGTCATAAAAAAGTCGTAGTATAGTATGTCTGAAAAAATTCCTAAAAGATGTCATAGTATATTATTTTGAATAAATCTGATAGTATAGTATGTCGAAAAAACCTCATAGTAGTATGACGAAAAAAATCTGAAAAAATGCCATAATATAGAATGTCAAAAACAATGTCAAAGTATGGTATGCCGAAAAAATCAGAAAAACATGTCATAGTATAGTATGTCCAAGAAAAGGTCATACTATAGCATGTCGACAAAAACGTCATAGTATAGCATGTTGGAAAAATGCCATCATTGTATGTTGAAAAAAACTCTTAGTATAGTATGCAGAGAAAAATCATAAAAAAAGTCATAGTATACTATGTCGAAAACAATCCTAAAAAACGTCATAGTATACTATGTGGAAAACAATCCTAAAAAACGTCATTGTATACTATGTCGAAAACAATCCTAAAAAACATCATAGTATAGTATGTCGAAAAAATCATAAAAAATGTAATACAATAGTATGTCAAATAAAACGTCATAGTATGGTATGCCGAAAAAATCAGAAAAAAATGTCATAGTATAGTATGTCCAAAGAAAGATCATACTATGGCATGTAGACAAAAACGTTATAGTATAGTGTGTCGGAAAAAATGCCATCATAATATGTCCAAAAAAACTCATAGAATAGTATGTAGAGAAAAATCATGAAAAATGTCATAAAAAATGTTATAGTATATTATGTCGAATAAAACTCATAGTATACTATGTCAGTGTGTCGAGAATAATAATAAAAATGTCATAGTGATGTCAAAAAAAGTCATAAAAAATGTCATACTATAGCATGTCGACAAAAACGTCATAGTATAGCATGTCGGAAAAAATGCCATCATAGTATGTTGAAAAAAACTCATTGTATAGTATGTAAAAAAAATCATAAAAAAACGTCATAGTGTAGTATGTCGGAAAAAGTCAAAAAATTTATGTTGAAAAAAATCATTAAAAATGTCACAATATACAAGTCAAAATTACCTCATATTATAGTTTGCTGAAAAATGTCATAAAAAATTCGTAGTATAGTATGTTGGAAAAAAATCCTAAAAAATGTCATACTATATTATGTTGAAAAAACCTCATAGTAGTATGACGAAATCTGAAAAAATGCCATAATATAGAATGTCAAAAATAATGTTAAAGTATGGTATGCCGAAAAAATCTGAAAAACATGTCATAGTATAGTATGTCCAAGAAAAGGTCATACTATAGCATGTCGACAAAAACGTCATAGTATAGCATGTTGGAAAAATGCCATCATTGTATGTTGAAAAAAACTCTTAGTATAGTATGTAGAGAAAAATCATTAAAAAAGTCATAGGATACTATGTCGAAAACAATCCTAAAAAACGTCATAGTATAGTATGTCGAAAACAATCCTAAAAAACGTCATAGTATGTCGAAAGTATGTCGAAAACATCATAAAAAATGTAATACAATAGTATGTCAAATAAAATGTCATAGTATGGTATGCCGAAAAAAATCAGAAAAAAATGTCACAATATAATGTGTCAAAATTACCTCATAGTATAGTATGCTAAAAAATGTCATAAAAAAGTCGTAGTATAGTATGTCGGAAAAAAATCCTAAAAGATGTATGTTGAAAAAGACGTAAAAAAATGTCATAGTATAGTATGTACAAAAAAAGGTCATACTATTGAATGTGGACAAAAACGTCATAGTATAGCATGTCGGAAAAAATGTCATCATGGTATGTGGAAAAAAACTCATTGTATAGTATGTAAAAAAAATCATAAAAAAACGTCATAGTATAGTATGTCGAAAAAAGTCAAAAAATGTATGTTGAAAAAAATCATTAAAAATGTCACAATATACAAGTCAAAATTACCTCATAGTATAGTTTGCTGAAAAATGTCATAAAAAAGTCGTAGTATAGTATGTCGGAAAAAAATCCTAAAAAATGTCATAGTATATTATGTTGAAAAAACCTCATAGTAGTATGACGAAATCTGAATAAATGCCATAATATAGAATGTCAAAAACAATGTCAAAGTATGGTATGCCGAAAAAATCAGAAAAACATGTCATAGTATGTCCAAGAAAAGGTCATACATATAGCATGTCGACAAAAACGTCATAGTATAGCATGTTGGAAAAATGCCATCATTGTATGTTGAAAAAAACTCTTATGGTAAATGGCCTTGCTTTTATATAGCGCTTTTCTACCTATTGGTACTCAAAGCGCTTTACAGTCAGAGACACATCTACCCATTCACTCACACAAGCATGCACACATTCACACACAAGTGCCACGCACTGGGAGCAACTGGGGGTTCAGTGTCTTGCTCAAGGACACTTCGACATGTGGCACATTCCGGGATCGAACCGCTAACCCTCTGGTTCGTGGACAACCCGCTCTACCTACTGAGCCACAGCCGCCTCTTAGTATAGTATGTAGAGAAAAATCATAAAAAAGTCATAGTGTCGAAAACAACCCTAAAAAACGTCATAGTATAGTATGTCGAAAACAATCCTAAAAAACGTCATAGTATAGTATGTCGAAAAAATCATAAAAAATGTAATACAATAGTATGTCAAATAAAACGTCATAGTATAGTTTGTCGAAAAAATCATAAAAAATGTCATAGTATAGTATGTCCAAGGAAAGGTCATACTATAGCATGTCGACAAAAACGTTATAGTATAGTGTGTCGGAAAAAAAACGATAGTAGTAGGTTGAAAAAAACTCATAAAAGAGTTATGCTATGTCAAAAAAATCCTAAAACACGTCATAGTGTGTCGAGATTAATAATAAAAATGTCATAGTGATGTCAAAAAAAGTCATAAAAAATGTCATACTATAGTATGTCAAATAAAACGTCATAGAATAGTATGTCGGAAAAAAATCCTAAAAAATGTATGTTGAAAAATACTTAAGTCAAAAAATTTATGTTGAAAAAAATCATTAAAAATGTCACAATATACAAGTCAAAATTACCTCATAGTATAGTTTGCTGAAAAATGTCATAAAAAAGTCGTAGTATAGTATGTCGGAAAAAAGTCCTAAAAAACGTCATAGTGTGTCGAGAATAATAATGAAAATGTCATAGTGATGTCAAAAAAAAGTTATAAAAAATGTCATACTATAGTATGTCAAATAAAACGTCATAGAATAGTGTGTCGAAAAAAATCATAAAAATTGTCATACTATAGTATGTCAAATAAAACGTCTAAGTATAGTACGCCGAAAAAAATCATAAAAAAATGTCATGGTATAGTCTGTCCAAAACTGTGACTTGAAAATAACAATATAATTCATAAATTATGTTGTGCACCTGGAGGAGATAGAGGAAGATCACATAGGCCTAATTGAATTAAATAAAATGTATAAAGACCCAAATGATACTGTGTGCTCTACAGGAGTATACAGCTACACAAATATAGTTTGATGCTATAAGTTAAAGAATGACAGGTTTTGATATTGTTCTTTATTTTACAGACAAGTACAAGAAAGTAGGAGACACAGTTGTCCTTAGTCCAGGCTCTGTGGATGCTCCCATCACCAGCATAATATGGAGGCATAATTCAAACCTCCTGAGTCCTGAACACAACAGAAATCACTGTTATCTGTAAGTGGAGGAAATATGACTCAAGTTTGTGTTTTATATATTAATTTATTCATCTGATCTCTAATGAAATGTTTGTTTGTTTCTATCAGCTGCTGTTCCTATTCCCACCATCTCCCAAAGCTGTGACGATGAGATGACCTACTATGTTTTTACCTGTGAAGGCAACACTACAGATGCTGAACCAGTCACCTGTACCTGGAGGTTAGGGGACATGGGCATGCTGAATGAACCCAAGGAGCTCAAAATAACAAAGGTATAATCACGATGATGGTGTTAGTAGGTAAATGTGACATATTCAAGCATCACTCTGAGACTTTACACCAAACATCATCTTCTATAATCTGGAAGTATAAAGACTAAAGTAGCATTTTGGTTCATGAGCTTTTTTCTTCTGCATTTCTAGGAGGCGACTGAGGATTTCATTAGCTGTGTCGTGAGAAATCCAGTCAGCTCTAAAAGGAGCGAAGATGTCCCCAACCCTTTCATCACCAATAACAGTGAGTTTCACAGTAAACATTAGAATATAAAGTTTTATAAATGTCTTCATTTACTTTTCTGTAGAAAATCTGTAATTATATTTACATTATTTACATCTCTGTAAAGACGACGTTTAGAAGTGATTCTTGTGCAAATTTCCCAACAAGATGGTACAGAAAAGATACCAGTCATAGAGAGTTAATGATTTAACATCCACCTATTTAATTATTTCACTAAATACAGTTAAAGGGAATCGTTTTGTAAACAGGAAGCTGATAAAGTTTAGTAATCCTGCGGCACATGGGAATGTGCTGGTGGCACCGATCTCTAAAATGGCCTTTTTGCATTTTACAGATGGTAATTTATTCAGGGGGTAGACTACGACGCGTCCGTCACACGTTGCCCAGTCGACCAAACAACCCATCCACAAACTCATGTACCAACACAGGAGAGCCATCACATCAGGAAACCATTCAGCTGTCCACCTGCACCTGAAGGACAAAGGACACTCCTTCAAAGACAACCTTTCCACCAGATTGAGATGATATAGAGAGATGAATTTGTCCTCTGAAACCTGCTGTGTTACCGGTTTAGTGCGTGACTTGTGGTTCAGTAACATCAGGATTATTTTTCTCCTTTTGTTTGTGTCGTCACTGACAAACCTGAATAAATCAATGCTGTGAAAACTGTGTCTGATTTAGTTTGTAGTAGTTCACTGTATCAGTTACTCACGTTCTGTTAACTAAAAGTGAATTAATTACTGTTTTGAAATCATTTTTTAAGGTGACATCTTCTCCCGCGGGGCTGAGCCAGCTTTCACATTCACTAAACGTCAGTATCATGGAGCTGTCTGTCCCGTCCCTACCAGTTCACCCAGGCCCAGGCCCTGACACTGACCCTATCACCAACAATACACGGAAACACAGATCTGACGCTGTTGTGGATTTGGTCGGAGACGAGACTAAAATCCACGAGGGCTTCAAAGGTACAGTCACACAAGATTTAACAATTAAACAGTGGAGGTAGATCTTTGACTACTGGTTTAACACGGCACCTTTCTACTAAAACATCTCAGTATACATTGGTTTGATTCTTAAATTTGTAAAGGAAGAACTTATGGTTTACTTTAGTTTTGTTTTAACTCTTTAATGTCTCAGTTTAGTATAACTCAAAAACAAGACACATTTTTAAAATAAAATAAAATTGTTAACCGGAAGCGACTCATTGACTTTATTGTATCAATGATTACTATGATAAATAAAATATTAGATTACCTAGCAGTACAAAATCACTAATAATAATAGTAATAATTTTAATTGTTATGACAAAGACGAGCACTTTTTTTTTTAAATACCTGAGGCGTTTAATAAACTTTATTTAGTTTTTGGGTATTAGCATTAACCGGAAGTGCTGAACAGGTGTCGGCTAATTAACCTGATGAACGTTTAGCATGCAACGTAACTTCAATTTCGAGCTAAGATTTAGTTTGTTTTAAAATAAAATAACTTGCGACTCTATGAAGAGGAAATACATGAAACAATAGACACGAAGACATCGAGACTTATGTCCAGGTACAGTGATATTCCGTGTTACAGCAGCTACCTGCCCTGACTACCTCGTGTTTACCTGTTAGCTTCGAAGCTAATAGCGGTGTAGCTTGTGTTGTTTTGCTAAAGTTAAGAAAAAATATTCTGTAGCTTTGCACCTGCTTCATCTAAATTGTCAGTATCAATAGTAATACTGTTATTTTATATTTTGAACGCAGTTCGAAGTTATATTTAATAAAAATTTCATGGTATAGTACGTTGTAAAAATTTAAAAAATTAATATATATATATTTAATATCAGTTTCTTATAATTCAATCGAAGAGACAAAAACACCTTTTAACATAGAATAAAAAAAGAACGTAAACCGGAAGTAAGTCACTGACTTTATTGAATAAAGGATTACGTTGATGAATAAAACATTAGTTTACCTGGCAGTACAAAATCACTAATAATACTAATAATTATTATTATTTAGGATTTTAATAACAAAGACGGGTACTTTTTTAAAACACTTGAGCAGTTAGTTTATTTAACTTTATTTAGTTTTTGCATACAGCACTAACCGGAAGTAGTGAACAGGTGTCCCTTAATTTGCCTGATTAACGTAACTTCGATCTCAAGGCGTTGTTTGTCCTAAGATAAATTATTTTGTGACTCTATGAAAAGGAAATCATAAAAAAAGACACAAAAACATCGAGATTTATGTCCAGGTACAGTAATATCCCGTGGTAAGTTCCCGACTGTCTGTTAGTGTTTACCTGTTAGCTTCGAAGCTAATAGCGGTAGGCTATAGCTTGTTTTGTTTTTGCTAAAGTTAAGAAGAAATATTCTGTAGCTTTGCACCTGCTTCATCTAAAATAGCAATATTAATAGTAATACTGCTATTGTTTTATATTTTGAACGCAGTTGAAGAAAGGTACTTGAAAATAACAATATAATTAATGAATTATGTTATACACCTGGAGGAGATAGGGAAGATCACACAATTGAATTTAATTTAATTTAATAAAAATGTTATGGTATAGTACTTTGTAGAAATAATAACAAAAAACGTTTAAAATTTGTTTTGATGTCAGTTTCTTATATTTGAATAACAAAGACATGTACTTCTTGAGCAGTTAGTTTATTTAACTTTATTTAGTTTTTTGATCTAATCACTAACCGGAAGTAGTGAACAGGTGCTGGTAATTAACCTGATTAACGTAACTTCGGTCTCAAGCTAACGTGTTGTTTGTCTTAAGATAATAGATAAAATATCTTGCGACTGTGTGACGAGGAAAATTTAAATAATTAAAATAGACATAAAACAGAGTTATGTCCAGGTACATGTCCAACTACCTGTTCGTATTTATCTGTTAGCATCGAAGCTAATAGCTGATTAGCTTGTGTTGTTTTGCTAAAGTTGAGAAATATTCTGTAACTTTGTACCTGCTTCATCTGAAATTAAACTAGTTTGAGTATCGATTCTATATTAATCGTAATAGTTTACTGTTATTTAATATTTTATAAAGTTGAAATGTTAACATGTCCATACAGTACCAAGCCAAGACTTAAATTTATAAATATATTTAATAAATGATGTTCAGGAAAACTGTCAGTGATGCAGTGAGTTTCCACCAGGACCAAGTCCTCAGCACAACCATGTTACTCCTGAAATGCTGCTCAGAGGTCAGAGACTTGAAGGTAAATCCTGCAGGGATTCAGGATTCATAAAGACATTTTGATTTCATTTGACCCTCGTGCATGTCCTCATCTCTGTTCCAGATTCATTTCAGAGTGGACTCATGGAGAGACAGATCTTAGAAGTTATCCCTCCTGACAGATGATCTCTCTGCTGCTTCTGGGACTCAGAGTAAAGCTGTGACTGACCAGGACGCTGGAAGTGTCCAAGACCAGTTTGGTGTGTCCATCTGTAGGAGAGGAAGCAGCCTGTGTCCTTACTTAGTGCAGGTGTGTTGGTGGCTTTGAAGACGAAGGAACTGAATGCTAACTGTTAGCATCAGCTTGAGCTAAAGTTTGATATTTCTGTCACTTGTGTTTCAGATGAGGCTGCTGGTTAAATCTCCTGGTTGTTCCAAGTGTTAGGCATCATGTGTTGGTCTCCTCAGCTCAGCAAGCTGCACATCAGTGTCAGAGGCATCCAGCTCTTCATGGTAAGCTCAACTTTTTGTTGTCTGACACTTAGTTTATGAAAAAAATCAAAAGTAGACTGGAACAACAGAAATGTGCATTTTATTTATTTACTATCAGGAACAGTTCTCAATAAACTGATGTGTTTGCTGCAGGTGAGAGAAAACACGATGGATGACAGCGCTGCAGACAAGACGGAGAAGAACCTGGACCAGACGATCTCTGAGGGAAACATTCAAGCTGAGGAAGATCAAGATGTCAGAAAGAAGGAATCTGGATTGTTGTTAGTTTGTGTGTGAACTGTTTTAATAAAAGTCATAAAAAGCATCATTGTGTCAGTATTTATGACTTTAGATCGACATCAGTGGAGTGGCTGTTATAAGGTTTAGACATTTGGAGATGAAAAAACACTTAGTAAAAAAAAAAAAAGACAGATGAAGCGTTAGTAAAAAATAGGGGTTTGAGAGAGGCAGAGCCTCCGGCTCTGCCTCTCACAAACCCCACATTAAGACAGATGAAGTGTAGGGTGCGCGAGGGTGCGCGAGGGTGCGCGAGGGTGCGCGAGGGTGCGCGAGGGTGCGCGAGGGTGCGCGAGGGTGCGCGAGGGTGCGCGAGGGTGCGCGAGGGTGCGCGAGGGTGCGCATTAAGACAGATGAAGTGCAGGGTGCGCGAGGGTGCGCATTAAGACAGATGAAGTGCAGGGTGCGCGAGGGTGCGCATTAAGACAGATGAAGTGCAGGGTGCGCGAGGGTGCGCGAGGGTGCGCGAGGGTGCGCATTAAGACAGATGAAGTGCAGGGTGCGCGAGGGTGCGCGAGGGTGCGCATTAAGACAGATGGTGCGCGAGGGTGCGCATTAAGACAGATGGTGCGCGAGGGTGCGCATTAAGACAGAGGGTGCGCATTAAGACAGAGGGTGCGCGAGGGTGCGCCTCGGTGCGCCTATGGAGACAGAGGGTGCGCGAGGGTGCGCCTCGGTGCGCCTATGGAGACAGAGGGTGCGCGAGGGTGCGCCTCGGTGCGCCTATGGAGACAGAGGGTGCGCGAGGGTGCGCCTCGGTGCGCCTATGGAGACAGAGGGTGCGCCTCGGTGCGCCTATGGAGACAGAGGGTGCGCGAGGGTGCGCCTCGGTGCGCCTATGGAGACAGAGGGTGCGCGAGGGTGCGCCTCGGTGCGCCTATGGAGACAGAGGGTGCGCGAGGGTGCGCCTCGGTGCGCCTATGGAGACAGAGGGTGCGCGAGGGTGCGCCTCGGTGCGCCTATGGAGACAGAGGGGTGCGCGAGGGTGCGCCTCGGTGCGCCTATGGAGACAGAGGGTGCGCGAGGGTGCGCGAGGGTGCGCCTCGGTGCGCCTATGGAGACAGAGGGTGCGCGAGGGTGCGCGAGGGTGCGCCTCGGTGCGCCTATGGAGACAGAGGTGCGCGAGGGTGCGCGAGGGTGCGCCTCGGTGCGCCTATGGAGACAGAGGGTGCGCGAGGGTGCGCGAGGGTGCGCCTCGGTGCGCCTATGGAGACAGAGGGTGCGCGAGGGTGCGCGAGGGTGCGCGAGGGTGCGCCTCGGTGCGCCTATGGAGACAGAGGGTGCGCGAGGGTGCGCGAGGGTGCGCGAGGGTGCGCCTCGGTGCGCCTATGGAGACAGAGGGTGCGCGAGGGTGCGCGAGGGTGCGCCTCGGTGCGCCTACGAGGTGGCGCTATGTAGAGCGGGTGCGCGAGGGTGCGCGAGGGTGCGCGAGGGTGCGCGAGGGTGCGCGAGGGTGCGCCTATGGAGACAGAGGGTGCGCCTATGGAGACAGAGGGTGCGCCTATGGAGACAGAGGGTGCGCCTATGGAGACAGAGGGTGCGCCTATGGAGACAGAGGGTGCGCCTATGGAGACAGCATCATACAAATTCATTTCAATGAATTTGTATGGCGCCGTGAGGAGGGAGAGGGCGACTTGTTGGGAGCTCCACGCACAAACAATTGTCTGGAAACAATTGTTTCTCTAGCGCCAGGACTCTGATTACAATCTGATATCTAGATATATCAGGTTATATTAGTTTAGCATAGTTTTACCAGTTTAGCATAGTTAGGAACCTTGACGGCAGTACAATGGCGAGAATCACGTACAGCAAAAACATGCTGCTAAACATCAGGGCGGAGAGCCGCTCTCATCGCCGGACATGTCCGAATCCCATCTCCATATTCCCCGAGCTACGGCGGAGAAGAAGGGGCAGGAGAGCCGGCGTTTTGGTGCGGTTGAGGCGGCGTGCACACCGTGCTCCTCTCCCTAGCATTCTACTGGCCAACGTGCAGTCTCTAGAAAACAAACTGCACGACCTACGAGCGCGGACATATTTCCAGCCTGACATTAAGAACTGTAATGTGATCTGTCTTACGGAGTCATGGCTGACAGCTGGAGTACCGGATCATGCCATTGAAGTCACGGGCTTCTCTGTCCACCGAGCAGACCGCGACACGGTTCTCTCTGGGAAGAAGACGGGAGGAGGCGTCTGTCTCCTGGTTAACCGAGCCTGGTGCAACCAGGGGAACATCGTGACAGTCGGAACAGCCAGCACCCGCGACATGGAGTACATCATGCTGCAGTGTCGTCCCGGATGGCTTCCTAGGGAATTTACGTCGGTGACCATCGCCGCTGTCTACATCCCACCACACTCTGACACAAACGCTGCACTGGAGGAACTCCACGGCGCGATCAGCAGGCAGGAGACACGACAGCCGGACACATCGCTGGTTGTTGCGGGAGATTTCAACCGGGCGAACCTGAAAAAGTTTATGCCTAAACTCCAACAACATATCCAGTTCGGAACTCGCGGGGTAAACACACTGGACCATTGCTACACTCCCTTCCGCAATGGTTACAGAGCCCTCCCTCGTCCAGCTTTTGGCAAATCCGACCACTGCTCCATCCTGCTGCTCCCCGCCTACAGGCAGAGGCTGAAACGGGAAGCCCCCGTCTACAGGAAGGTGCATCGCTGGTCTGACCAATCAGAAGCCATTCTTCAGGACTGTTTTGACAACACAGACTGGGATGCGTTCAAGGCTGCAGGAAATCTGAACGACTACACTGACACTGTCACCAGCTACATCAGTAAGTGTACTGAGGAGGTTGTCCCAACGAGAAAAGTGAAAATCATGCCTAACCAGAAACCATGGCTGAATGCTGAAGTACGGACAGCTCTCCGTACTCGGCTTGTGGCCTACAAATCTGGTTCTCAAGAGGAGTATAAGAAGGCAAAATACGCTCTCATGGCAACCATTAGACGGGCGAAGAGGGAGTACAGTCAGCGAATGGAGTCCAAGCTCGTCACTACCAACCCGAGACACCTATGGTGCGGACTCCGGGCTATAACTGACTACAAGGGAAATACCACCCAAATCCCACAAACAACACCCTCCTTCCCCAATGAACTCAATATGTTCTATGCCAGGTTTGATTCCTCTGTCACACCCACTAGCACAACTGGCACCTCCCTCACTACCACCTATGCGGGAGAGCAGACCTTCCGTCGACCCCCCTCCATTGCAGAGCAGGACTGTCCTCTTACCATCACCGATGCTGATGTCCGCTGCTCCTTCCGTCGGATCAACCCCCGCAAGGCAGCCGGTCCAGACGGTATCCCTGGACGAGTCCTTAAAGCCTGCGCCCACCAGCTGGCGGGGGTGTTCACGGGCATATTTAATGAGTCTCTCTCCCTCAGAACTGTTCCAACTTGTTTTAAGTCCAGCATCATCATTCCCATCCCCAAACAGCACAAAGTGACCAGTCTTAATGACTGGCGCCCTATAGCCCTCACCCCAATAGCCAGTAAGTGCTTTGAGGGACTGGTGAAAGCACAAATATGTTCCCTGCTTCCCCCCACCCTGGACCCTTTGCAGTTTGCTTACCGTGCCAACAGGAGTACAGAGGACGCTATAGCCCACGTCCTCCATACTGCACTCTCCCACCTGGAGGGCCGGAACACCTACGTGAGAATGCTATTTGTTGACTACAGCAGCGCGTTCAACACCATAGTACCATCTAGGCTCGTCGATAAGCTCCAGGACCTGGGTCTGCAAGCAACCTTGTGCGACTGGATCCTGGACTTCCTGACGGGCCGCCCCCAGGTGGTGAGAGTGGGCAACTGCACGTCCTCCTCACTGAACCTCAGTATTGGAGCACCACAGGGCTGTGTCCTCAGTCCGCTCCTTTACTCCCTCTACACCCACGACTGTGTGGCCTCACATCCATCTTCCTCCATCGTGAAGTTTGCGGATGACACTGTGGTGGTGGGGCTGATCACCGGGGACAATGAGACGGCGTACAGAGAGGAAGTGGCCAACCTGGGGGAGCGATGTGAGGAGGACCGCCTCCTGATGAATATCTCCAAGACCAAGGAGATCATCATTGACTTTAGGCGGGGAAGGGACCCACATCTCCCTCTCACCATCAACGGAGATGTGGTAGAGAGGGTGGAGTCCTTTAAATACTTAGGTGTGCACATACATGAGAAGCTGAGATGGGAAGTACATACAACTGCGATGGTTGCCAAGGCACAACAACGCCTTTATGGACTCAGACGACTCAAGAAGTTTGGCTTGAGTCCTCACACCACCAGGGCCTTCTACCGAGGGACGATTGAGAGCCTGCTGACATACAGTTTCACCAGCTGGTACGGGAGCTGCACCGAGAAAGACCGCACGGCACTCAGAAGGGTGGTGCGCTCAGCCGAGCGCATTACTGAGTGCGCACTGCCCAGTCTGGAGGAGCTGTATAATCAGCGGTGCCTCAAGAAGTCCCTGAGGATCATTAAAGACCCCACTCACCCCCACCACAGCTTATTCAAGTTACTACCCTCAGGGAGGAGATACCAGTGCACCAAGGCCAGCACCAACAGACTGAAAAACAGTTTTCTCCCCCAGGCTATAAGACTGCTCAACAAGTCCACACAATAAAAGGACGGTGCGCCTATGGAGACAGACGGTGCGCCTATGGAGACAGACGGTGCGCCTATGGAGACAGACGGTGCGCCTATGGAGACAGACGGTGCGCCTATGGAGACAGAGGGTGCGCCTATGGAGACAGAGGGTGCGCCTATGGAGACAGAGGGTGCGCCTATGGAGACAGAGGGTGCGCCTATGGAGACAGAGGGTGCGCCTATGGAGACAGAGGGTGCGCCTATGGAGACAGAGGGTGCGCCTATGGAGACAGAGGGTGCGCCTATGGAGACAGACGGTGCGCCTATGGAGACAGACGGTGCGCCTATGGAGACAGACGGTGCGCCTATGGAGACAGACGGTGCGCCTATGGAGACAGACGGTGCGCCTATGGAGACAGACGGTGCGCCTATGGAGACAGTTTGCTTACCGTGCCAACAGGAGTACAGAGGACGCTATAGCCCACGTCCTCCATACTGCACTCTCCCACCTGGAGGGCCGGAACACCTACGTGAGAATGCTATTTGTTGACTACAGCAGCGCGTTCAACACCATAGTACCATCTAGGCTCGTCGATAAGCTCCAGGACCTGGGTCTGCAAGCAACCTTGTGCGACTGGATCCTGGACTTCCTGACGGGCCGCCCCCAGGTGGTGAGAGTGGGCAACTGCACGTCCTCCTCACTGAACCTCAGTATTGGAGCACCACAGGGCTGTGTCCTCAGTCCGCTCCTTTACTCCCTCTACACCCACGACTGTGTGGCCTCACATCCATCTTCCTCCATCGTGAAGTTTGCGGATGACACTGTGGTGGTGGGGCTGATCACCGGGGACAATGAGACGGCGTACAGAGAGGAAGTGGCCAACCTGGGGGAGCGATGTGAGGAGGACCGCCTCCTGATGAATATCTCCAAGACCAAGGAGATCATCATTGACTTTAGGCGGGGAAGGGACCCACATCTCCCTCTCACCATCAACGGAGATGTGGTAGAGAGGGTGGAGTCCTTTAAATACTTAGGTGTGCACATACATGAGAAGCTGAGATGGGAAGTACATACAACTGCGATGGTTGCCAAGGCACAACAACGCCTTTATGGACTCAGACGACTCAAGAAGTTTGGCTTGAGTCCTCACACCACCAGGGCCTTCTACCGAGGGACGATTGAGAGCCTGCTGACATACAGTTTCACCAGCTGGTACGGGAGCTGCACCGAGAAAGACCGCACGGCACTCAGAAGGGTGGTGCGCTCAGCCGAGCGCATTACTGAGTGCGCACTGCCCAGTCTGGAGGAGCTGTATAATCAGCGGTGCCTCAAGAAGTCCCTGAGGATCATTAAAGACCCCACTCACCCCCACCACAGCTTATTCAAGTTACTACCCTCAGGGAGGAGATACCAGTGCACCAAGGCCAGCACCAACAGACTGAAAAACAGTTTTCTCCCCCAGGCTATAAGACTGCTCAACAAGTCCACACAATATGGAGACAGACGGTGCGCCTATGGAGACAGACGGTGCGCCTATGGAGACAGACGGTGCGCCTATGGAGACAGACGGTGCGCCTATGGAGACAGACGGTGCGCCTATGGAGACAGACGGTGCGCCTATGGAGACAGACGGTGCGCCTATGGAGACAGACGGTGCGCCTATGGAGACAGAGGGTGCGCCTATGGAGACAGACGGTGCGCCTATGGAGACAGACGGTGCGCCTATGGAGACAGACGGTGCGCCTATGGAGACAGACGGTGCGCCTATGGAGACAGACGGTGCGCCTATGGAGACAGACGGTGCGCCTATGGAGACAGACGGTGCGCCTATGGAGACAGACGGTGCGCCTATGGAGACAGACGGTGCGCCTATGGAGACAGTTTGCTTACCGTGCCAACAGGAGTACAGAGGACGCTATAGCCCACGTCCTCCATACTGCACTCTCCCACCTGGAGGGCCGGAACACCTACGTGAGAATGCTATTTGTTGACTACAGCAGCGCGTTCAACACCATAGTACCATCTAGGCTCGTCGATAAGCTCCAGGACCTGGGTCTGCAAGCAACCTTGTGCGACTGGATCCTGGACTTCCTGACGGGCCGCCCCCAGGTGGTGAGAGTGGGCAACTGCACGTCCTCCTCACTGAACCTCAGTATTGGAGCACCACAGGGCTGTGTCCTCAGTCCGCTCCTTTACTCCCTCTACACCCACGACTGTGTGGCCTCACATCCATCTTCCTCCATCGTGAAGTTTGCGGATGACACTGTGGTGGTGGGGCTGATCACCGGGGACAATGAGACGGCGTACAGAGAGGAAGTGGCCAACCTGGGGGAGCGATGTGAGGAGGACCGCCTCCTGATGAATATCTCCAAGACCAAGGAGATCATCATTGACTTTAGGCGGGGAAGGGACCCACATCTCCCTCTCACCATCAACGGAGATGTGGTAGAGAGGGTGGAGTCCTTTAAATACTTAGGTGTGCACATACATGAGAAGCTGAGATGGGAAGTACATACAACTGCGATGGTTGCCAAGGCACAACAACGCCTTTATGGACTCAGACGACTCAAGAAGTTTGGCTTGAGTCCTCACACCACCAGGGCCTTCTACCGAGGGACGATTGAGAGCCTGCTGACATACAGTTTCACCAGCTGGTACGGGAGCTGCACCGAGAAAGACCGCACGGCACTCAGAAGGGTGGTGCGCTCAGCCGAGCGCATTACTGAGTGCGCACTGCCCAGTCTGGAGGAGCTGTATAATCAGCGGTGCCTCAAGAAGTCCCTGAGGATCATTAAAGACCCCACTCACCCCCACCACAGCTTATTCAAGTTACTACCCTCAGGGAGGAGATACCAGTGCACCAAGGCCAGCACCAACAGACTGAAAAACAGTTTTCTCCCCCAGGCTATAAGACTGCTCAACAAGTCCACACAATATGGAGACAGACGGTGCGCCTATGGAGACAGACGGTGCGCCTATGGAGACAGACGGTGCGCCTATGGAGACAGACGGTGCGCCTATGGAGACAGACGGTGCGCCTATGGAGACAGACGGTGCGCCTATGGAGACAGACGGTGCGCCTATGGAGACAGAGGGTGCGCCTATGGAGACAGACGGTGCGCCTATGGAGACAGACGGTGCGCCTATGGAGACAGACGGTGCGCCTATGGAGACAGACGGTGCGCCTATGGAGACAGACGGTGCGCCTATGGAGACAGACGGTGCGCCTATGGAGACAGACGGTGCGCCTATGGAGACAGACGGTGCGCCTATGGAGACAGACGGTGCGCCTATGGAGACAGACGGTGCGCCTATGGAGACAGACGGTGCGCCTATGGAGACAGACGGTGCGCCTATGGAGACAGTTTGCTTACCGTGCCAACAGGAGTACAGAGGACGCTATAGCCCACGTCCTCCATACTGCACTCTCCCACCTGGAGGGCCGGAACACCTACGTGAGAATGCTATTTGTTGACTACAGCAGCGCGTTCAACACCATAGTACCATCTAGGCTCGTCGATAAGCTCCAGGACCTGGGTCTGCAAGCAACCTTGTGCGACTGGATCCTGGACTTCCTGACGGGCCGCCCCCAGGTGGTGAGAGTGGGCAACTGCACGTCCTCCTCACTGAACCTCAGTATTGGAGCACCACAGGGCTGTGTCCTCAGTCCGCTCCTTTACTCCCTCTACACCCACGACTGTGTGGCCTCACATCCATCTTCCTCCATCGTGAAGTTTGCGGATGACACTGTGGTGGTGGGGCTGATCACCGGGGACAATGAGACGGCGTACAGAGAGGAAGTGGCCAACCTGGGGGAGCGATGTGAGGAGGACCGCCTCCTGATGAATATCTCCAAGACCAAGGAGATCATCATTGACTTTAGGCGGGGAAGGGACCCACATCTCCCTCTCACCATCAACGGAGATGTGGTAGAGAGGGTGGAGTCCTTTAAATACTTAGGTGTGCACATACATGAGAAGCTGAGATGGGAAGTACATACAACTGCGATGGTTGCCAAGGCACAACAACGCCTTTATGGACTCAGACGACTCAAGAAGTTTGGCTTGAGTCCTCACACCACCAGGGCCTTCTACCGAGGGACGATTGAGAGCCTGCTGACATACAGTTTCACCAGCTGGTACGGGAGCTGCACCGAGAAAGACCGCACGGCACTCAGAAGGGTGGTGCGCTCAGCCGAGCGCATTACTGAGTGCGCACTGCCCAGTCTGGAGGAGCTGTATAATCAGCGGTGCCTCAAGAAGTCCCTGAGGATCATTAAAGACCCCACTCACCCCCACCACAGCTTATTCAAGTTACTACCCTCAGGGAGGAGATACCAGTGCACCAAGGCCAGCACCAACAGACTGAAAAACAGTTTTCTCCCCCAGGCTATAAGACTGCTCAACAAGTCCACACAATAAAGGACGTGCGCCTATGGAGACAGACGGTGCGCCTATGGAGACAGACGGTGCGCCTATGGAGACAGACGGTGCGCCTATGGAGACAGACGGTGCGCCTATGGAGACAGACGGTGCGCCTATGGAGACAGACGGTGCGCCTATGGAGACAGACGGTGCGCCTATGGAGACAGACGGTGCGCCTATGGAGACAGACGGTGCGCCTATGGAGACAGAGGGTGCGCCTATGGAGACAGACGGTGCGCCTATGGAGACAGAGGGTGCGCCTATGGAGACAGACGGTGCGCCTATGGAGACAGACGGTGCGCCTATGGAGACAGACGGTGCGCCTATGGAGACAGAGGGTGCGCCTATGGAGACAGACGGTGCGCCTATGGAGACAGACGGTGCGCCTATGGAGACAGACGGTGCGCCTATGGAGACAGACGGTGCGCCTATGGAGACAGACGGTGCGCCTATGGAGACAGACGGTGCGCCTATGGAGACAGAGGGTGCGCCTATGGAGACAGACGGTGCGCCTATGGAGACAGTTTGCTTACCGTGCCAACAGGAGTACAGAGGACGCTATAGCCCACGTCCTCCATACTGCACTCTCCCACCTGGAGGGCCGGAACACCTACGTGAGAATGCTATTTGTTGACTACAGCAGCGCGTTCAACACCATAGTACCATCTAGGCTCGTCGATAAGCTCCAGGACCTGGGTCTGCAAGCAACCTTGTGCGACTGGATCCTGGACTTCCTGACGGGCCGCCCCCAGGTGGTGAGAGTGGGCAACTGCACGTCCTCCTCACTGAACCTCAGTATTGGAGCACCACAGGGCTGTGTCCTCAGTCCGCTCCTTTACTCCCTCTACACCCACGACTGTGTGGCCTCACATCCATCTTCCTCCATCGTGAAGTTTGCGGATGACACTGTGGTGGTGGGGCTGATCACCGGGGACAATGAGACGGCGTACAGAGAGGAAGTGGCCAACCTGGGGGAGCGATGTGAGGAGGACCGCCTCCTGATGAATATCTCCAAGACCAAGGAGATCATCATTGACTTTAGGCGGGGAAGGGACCCACATCTCCCTCTCACCATCAACGGAGATGTGGTAGAGAGGGTGGAGTCCTTTAAATACTTAGGTGTGCACATACATGAGAAGCTGAGATGGGAAGTACATACAACTGCGATGGTTGCCAAGGCACAACAACGCCTTTATGGACTCAGACGACTCAAGAAGTTTGGCTTGAGTCCTCACACCACCAGGGCCTTCTACCGAGGGACGATTGAGAGCCTGCTGACATACAGTTTCACCAGCTGGTACGGGAGCTGCACCGAGAAAGACCGCACGGCACTCAGAAGGGTGGTGCGCTCAGCCGAGCGCATTACTGAGTGCGCACTGCCCAGTCTGGAGGAGCTGTATAATCAGCGGTGCCTCAAGAAGTCCCTGAGGATCATTAAAGACCCCACTCACCCCCACCACAGCTTATTCAAGTTACTACCCTCAGGGAGGAGATACCAGTGCACCAAGGCCAGCACCAACAGACTGAAAAACAGTTTTCTCCCCCAGGCTATAAGACTGCTCAACAAGTCCACACAATAAAAGGACGGTGCGCCTATGGAGACAGACGGTGCGCCTATGGAGACAGACGGTGCGCCTATGGAGACAGACGGTGCGCCTATGGAGACAGACGGTGCGCCTATGGAGACAGAGGGTGCGCCTATGGAGACAGAGGGTGCGCCTATGGAGACAGAGGGTGCGCCTATGGAGACAGAGGGTGCGCCTATGGAGACAGACGGTGCGCCTATGGAGACAGACGGTGCGCCTATGGAGACAGACGGTGCGCCTATGGAGACAGACGGTGCGCCTATGGAGACAGACGGTGCGCCTATGGAGACAGACGGTGCGCCTATGGAGACAGACGGTGCGCCTATGGAGACAGACGGTGCGCCTATGGAGACAGACGGTGCGCCTATGGAGACAGAGGGTGCGCCTATGGAGACAGAGGGTGCGCCTATGGAGACAGAGGGTGCGCCTATGGAGACAGAGGGTGCGCCTATGGAGACAGAGGGTGCGCCTATGGAGACAGAGGGTGCGCCTATGGAGACAGAGGGTGCGCCTATGGAGACAGACGGTGCGCCTATGGAGACAGACGGTGCGCCTATGGAGACAGTTTGCTTACCGTGCCAACAGGAGTACAGAGGACGCTATAGCCCACGTCCTCCATACTGCACTCTCCCACCTGGAGGGCCGGAACACCTACGTGAGAATGCTATTTGTTGACTACAGCAGCGCGTTCAACACCATAGTACCATCTAGGCTCGTCGATAAGCTCCAGGACCTGGGTCTGCAAGCAACCTTGTGCGACTGGATCCTGGACTTCCTGACGGGCCGCCCCCAGGTGGTGAGAGTGGGCAACTGCAACGTCCTCCTCACTGAACCTCAGTATTGGAGCACCACAGGGCTGTGTCCTCAGTCCGCTCCTTTACTCCCTCTACAACCCACGACTGTGTGGCCTCACATCCATCTTCCCTCCATCGTGAAGTTTGCGGATGACACTGTGGTGGTGGGGCTGATCACCGGGGACAATGAGACGGCGTACAGAGAGGAAGTGGCCAACCTGGGGGAGCGATGTGAGGAGGACCGCCTCCTGATGAATATCTCCAAGACCAAGGAGATCATCATTGACTTTAGGCGGGGAAGGGACCCACATCTCCCTCTCACCATCAACGGAGATGTGGTAGAGAGGGTGGAGTCCTTTAAATACTTAGGTGTGCACATACATGAGAAGCTGAGATGGGAAGTACATACAACTGCGATGGTTGCCAAGGCACAACAACGCCTTTATGGACTCAGACGACTCAAGAAGTTTGGCTTGAGTCCTCACACCACCAGGGCCTTCTACCGAGGGACGATTGAGAGCCTGCTGACATACAGTTTCACCAGCTGGTACGGGAGCTGCACCGAGAAAGACCGCACGGCACTCAGAAGGGTGGTGCGCTCAGCCGAGCGCATTACTGAGTGCGCACTGCCCAGTCTGGAGGAGCTGTATAATCAGCGGTGCCTCAAGAAGTCCCTGAGGATCATTAAAGACCCCACTACCCCCACCACAGCTATTCAGTTACTACCCTCAGGGAGAGCAGACAGTGCACCAAGGCCAGCCCCAAAACAGACTCAACAACAGTTTTCTCCCCCAGGCTATAAGACTGCTCAACAAGCACACACTAAGGACTGTGGCTATGAGACAGACGGTGCGCATGGAGCACGCCATTGAAGACGGTGGCTATGCAGACGAGGTGCGCCTAGAGAGGTGGCTATGAGACAGACGGTGCGCCTATGGAGACAGACGTGCGCTATGGAGAAGACGGTGCGCCTATGGAGACAGGGCGCTATGAACGGTGCGCCTATGGAGACAGGACAGGTGCGGGGACAGACGGTGCCTATTGAGACAGACGGTGCGCCTATGGAGACAGACGGTGCGCCTATGGAGACAGACGGTGCGCCTATGGAGACAGTTTGCTTACCGTGCCAACAGGAGTACAGAGGACGCTATAGCCCACGTCCTCCATACTGCACTCTCCCACCTGGAGGGCCGGAACACCTACGTGAGAATGCTATTTGTTGACTACAGCAGCGCGTTCAACACCATAGTACCATCTAGGCTCGTCGATAAGCTCCAGGACCTGGGTCTGCAAGCAACCTTGTGCGACTGGATCCTGGACTTCCTGACGGGCCGCCCCCAGGTGGTGAGAGTGGGCAACTGCACGTCCTCCTCACTGAACCTCAGTATTGGAGCACCACAGGGCTGTGTCCTCAGTCCGCTCCTTTACTCCCTCTACACCCACGACTGTGTGGCCTCACATCCATCTTCCTCCATCGTGAAGTTTGCGGATGACACTGTGGTGGTGGGGCTGATCACCGGGGACAATGAGACGGCGTACAGAGAGGAAGTGGCCAACCTGGGGGAGCGATGTGAGGAGGACCGCCTCCTGATGAATATCTCCAAGACCAAGGAGATCATCATTGACTTTAGGCGGGGAAGGGACCCACATCTCCCTCTCACCATCAACGGAGATGTGGTAGAGAGGGTGGAGTCCTTTAAATACTTAGGTGTGCACATACATGAGAAGCTGAGATGGGAAGTACATACAACTGCGATGGTTGCCAAGGCACAACAACGCCTTTATGGACTCAGACGACTCAAGAAGTTTGGCTTGAGTCCTCACACCACCAGGGCCTTCTACCGAGGGACGATTGAGAGCCTGCTGACATACAGTTTCACCAGCTGGTACGGGAGCTGCACCGAGAAAGACCGCACGGCACTCAGAAGGGTGGTGCGCTCAGCCGAGCGCATTACTGAGTGCGCACTGCCCAGTCTGGAGGAGCTGTATAATCAGCGGTGCCTCAAGAAGTCCCTGAGGATCATTAAAGACCCCACTCACCCCCACCACAGCTTATTCAAGTTACTACCCTCAGGGAGGAGATACCAGTGCACCAAGGCCAGCACCAACAGACTGAAAAACAGTTTTCTCCCCCAGGCTATAAGACTGCTCACAAGTCCACACAATAAAAGGACGGTGCGCCTATGGAGACAGACGGTGCGCCTATGGAGACAGACGGTGCGCCTATGGAGACAGACGGTGCGCCTATGGAGACAGACGGTGCGCCTATGGAGACAGACGGTGCGCCTATGGAGACAGACGGTGCGCCTATGGAGACAGACGGTGCGCCTATGGAGACAGCAGACGGTGCGCCTATGGAGACAGAGGGTGCGCCTATGGAGACAGAGGGTGCGCCTATGGAGACAGACGGTGCGCCTATGGAGACAGACGGTGCGCCTATGGAGACAGACGGTGCGCCTATGGAGACAGACGGTGCGCCTATGGAGACAGACGGTGCGCCTATGGAGACAGACGGTGCGCCTATGGAGACAGACGGTGCGCCTATGGAGACAGACGGTGCGCCTATGGAGACAGACGGTGCGCCTATGGAGACAGACGGTGCGCCTATGGAGACAGACGGTGCGCCTATGGAGACAGTTTGCTTACCGTGCCAACAGGAGTACAGAGGACGCTATAGCCCACGTCCTCCATACTGCACTCTCCCACCTGGAGGGCCGGAACACCTACGTGAGAATGCTATTTGTTGACTACAGCAGCGCGTTCAACACCATAGTACCATCTAGGCTCGTCGATAAGCTCCAGGACCTGGGTCTGCAAGCAACCTTGTGCGACTGGATCCTGGACTTCCTGACGGGCCGCCCCCAGGTGGTGAGAGTGGGCAACTGCACGTCCTCCTCACTGAACCTCAGTATTGGAGCACCACAGGGCTGTGTCCTCAGTCCGCTCCTTTACTCCCTCTACACCCACGACTGTGTGGCCTCACATCCATCTTCCTCCATCGTGAAGTTTGCGGATGACACTGTGGTGGTGGGGCTGATCACCGGGGACAATGAGACGGCGTACAGAGAGGAAGTGGCCAACCTGGGGGAGCGATGTGAGGAGGACCGCCTCCTGATGAATATCTCCAAGACCAAGGAGATCATCATTGACTTTAGGCGGGGAAGGGACCCACATCTCCCTCTCACCATCAACGGAGATGTGGTAGAGAGGGTGGAGTCCTTTAAATACTTAGGTGTGCACATACATGAGAAGCTGAGATGGGAAGTACATACAACTGCGATGGTTGCCAAGGCACAACAACGCCTTTATGGACTCAGACGACTCAAGAAGTTTGGCTTGAGTCCTCACACCACCAGGGCCTTCTACCGAGGGACGATTGAGAGCCTGCTGACATACAGTTTCACCAGCTGGTACGGGAGCTGCACCGAGAAAGACCGCACGGCACTCAGAAGGGTGGTGCGCTCAGCCGAGCGCATTACTGAGTGCGCACTGCCCAGTCTGGAGGAGCTGTATAATCAGCGGTGCCTCAAGAAGTCCCTGAGGATCATTAAAGACCCCACTCACCCCCACCACAGCTTATTCAAGTTACTACCCTCAGGGAGGAGATACCAGTGCACCAAGGCCAGCACCAACAGACTGAAAAACAGTTTTCTCCCCCAGGCTATAAGACTGCTCAACAAGTCCACACAATAAAAGGACGGTGCGCCTATGGAGACAGACGGTGCGCCTATGGAGACAGACGGTGCGCCTATGGAGACAGACGGTGCGCCTATGGAGACAGACGGTGCGCCTATGGAGACAGACGGTGCGCCTATGGAGACAGACGGTGCGCCTATGGAGACAGACGGTGCGCCTATGGAGACAGACGGTGCGCCTATGGAGACAGTTTGCTTACCGTGCCAACAGGAGTACAGAGGACGCTATAGCCCACGTCCTCCATACTGCACTCTCCCACCTGGAGGGCCGGAACACCTACGTGAGAATGCTATTTGTTGACTACAGCAGCGCGTTCAACACCATAGTACCATCTAGGCTCGTCGATAAGCTCCAGGACCTGGGTCTGCAAGCAACCTTGTGCGACTGGATCCTGGACTTCCTGACGGGCCGCCCCCAGGTGGTGAGAGTGGGCAACTGCACGTCCTCCTCACTGAACCTCAGTATTGGAGCACCACAGGGCTGTGTCCTCAGTCCGCTCCTTTACTCCCTCTACACCCACGACTGTGTGGCCTCACATCCATCTTCCTCCATCGTGAAGTTTGCGGATGACACTGTGGTGGTGGGGCTGATCACCGGGGACAATGAGACGGCGTACAGAGAGGAAGTGGCCAACCTGGGGGAGCGATGTGAGGAGGACCGCCTCCTGATGAATATCTCCAAGACCAAGGAGATCATCATTGACTTTAGGCGGGGAAGGGACCCACATCTCCCTCTCACCATCAACGGAGATGTGGTAGAGAGGGTGGAGTCCTTTAAATACTTAGGTGTGCACATACATGAGAAGCTGAGATGGGAAGTACATACAACTGCGATGGTTGCCAAGGCACAACAACGCCTTTATGGACTCAGACGACTCAAGAAGTTTGGCTTGAGTCCTCACACCACCAGGGCCTTCTACCGAGGGACGATTGAGAGCCTGCTGACATACAGTTTCACCAGCTGGTACGGGAGCTGCACCGAGAAAGACCGCACGGCACTCAGAAGGGTGGTGCGCTCAGCCGAGCGCATTACTGAGTGCGCACTGCCCAGTCTGGAGGAGCTGTATAATCAGCGGTGCCTCAAGAAGTCCCTGAGGATCATTAAAGACCCCACTCACCCCCACCACAGCTTATTCAAGTTACTACCCTCAGGGAGGAGATACCAGTGCACCAAGGCCAGCACCAACAGACTGAAAAACAGTTTTCTCCCCCAGGCTATAAGACTGCTCAACAAGTCCACACAATAAAAGGACGGTGCGCCTATGGAGACAGACGGTGCGCCTATGGAGACAGACGGTGCGCCTATGGAGACAGACGGTGCGCCTATGGAGACAGACGGTGCGCCTATGGACAGAGGTGCGCCTATGGAGACAGACGGGTGCGCCTATGGAGACAGAGGGTGCGCCTATGGAGACAGACGGTGCGCCTATGGAGACAGACGGTGCGCCTATGGAGACAGACGGTGCGCCTATGGAGACAGACGGTGCGCCTATGGAGACAGACGGTGCGCCTATGGAGACAGACGGTGCGCCTATGGAGACAGACGGTGCGCCTATGGAGACAGACGGTGCGCCTATGGAGACAGACGGTGCGCCTATGGAGACAGAGGGTGCGCCTATGGAGACAGACGGTGCGCCTATGGAGACAGACGGTGCGCCTATGGAGACAGTTTGCTTACCGTGCCAACAGGAGTACAGAGGACGCTATAGCCCACGTCCTCCATACTGCACTCTCCCACCTGGAGGGCCGGAACACCTACGTGAGAATGCTATTTGTTGACTACAGCAGCGCGTTCAACACCATAGTACCATCTAGGCTCGTCGATAAGCTCCAGGACCTGGGTCTGCAAGCAACCTTGTGCGACTGGATCCTGGACTTCCTGACGGGCCGCCCCCAGGTGGTGAGAGTGGGCAACTGCACGTCCTCCTCACTGAACCTCAGTATTGGAGCACCACAGGGCTGTGTCCTCAGTCCGCTCCTTTACTCCCTCTACACCCACGACTGTGTGGCCTCACATCCATCTTCCTCCATCGTGAAGTTTGCGGATGACACTGTGGTGGTGGGGCTGATCACCGGGGACAATGAGACGGCGTACAGAGAGGAAGTGGCCAACCTGGGGGAGCGATGTGAGGAGGACCGCCTCCTGATGAATATCTCCAAGACCAAGGAGATCATCATTGACTTTAGGCGGGGAAGGGACCCACATCTCCCTCTCACCATCAACGGAGATGTGGTAGAGAGGGTGGAGTCCTTTAAATACTTAGGTGTGCACATACATGAGAAGCTGAGATGGGAAGTACATACAACTGCGATGGTTGCCAAGGCACAACAACGCCTTTATGGACTCAGACGACTCAAGAAGTTTGGCTTGAGTCCTCACACCACCAGGGCCTTCTACCGAGGGACGATTGAGAGCCTGCTGACATACAGTTTCACCAGCTGGTACGGGAGCTGCACCGAGAAAGACGCACGGCACTCAGAAGGGTGGTGCGCTCAGCCGAGCGCATTACTGAGTGCGCACTGCCCAGTCTGGAGGAGCTGTATAATCAGCGGTGCCTCAAGAAGTCCCTGAGGATCATTAAAGACCCCACTCACCCCCACCACAGCTTATTCAAGTTACTACCCTCAGGGAGGAGATACCAGTGCACCAAGGCCAGCACAACAGACTGAAAACAGTTTTCTCCCCAGGCTATAAGACTGCTCACAAGTCCACACAATAGGTGCCTAGGAGACAGACGGTGCGCCTATGGAGACAGACGGTGCGCCTATGGAGACAGACGGTGCGCCTATGGAGACAGACGGTGCGCCTATGGAGACATACGGTGCGCCTATGGAGACAGACGGTGCGCCTATGGAGACAGACGGTGCGCCTATGGAGACAGACGGTGCGCCTATGGAGACGGACGGTGCGCCTATGGAGACAGACGGTGCGCCTATGGAGACAGACGGTGCGCCTATGGAGACAGAGGGTGCGCCTATGAGACAGACGGTGCGCCTATGGAGACAGACGGTGCGCCTATGAGACAGACGGTGCGCCTATGGAGACTAGACGGTGCGCCTATGGAGACAGACGGTGCGCCTATGGAGACAGACGGTGCGCCTATGGAGACAGACGGTGCGCCTATGGAGACAGACGGTGCGCTATGGAGACAGACGGTGCGGCCTATGGAGACAGACGTGCGCCTATGGAGACAGTTTGCTTACCGTGCCAACAGGAGTACAGAGGACGCTATAGCCCACGTCCTCCATACTGCACTCTCCCACCCTGGAGGGCCGGAACACCTACGTGAGAATGCTATTTGTTGACTACAGCAGCGCGTTCAACACCATAGTACCATCTAGGCTCGTCGATAAGCTCCAGGACCTGGGTCTGCAAGCAACCTTGTGCGACTGGATCCTGGACTTCCTGACGGGCCGCCCCCAGGTGGTGAGAGTGGGCAACTGCACGTCCTCCTCACTGAACCTCAGTATTGGAGCACCACAGGGCTGTGTCCTCAGTCCGCTCCTTTACTCCCTCTACACCCACGACTGTGTGGCCTCACATCCATCTTCCTCCATCGTGAAGTTTGCGGATGACACTGTGGTGGTGGGGCTGATCACCGGGGACAATGAGACGGCGTACAGAGAGGAAGTGGCCAACCTGGGGGAGCGATGTGAGGAGGACCGCCTCCTGATGAATATCTCCAAGACCAAGGAGATCATCATTGACTTTAGGCGGGGAAGGGACCCACATCTCCCTCTCACCATCAACGGAGATGTGGTAGAGAGGGTGGAGTCCTTTAAATACTTAGGTGTGCACATACATGAGAAGCTGAGATGGGAAGTACATACAACTGCGATGGTTGCCAAGGCACAACAACGCCTTTATGGACTCAGACGACTCAAGAAGTTTGGCTTGAGTCCTCACACCACCAGGGCCTTCTACCGAGGGACGATTGAGAGCCTGCTGACATACAGTTTCACCAGCTGGTACGGGAGCTGCACCGAGAAAGACCGCACGGCACTCAGAAGGGTGGTGCGCTCAGCCGAGCGCATTACTGAGTGCGCACTGCCCAGTCTGGAGGAGCTGTATAATCAGCGGTGCCTCAAGAAGTCCCTGAGGATCATTAAAGACCCCACTCACCCCCACCACAGCTTATTCAAGTTACTACCCTCAGGGAGGAGATACCAGTGCACCAAGGCCAGCACCAACAGACTGAAAACAGTTTTCTCCCCCAGGCTATAAGACTGCTCAACAAGTCCACACAATAAAAGGACGGTGCGCCTATGGAGACAGACGGTGCGCCTATGGAGACAGACGGTGCGCCTATGGAGACAGACGGTGCGCCTATGGAGACAGACGGTGCGCCTATGGAGACAGACGGTGCGCCTATGGAGACAGACGGTGCGCCTATGGAGACAGACGGTGCGCCTATGGAGACAGACGGTGCGCCTATGGAGACAGACGGTGCGCCTATGGAGACAGACGGTGCGCCTATGGAGACAGACGGTGCGCCTATGGAGACAGAGGGTGCGCCTATGGAGACAGAGGGTGCGCCTATGGAGACAGACGGTGCGCCTATGGAGACAGACGGTGCGCCTATGGAGACAGACGGTGCGCCTATGGAGACAGACGGTGCGCCTATGGAGACAGACGGTGCGCCTATGGAGACAGACGGTGCGCCTATGGAGACAGACGGTGCGCCTATGGAGACAGACGGTGCGCCTATGGAGACAGACGGTGCGCCTATGGAGACAGACGGTGCGCCTATGGAGACAGTTTGCTTACCGTGCCAACAGGAGTACAGAGGACGCTATAGCCCACGTCCTCCATACTGCACTCTCCCACCTGGAGGGCCGGAACACCTACGTGAGAATGCTATTTGTTGACTACAGCAGCGCGTTCAACACCATAGTACCATCTAGGCTCGTCGATAAGCTCCAGGACCTGGGTCTGCAAGCAACCTTGTGCGACTGGATCCTGGACTTCCTGACGGGCCGCCCCCAGGTGGTGAGAGTGGGCAACTGCACGTCCTCCTCACTGAACCTCAGTATTGGAGCACCACAGGGCTGTGTCCTCAGTCCGCTCCTTTACTCCCTCTACACCCACGACTGTGTGGCCTCACATCCATCTTCCTCCATCGTGAAGTTTGCGGATGACACTGTGGTGGTGGGGCTGATCACCGGGGACAATGAGACGGCGTACAGAGAGGAAGTGGCCAACCTGGGGGAGCGATGTGAGGAGGACCGCCTCCTGATGAATATCTCCAAGACCAAGGAGATCATCATTGACTTTAGGCGGGGAAGGGACCCACATCTCCCTCTCACCATCAACGGAGATGTGGTAGAGAGGGTGGAGTCCTTTAAATACTTAGGTGTGCACATACATGAGAAGCTGAGATGGGAAGTACATACAACTGCGATGGTTGCCAAGGCACAACAACGCCTTTATGGACTCAGACGACTCAAGAAGTTTGGCTTGAGTCCTCACACCACCAGGGCCTTCTACCGAGGGACGATTGAGAGCCTGCTGACATACAGTTTCACCAGCTGGTACGGGAGCTGCACCGAGAAAGACCGCACGGCACTCAGAAGGGTGGTGCGCTCAGCCGAGCGCATTACTGAGTGCGCACTGCCCAGTCTGGAGGAGCTGTATAATCAGCGGTGCCTCAAGAAGTCCCTGAGGATCATTAAAGACCCCACTCACCCCCACCACAGCTTATTCAAGTTACTACCCTCAGGGAGGAGATACCAGTGCACCAAGGCCAGCACCAACAGACTGAAAAACAGTTTTCTCCCCCAGGCTATAAGACTGCTCAACAAGTCCACACAATAAAAGGACGGTGCGCCTATGGAGACAGACGGTGCGCCTATGGAGACAGACGGTGCGCCTATGGAGACAGACGGTGCGCCTATGGAGACAGACGGTGCGCCTATGGAGACAGACGGTGCGCCTATGGAGACAGACGGTGCGCCTATGGAGACAGAGGGTGCGCCTATGGAGACAGACGGTGCGCCTATGGAGACAGACGGTGCGCCTATGGAGACAGACGGTGCGCCTATGGAGACAGACGGTGCGCCTATGGAGACAGACGGTGCGCCTATGGAGACAGACGGTGCGCCTATGGAGACAGACGGTGCGCCTATGGAGACAGACGGTGCGCCTATGGAGACAGACGGTGCGCCTATGGAGACAGACGGTGCGCCTATGGAGACAGACGGTGCGCCTATGGAGACAGTTTGCTTACCGTGCCAACAGGAGTACAGAGGACGCTATAGCCCACGTCCTCCATACTGCACTCTCCCACCTGGAGGGCCGGAACACCTACGTGAGAATGCTATTTGTTGACTACAGCAGCGCGTTCAACACCATAGTACCATCTAGGCTCGTCGATAAGCTCCAGGACCTGGGTCTGCAAGCAACCTTGTGCGACTGGATCCTGGACTTCCTGACGGGCCGCCCCCAGGTGGTGAGAGTGGGCAACTGCACGTCCTCCTCACTGAACCTCAGTATTGGAGCACCACAGGGCTGTGTCCTCAGTCCGCTCCTTTACTCCCTCTACACCCACGACTGTGTGGCCTCACATCCATCTTCCTCCATCGTGAAGTTTGCGGATGACACTGTGGTGGTGGGGCTGATCACCGGGGACAATGAGACGGCGTACAGAGAGGAAGTGGCCAACCTGGGGGAGCGATGTGAGGAGGACCGCCTCCTGATGAATATCTCCAAGACCAAGGAGATCATCATTGACTTTAGGCGGGGAAGGGACCCACATCTCCCTCTCACCATCAACGGAGATGTGGTAGAGAGGGTGGAGTCCTTTAAATACTTAGGTGTGCACATACATGAGAAGCTGAGATGGGAAGTACATACAACTGCGATGGTTGCCAAGGCACAACAACGCCTTTATGGACTCAGACGACTCAAGAAGTTTGGCTTGAGTCCTCACACCACCAGGGCCTTCTACCGAGGGACGATTGAGAGCCTGCTGACATACAGTTTCACCAGCTGGTACGGGAGCTGCACCGAGAAAGACCGCACGGCACTCAGAAGGGTGGTGCGCTCAGCCGAGCGCATTACTGAGTGCGCACTGCCCAGTCTGGAGGAGCTGTATAATCAGCGGTGCCTCAAGAAGTCCCTGAGGATCATTAAAGACCCCACTCACCCCCACCACAGCTTATTCAAGTTACTACCCTCAGGGAGGAGATACCAGTGCACCAAGGCCAGCACCAACAGACTGAAAAACAGTTTTCTCCCCCAGGCTATAAGACTGCTCAACAAGTCCACACAATAAAAGGACGGTGCGCCTATGGAGACAGACGGTGCGCCTATGGAGACAGACGGTGCGCCTATGGAGACAGACGGTGCGCCTATGGAGACAGACGGTGCGCCTATGGAGACAGACGGTGCGCCTATGGAGACAGACGGTGCGCCTATGGAGACAGACGGTGCGCCTATGGAGACAGACGGTGCGCCTATGGAGACAGAGGGTGCGCCTATGGAGACAGAGGGTGCGCCTATGGAGACAGACGGTGCGCCTATGGAGACAGACGGTGCGCCTATGGAGACAGACGGTGCGCCTATGGAGACAGACGGTGCGCCTATGGAGACAGACGGTGCGCCTATGGAGACAGACGGTGCGCCTATGGAGACAGACGGTGCGCCTATGGAGACAGACGGTGCGCCTATGGAGACAGTTTGCTTACCGTGCCAACAGGAGTACAGAGGACGCTATAGCCCACGTCCTCCATACTGCACTCTCCCACCTGGAGGGCCGGAACACCTACGTGAGAATGCTATTTGTTGACTACAGCAGCGCGTTCAACACCATAGTACCATCTAGGCTCGTCGATAAGCTCCAGGACCTGGGTCTGCAAGCAACCTTGTGCGACTGGATCCTGGACTTCCTGACGGGCCGCCCCCAGGTGGTGAGAGTGGGCAACTGCACGTCCTCCTCACTGAACCTCAGTATTGGAGCACCACAGGGCTGTGTCCTCAGTCCGCTCCTTTACTCCCTCTACACCCACGACTGTGTGGCCTCACATCCATCTTCCTCCATCGTGAAGTTTGCGGATGACACTGTGGTGGTGGGGCTGATCACCGGGGACAATGAGACGGCGTACAGAGAGGAAGTGGCCAACCTGGGGGAGCGATGTGAGGAGGACCGCCTCCTGATGAATATCTCCAAGACCAAGGAGATCATCATTGACTTTAGGCGGGGAAGGGACCCACATCTCCCTCTCACCATCAACGGAGATGTGGTAGAGAGGGTGGAGTCCTTTAAATACTTAGGTGTGCACATACATGAGAAGCTGAGATGGGAAGTACATACAACTGCGATGGTTGCCAAGGCACAACAACGCCTTTATGGACTCAGACGACTCAAGAAGTTTGGCTTGAGTCCTCACACCACCAGGGCCTTCTACCGAGGGACGATTGAGAGCCTGCTGACATACAGTTTCACCAGCTGGTACGGGAGCTGCACCGAGAAAGACCGCACGGCACTCAGAAGGGTGGTGCGCTCAGCCGAGCGCATTACTGAGTGCGCACTGCCCAGTCTGGAGGAGCTGTATAATCAGCGGTGCCTCAAGAAGTCCCTGAGGATCATTAAAGACCCCACTCACCCCCACCACAGCTTATTCAAGTTACTACCCTCAGGGAGGAGATACCAGTGCACCAAGGCCAGCACCAACAGACTGAAAAACAGTTTTCTCCCCCAGGCTATAAGACTGCTCAACAAGTCCACACAATAAAAGGACGGTGCGCCTATGGAGACAGACGGTGCGCCTATGGAGACAGACGGTGCGCCTATGGAGACAGACGGTGCGCCTATGGAGACAGACGGTGCGCCTATGGAGACAGACGGTGCGCCTATGGAGACAGACGGTGCGCCTATGGAGACAGACGGTGCGCCTATGGAGACAGAGGGTGCGCCTATGGAGACAGAGGCTAGGTGCGCCTATGGAGACAGAGGTGCGCCTATGGAGACGACGGTGCGCCTATGGAGACAGACGGTGCGCCTATGGAGACAGACGGTGCGCCTATGGAGACAGACGGTGCGCCTATGGAGACAGACGGTGCGCCTATGGAGACAGACGGTGCGCCTATGGAGACAGACGGTGCGCCTATGGAGACAGTTTGCTTACCGTGCCAACAGGAGTACAGAGGACGCTATAGCCCACGTCCTCCATACTGCACTCTCCCACCTGGAGGGCCGGAACACCTACGTGAGAATGCTATTTGTTGACTACAGCAGCGCGTTCAACACCATAGTACCATCTAGGCTCGTCGATAAGCTCCAGGACCTGGGTCTGCAAGCAACCTTGTGCGACTGGATCCTGGACTTCCTGACGGGCCGCCCCCAGGTGGTGAGAGTGGGCAACTGCACGTCCTCCTCACTGAACCTCAGTATTGGAGCACCACAGGGCTGTGTCCTCAGTCCGCTCCTTTACTCCCTCTACACCCACGACTGTGTGGCCTCACATCCATCTTCCTCCATCGTGAAGTTTGCGGATGACACTGTGGTGGTGGGGCTGATCACCGGGGACAATGAGACGGCGTACAGAGAGGAAGTGGCCAACCTGGGGGAGCGATGTGAGGAGGACCGCCTCCTGATGAATATCTCCAAGACCAAGGAGATCATCATTGACTTTAGGCGGGGAAGGGACCCACATCTCCCTCTCACCATCAACGGAGATGTGGTAGAGAGGGTGGAGTCCTTTAAATACTTAGGTGTGCACATACATGAGAAGCTGAGATGGGAAGTACATACAACTGCGATGGTTGCCAAGGCACAACAACGCCTTTATGGACTCAGACGACTCAAGAAGTTTGGCTTGAGTCCTCACACCACCAGGGCCTTCTACCGAGGGACGATTGAGAGCCTGCTGACATACAGTTTCACCAGCTGGTACGGGAGCTGCACCGAGAAAGACCGCACGGCACTCAGAAGGGTGGTGCGCTCAGCCGAGCGCATTACTGAGTGCGCACTGCCCAGTCTGGAGGAGCTGTATAATCAGCGGTGCCTCAAGAAGTCCCTGAGGATCATTAAAGACCCCACTCACCCCCACCACAGCTTATTCAAGTTACTACCCTCAGGGAGGAGATACCAGTGCACCAAGGCCAGCACCAACAGACTGAAAAACAGTTTTCTCCCCCAGGCTATAAGACTGCTCAACAAGTCCACACAATAAAAGGACGGTGCGCCTATGGAGACAGACGGTGCGCCTATGGAGACAGACGGTGCGCCTATGGAGACAGACGGTGCGCCTATGGAGACAGACGGTGCGCCTATGGAGACAGACGGTGCGCCTATGGAGACAGACGGTGCGCCTATGGAGACAGACGGTGCGCCTATGGAGACAGACGGTGCGCCTATGGAGACAGACGGTGCGCCTATGGAGACAGACGGTGCGCCTATGGAGACAGACGGTGCGCCTATGGAGACAGACGGTGCGCCTATGGAGACAGACGGTGCGCCTATGGAGACAGACGGTGCGCCTATGGAGACAGACGGTGCGCCTATGGAGACAGACGGTGCGCCTATGGAGACGGTGCCTAGACAGACGGTGCGCCTATGGAGACAGACGGTGCGCCTATGGAGACAGACGGTGCGCCTATGGAGACAGACGGTGCGCCTATGGAGACAGACGGTGCGCCTATGGAGACAGTTTGCTTACCGTGCCAACAGGAGTACAGAGGACGCTATAGCCCACGTCCTCCATACTGCACTCTCCCACCTGGAGGGCCGGAACACCTACGTGAGAATGCTATTTGTTGACTACAGCAGCGCGTTCAACACCATAGTACCATCTAGGCTCGTCGATAAGCTCCAGGACCTGGGTCTGCAAGCAACCTTGTGCGACTGGATCCTGGACTTCCTGACGGGCCGCCCCCAGGTGGTGAGAGTGGGCAACTGCACGTCCTCCTCACTGAACCTCAGTATTGGAGCACCACAGGGCTGTGTCCTCAGTCCGCTCCTTTACTCCCTCTACACCCACGACTGTGTGGCCTCACATCCATCTTCCTCCATCGTGAAGTTTGCGGATGACACTGTGGTGGTGGGGCTGATCACCGGGGACAATGAGACGGCGTACAGAGAGGAAGTGGCCAACCTGGGGGAGCGATGTGAGGAGGACCGCCTCCTGATGAATATCTCCAAGACCAAGGAGATCATCATTGACTTTAGGCGGGGAAGGGACCCACATCTCCCTCTCACCATCAACGGAGATGTGGTAGAGAGGGTGGAGTCCTTTAAATACTTAGGTGTGCACATACATGAGAAGCTGAGATGGGAAGTACATACAACTGCGATGGTTGCCAAGGCACAACAACGCCTTTATGGACTCAGACGACTCAGAAGTTTGGCTTGAGTCCTCACACACCAGGGCCTTCTACCGAGGGACGATTGAGAGCCTGCTGACATACAGTTTCACCAGCTGGTACGGGAGCTGCACCGAGAAAGACCGCACGGCACTCAGAAGGGTGGTGCGCTCAGCCGAGCGCATTACTGAGTGCGCACTGCCCAGTCTGGAGGAGCTGTATAATCAGCGGTGCCTCAAGAAGTCCCTGAGGATCATTAAAGACCCCACTCACCCCACCACAGCTTATTCAAGTTACTACCCTCAGGGAGGAGATACCAGTGCACCAAGGCCAGCACCAACAGACTGAAAAACAGTTTTCTCCCCCAGGCTATAAGACTGCTCAACAAGTCCACACAATAAAAGGACGGTGCGCCTATGAGACAGACGGTGCGCCTATGGAGACAGACGGTGCGCCTATGGAGACAGACGGTGCGCCTATGAGACAGACGGTGCGCCTATGGAGACAGACGGTGCGCCTATGGAGACAGACGGGGCGCCTATGGAGACAGACGGTGCGCCTATGGAGACAGAACGGTGCGCCTATGGGAGACAGACGGTGCGCCTATGGAGACAGACGGTGCGCCTATGGAGACAGACGGTGCGCCTATGGAGACAGACTGTGCGCCTATGGAGACAGACGGTGCGCCTATGGAGACAGACGGTGCGCCTATGGAGACAGACGGTGCGCCTATGGAGACAGACGGTGCGCCTATGGAGACAGACGGTGCGCCTATGGAGACAGACGGTGCGCCTATGGAGACAGACCGTGCGCCTATGGAGACAGACGGTGCGCCTATGGAGACAGACGGTGCGCCTATGGAGACAGACGGTGCGCCTATGGAGACAGACGGTGCGCCTATGGAGACAGTTTTGCTTACCGTGCCAACAGGAGTACAGAGGACGCTATAGCCCACGTCCTCCATACTGCACTCTCCCACCTGGAGGGCCGGAACACCTACGTGAGAATGCTATTTGTTGACTACAGCAGCGCGTTCAACACCATAGTACCATCTAGGCTCGTCGATAAGCTCCAGGACCTGGGTCTGCAAGCAACCTTGTGCGACTGGATCCTGGACTTCCTGACGGGCCGCCCCCAGGTGGTGAGAGTGGGCAACTGCACGTCCTCCTCACTGAACCTCAGTATTGGAGCACCACAGGGCTGTGTCCTCAGTCCGCTCCTTTACTCCCTCTACACCCACGACTGTGTGGCCTCACATCCATCTTCCTCCATCGTGAAGTTTGCGGATGACACTGTGGTGGTGGGGCTGATCACCGGGGACAATGAGACGGCGTACAGAGAGGAAGTGGCCAACCTGGGGGAGCGATGTGAGGAGGACCGCCTCCTGATGAATATCTCCAAGACCAAGGAGATCATCATTGACTTTAGGCGGGGAAGGGACCCACATCTCCCTCTCACCATCAACGGAGATGTGGTAGAGAGGGTGGAGTCCTTTAAATACTTAGGTGTGCACATACATGAGAAGCTGAGATGGGAAGTACATACAACTGCGATGGTTGCCAAGGCACAACAACGCCTTTATGGACTCAGACGACTCAAGAAGTTTGGCTTGAGTCCTCACACCACCAGGGCCTTCTACCGAGGGACGATTGAGAGCCTGCTGACATACAGTTTCACCAGCTGGTACGGGAGCTGCACCGAGAAAGACCGCACGGCACTCAGAAGGGTGGTGCGCTCAGCCGAGCGCATTACTGAGTGCGCACTGCCCAGTCTGGAGGAGCTGTATAATCAGCGGTGCCTCAAGAAGTCCCTGAGGATCATTAAAGACCCCACTCACCCCCACCACAGCTTATTCAAGTTACTACCCTCAGGGAGGAGATACCAGTGCACCAAGGCCAGCACCAACAGACTGAAAAACAGTTTTCTCCCCAGGCTATAAGACTGCTCAACAAGTCCACACAATAAAAGGACGGTGCGCCTATGGAGACAGACGGTGCGCCTATGAGACAGACGGTGCCTATGGAGACAGACGGTGCGCCTATGGAGACAGACGGTGCGCCTATGGAGACAGACGGTGCGCCTATGGAGACAGACGGTGCGCCTATGGAGACAGACGGTGCGCCTATGGAGACAGACGGTGCGCCTATGGAGACAGACGGGGCGCCTATGGAGACAGACGGTGCGCCTATGGAGACAGACGGTGCGCCTATGGAGACAGACGGTGCGCCTATGGAGACAGACGGTGCGCCTATGGAGACAGACGGTGCGCCTATGGAGACAGACGGTGCGCCTATGGAGACAGACGGTGCGCCTATGGAGACAGACGGTGCGCCTATGGAGACAGACGGTGCGCCTATGGAGACAGACGGTGCGCCTATGGAGACAGTTTGCTTACCGTGCCAACAGGAGTACAGAGGACGCTATAGCCCACGTCCTCCATACTGCACTCTCCCACCTGGAGGGCCGGAACACCTACGTGAGAATGCTATTTGTTGACTACAGCAGCGCGTTCAACACCATAGTACCATCTAGGCTCGTCGATAAGCTCCAGGACCTGGGTCTGCAAGCAACCTTGTGCGACTGGATCCTGGACTTCCTGACGGGCCGCCCCCAGGTGGTGAGAGTGGGCAACTGCACGTCCTCCTCACTGAACCTCAGTATTGGAGCACCACAGGGCTGTGTCCTCAGTCCGCTCCTTTACTCCCTCTACACCCACGACTGTGTGGCCTCACATCCATCTTCCTCCATCGTGAAGTTTGCGGATGACACTGTGGTGGTGGGGCTGATCACCGGGGACAATGAGACGGCGTACAGAGAGGAAGTGGCCAACCTGGGGGAGCGATGTGAGGAGGACCGCCTCCTGATGAATATCTCCAAGACCAAGGAGATCATCATTGACTTTAGGCGGGGAAGGGACCCACATCTCCCTCTCACCATCAACGGAGATGTGGTAGAGAGGGTGGAGTCCTTTAAATACTTAGGTGTGCACATACATGAGAAGCTGAGATGGGAAGTACATACAACTGCGATGGTTGCCAAGGCACAACAACGCCTTTATGGACTCAGACGACTCAAGAAGTTTGGCTTGAGTCCTCACACCACCAGGGCCTTCTACCGAGGGACGATTGAGAGCCTGCTGACATACAGTTTCACCAGCTGGTACGGGAGCTGCACCGAGAAAGACCGCACGGCACTCAGAAGGGTGGTGCGCTCAGCCGAGCGCATTACTGAGTGCGCACTGCCCAGTCTGGAGGAGCTGTATAATCAGCGGTGCCTCAAGAAGTCCCTGAGGATCATTAAAGACCCCACTCACCCCCACCACAGCTTATTCAAGTTACTACCCTCAGGGAGGAGATACCAGTGCACCAAGGCCAGCACCAACAGACTGAAAAACAGTTTTCTCCCCCAGGCTATAAGACTGCTCAACAAGTCCACACAATAAAAGGACGGTGCGCCTATGGAGACAGACGGTGCGCCTATGGAGACAGACGGTGCGCCTATGGAGACAGACGGTGCGCCTATGGAGACAGACGGTGCGCCTATGGAGACAGACGGTGCGCCTATGGAGACAGACGGTGCGCCTATGGAGACAGACGGTGCGCCTATGGAGACAGACGGTGCGCCTATGGAGACAGAGGTGCGCCTATGGAGACAGACGGTGCGCTATGAGACAGACGTGCGCTATGGAGACAGACGGTGCGCCTATGGAGACAGAGGGTGCGCCTATGGAGACAGACGGTGCGCCTATGGAGACAGACGGGCTGACAGCCTATGGAGACAGACGGTGCGCCTATGGAGACAGACGGTGCGCCTATGGAGACAGACGGTGCGCCTATGGAGACAGACGGTGCGCCTATGGAGACAGACGGTGCGCCTATGGAGACAGACGTGCGCCTATGGAGACAGTTTGCTTACCGTGCCAACAGGAGTACAGAGGACGCTATAGCCCACGTCCTCCATACTGCACTCTCCCACCTGGAGGGCCGGAACACCTACGTGAGAATGCTATTTGTTGACTACAGCAGCGCGTTCAACACCATAGTACCATCTAGGCTCGTCGATAAGCTCCAGGACCTGGGTCTGCAAGCAACCTTGTGCGACTGGATCCTGGACTTCCTGACGGGCCGCCCCCAGGTGGTGAGAGTGGGCAACTGCACGTCCTCCTCACTGAACCTCAGTATTGGAGCACCACAGGGCTGTGTCCTCAGTCCGCTCCTTTACTCCCTCTACACCCACGACTGTGTGGCCTCACATCCATCTTCCTCCATCGTGAAGTTTGCGGATGACACTGTGGTGGTGGGGCTGATCACCGGGGACAATGAGACGGCGTACAGAGAGGAAGTGGCCAACCTGGGGGAGCGATGTGAGGAGGACCGCCTCCTGATGAATATCTCCAAGACCAAGGAGATCATCATTGACTTTAGGCGGGGAAGGGACCCACATCTCCCTCTCACCATCAACGGAGATGTGGTAGAGAGGGTGGAGTCCTTTAAATACTTAGGTGTGCACATACATGAGAAGCTGAGATGGGAAGTACATACAACTGCGATGGTTGCCAAGGCACAACAACGCCTTTATGGACTCAGACGACTCAAGAAGTTTGGCTTGAGTCCTCACACCACCAGGGCCTTCTACCGAGGGACGATTGAGAGCCTGCTGACATACAGTTTCACCAGCTGGTACGGGAGCTGCACCGAGAAAGACCGCACGGCACTCAGAAGGGTGGTGCGCTCAGCCGAGCGCATTACTGAGTGCGCACTGCCCAGTCTGGAGGAGCTGTATAATCAGCGGTGCCTCAAGAAGTCCCTGAGGATCATTAAAGACCCCACTCACCCCCACCACAGCTTATTCAAGTTACTACCCTCAGGGAGGAGATACCAGTGCACCAAGGCCAGCACCAACAGACTGAAAAACAGTTTTCTCCCCCAGGCTATAAGACTGCTCAACAAGTCCACACAAATAAAAGGACGGTGCGCCTATGGAGACAGACGGTGCGCCTATGGAGACAGACGGTGCGCCTATGGAGACAGACGGTGCGCCTATGGAGACAGACGGTGCGCCTATGGAGACAGACGGTGCGCCTATGGAGACAGACGGTGCGCCTATGGAGACAGACGGTGCGCCTATGGAGACAGAGGTGCGCCTATGGAGACAGACGGTGCGCCTATGGAGACAGAGGGTGCGCCTATGGAGACAGAGGGTGCGCCTATGGAGACAGACGGTTGCGCCTATGGAGACAGACGGTGCGCCTATGGAGACAGACGGTGCGCCTATGGAGACAGACGGTGCGCCCTATGGAGACAGACGGTGCGGCCTATGGAGACAGACGGTGCGCCTATGGAGACAGTTTGCTTACCGTGCCAACAGGAGTACAGAGGACGCTATAGCCCACGTCCTCCATACTGCACTCTCCCACCTGGAGGGCCGGAACACCTACGTGAGAATGCTATTTGTTGACTACAGCAGCGCGTTCAACACCATAGTACCATCTAGGCTCGTCGATAAGCTCCAGGACCTGGGTCTGCAAGCAACCTTGTGCGACTGGATCCTGGACTTCCTGACGGGCCGCCCCCAGGTGGTGAGAGTGGGCAACTGCACGTCCTCCTCACTGAACCTCAGTATTGGAGCACCACAGGGCTGTGTCCTCAGTCCGCTCCTTTACTCCCTCTACACCCACGACTGTGTGGCCTCACATCCATCTTCCTCCATCGTGAAGTTTGCGGATGACACTGTGGTGGTGGGGCTGATCACCGGGGACAATGAGACGGCGTACAGAGAGGAAGTGGCCAACCTGGGGGAGCGATGTGAGGAGGACCGCCTCCTGATGAATATCTCCAAGACCAAGGAGATCATCATTGACTTTAGGCGGGGAAGGGACCCACATCTCCCTCTCACCATCAACGGAGATGTGGTAGAGAGGGTGGAGTCCTTTAAATACTTAGGTGTGCACATACATGAGAAGCTGAGATGGGAAGTACATACAACTGCGATGGTTGCCAAGGCACAACAACGCCTTTATGGACTCAGACGACTCAAGAAGTTTGGCTTGAGTCCTCACACCACCAGGGCCTTCTACCGAGGGACGATTGAGAGCCTGCTGACATACAGTTTCACCAGCTGGTACGGGAGCTGCACCGAGAAAGACCGCACGGCACTCAGAAGGGTGGTGCGCTCAGCCGAGCGCATTACTGAGTGCGCACTGCCCAGTCTGGAGGAGCTGTATAATCAGCGGTGCCTCAAGAAGTCCCTGAGGATCATTAAAGACCCCACTCACCCCCACCACAGCTTATTCAAGTTACTACCCTCAGGGAGGAGATACCAGTGCACCAAGGCCAGCACCAACAGACTGAAAAACAGTTTTCTCCCCCAGGCTATAAGACTGCTCAACAAGTCCACACAATAAAAGGACGGTGCGCCTATGGAGACAGACGGTGCGCCTATGGAGACAGACGGTGCGCCTATGGAGACAGACGGTGCGCCTATGGAGACAGACGGTGCGCCTATGGAGACAGACGGTGCGCCTATGGAGACAGACGGTGCGCCTATGGAGACAGACGGTGCGCCTATGGAGACAGACGGTGCGCCTATGGAGACAGACGGTGCGCCTATGGAGACAGACGGTGCGCCTATGGAGACAGACGGTGCGCCTATGGAGACAGACGGTGCGCCTATGGAGACAGAGGGTGCGCCTATGGAGACAGACGGTGCGCCTATGGAGACAGACGGTGCGCCTATGGAGACAGACGGTGCGCCTATGGAGACAGACGGTGCGCCTATGGAGACAGACGGTGCGCCTATGGAGACAGACGGTGCGCCTATGGAGACAGACGGTGCGCCTATGGAGGCAGACGGTGCGCCTATGGAGACAGTTTGCTTACCGTGCCAACAGGAGTACAGAGGACGCTATAGCCCACGTCCTCCATACTGCACTCTCCCACCTGGAGGGCCGGAACACCTACGTGAGAATGCTATTTGTTGACTACAGCAGCGCGTTCAACACCATAGTACCATCTAGGCTCGTCGATAAGCTCCAGGACCTGGGTCTGCAAGCAACCTTGTGCGACTGGATCCTGGACTTCCTGACGGGCCGCCCCCAGGTGGTGAGAGTGGGCAACTGCACGTCCTCCTCACTGAACCTCAGTATTGGAGCACCACAGGGCTGTGTCCTCAGTCCGCTCCTTTACTCCCTCTACACCCACGACTGTGTGGCCTCACATCCATCTTCCTCCATCGTGAAGTTTGCGGATGACACTGTGGTGGTGGGGCTGATCACCGGGGACAATGAGACGGCGTACAGAGAGGAAGTGGCCAACCTGGGGGAGCGATGTGAGGAGGACCGCCTCCTGATGAATATCTCCAAGACCAAGGAGATCATCATTGACTTTAGGCGGGGAAGGGACCCACATCTCCCTCTCACCATCAACGGAGATGTGGTAGAGAGGGTGGAGTCCTTTAAATACTTAGGTGTGCACATACATGAGAAGCTGAGATGGGAAGTACATACAACTGCGATGGTTGCCAAGGCACAACAACGCCTTTATGGACTCAGACGACTCAAGAAGTTTGGCTTGAGTCCTCACACCACCAGGGCCTTCTACCGAGGGACGATTGAGAGCCTGCTGACATACAGTTTCACCAGCTGGTACGGGAGCTGCACCGAGAAAGACCGCACGGCACTCAGAAGGGTGGTGCGCTCAGCCGAGCGCATTACTGAGTGCGCACTGCCCAGTCTGGAGGAGCTGTATAATCAGCGGTGCCTCAAGAAGTCCCTGAGGATCATTAAAGACCCCACTCACCCCCACCACAGCTTATTCAAGTTACTACCCTCAGGGAGGAGATACCAGTGCACCAAGGCCAGCACCAACAGACTGAAAAACAGTTTTCTCCCCCCAGGCTATAAGACTGCTCAACAAGTCCACACAATAAAAGGACGGTGCGCCTATGGAGACAGACGGTGCGCCTATGGAGACAGACGGTGCGCCTATGGAGACAGACGGTGCGCCTATGGAGACAGACGGTGCGCCTATGGAGACAGACGGTGCGCCTATGGAGACAGACGGTGCGCCTATGGAGACAGACGGTGCGCCTATGGAGACAGACGGTGCGCCTATGGAGACAGACGGTGCGCCTATGGAGACAGACGGTGCGCCTATGGAGACAGACGGTGCGCCTATGGAGACAGACGGTGCGCCTATGGAGACAGACGGTGCGCCTATGGAGACAGACGGTGCGCCTATGGAGACAGACGGTGCGCCTATGGAGACAGACGGTGCGCCTATGGAGACAGACGGTGCGCCTATGGAGACAGACGGTGCGCCTATGAAGACAGACGGCCTATGACGGCGCCTATGGAGACAGACGGTGCGCCTATGGAGACAGTTTGCTTACCGTGCCAACAGGAGTACAGAGGACGCTATAGCCCACGTCCTCCATACTGCACTCTCCCACCTGGAGGGCCGGAACACCTACGTGAGAATGCTATTTGTTGACTACAGCAGCGCGTTCAACACCATAGTACCATCTAGGCTCGTCGATAAGCTCCAGGACCTGGGTCTGCAAGCAACCTTGTGCGACTGGATCCTGGACTTCCTGACGGGCCGCCCCCAGGTGGTGAGAGTGGGCAACTGCACGTCCTCCTCACTGAACCTCAGTATTGGAGCACCACAGGGCTGTGTCCTCAGTCCGCTCCTTTACTCCCTCTACACCCACGACTGTGTGGCCTCACATCCATCTTCCTCCATCGTGAAGTTTGCGGATGACACTGTGGTGGTGGGGCTGATCACCGGGGACAATGAGACGGCGTACAGAGAGGAAGTGGCCAACCTGGGGGAGCGATGTGAGGAGGACCGCCTCCTGATGAATATCTCCAAGACCAAGGAGATCATCATTGACTTTAGGCGGGGAAGGGACCCACATCTCCCTCTCACCATCAACGGAGATGTGGTAGAGAGGGTGGAGTCCTTTAAATACTTAGGTGTGCACATACATGAGAAGCTGAGATGGGAAGTACATACAACTGCGATGGTTGCCAAGGCACAACAACGCCTTTATGGACTCAGACGACTCAAGAAGTTTGGCTTGAGTCCTCACACCACCAGGGCCTTCTACCGAGGGACGATTGAGAGCCTGCTGACATACAGTTTCACCAGCTGGTACGGGAGCTGCACCGAGAAAGACCGCACGGCACTCAGAAGGGTGGTGCGCTCAGCCGAGCGCATTACTGAGTGCGCACTGCCCAGTCTGGAGGAGCTGTATAATCAGCGGTGCCTCAAGAAGTCCCTGAGGATCATTAAAGACCCCACTCACCCCCACCACAGCTTATTCAAGTTACTACCCTCAGGGAGGAGATACCAGTGCACCAAGGCCAGCACCAACAGACTGAAAAACAGTTTTCTCCCCCAGGCTATAAGACTGCTCAACAAGTCCACACAATAAAAGGACGGTGCGCCTATGGAGACAGACGGTGCGCCTATGGAGACAGACGGTGCGCCTATGGAGACAGACGGTGCGCCTATGGAGACAGACGGTGCGCCTATGGAGACAGACGGTGCGCCTATGGAGACAGACGGTGCGCCTATGGAGACAGACGGTGCGCCTATGGAGACAGACGGTGCGCCTATGGAGACAGAGGGTGCGCCTATGGAGACAGAGGGTGCGCCTATGGAGACAGACGGTGCGCCTATGGAGACAGACGGTGCGCCTATGGAGACAGACGGTGCGCCTATGGAGACAGACGGTGCGCCTATGGAGACAGACGGTGCGCCTATGGAGACGGCCTATGAGACGGTGCGCCTATGGAGACAGACGGTGCGCCTATGGAGACAGACGGTGCGCCTATGGAGACAGACGGTGCGCCTATGGAGACAGTTTGCTTACCGTGCCAACAGGAGTACAGAGGACGCTATAGCCCACGTCCTCCATACTGCACTCTCCCACCTGGAGGGCCGGAACACCTACGTGAGAATGCTATTTGTTGACTACAGCAGCGCGTTCAACACCATAGTACCATCTAGGCTCGTCGATAAGCTCCAGGACCTGGGTCTGCAAGCAACCTTGTGCGACTGGATCCTGGACTTCCTGACGGGCCGCCCCCAGGTGGTGAGAGTGGGCAACTGCACGTCCTCCTCACTGAACCTCAGTATTGGAGCACCACAGGGCTGTGTCCTCAGTCCGCTCCTTTACTCCCTCTACACCCACGACTGTGTGGCCTCACATCCATCTTCCTCCATCGTGAAGTTTGCGGATGACACTGTGGTGGTGGGGCTGATCACCGGGGACAATGAGACGGCGTACAGAGAGGAAGTGGCCAACCTGGGGGAGCGATGTGAGGAGGACCGCCTCCTGATGAATATCTCCAAGACCAAGGAGATCATCATTGACTTTAGGCGGGGAAGGGACCCACATCTCCCTCTCACCATCAACGGAGATGTGGTAGAGAGGGTGGAGTCCTTTAAATACTTAGGTGTGCACATACATGAGAAGCTGAGATGGGAAGTACATACAACTGCGATGGTTGCCAAGGCACAACAACGCCTTTATGGACTCAGACGACTCAAGAAGTTTGGCTTGAGTCCTCACACCACCAGGGCCTTCTACCGAGGGACGATTGAGAGCCTGCTGACATACAGTTTCACCAGCTGGTACGGGAGCTGCACCGAGAAAGACCGCACGGCACTCAGAAGGGTGGTGCGCTCAGCCGAGCGCATTACTGAGTGCGCACTGCCCAGTCTGGAGGAGCTGTATAATCAGCGGTGCCTCAAGAAGTCCCTGAGGATCATTAAAGACCCCACTCACCCCCACCACAGCTTATTCAAGTTACTACCCTCAGGGAGGAGATACCAGTGCACCAAGGCCAGCACCAACAGACTGAAAAACAGTTTTCTCCCCCAGGCTATAAGACTGCTCAACAAGTCCACACAATAAAAGGACGGTGCGCCTATGGAGACAGACGGTGCGCCTATGGAGACAGACGGTGCGCCTATGGAGACAGACGGTGCGCCTATGGAGACAGACGGTGCGCCTATGGAGACAGACGGTGCGCCTATGGAGACAGACGGTGCGCCTATGGAGACAGACGGTGCGCCTATGGAGACAGACGGTGCGCCTATGGAGACAGACGGTGCGCCTATGGAGACAGACGGTGCGCCTATGGAGACAGACGGTGCGCCTATGGAGACAGACGGTGCGCCTATGGAGACAGAGGGTGCGCCTATGGAGACAGACGGTGCGCCTATGGAGACAGACGGTGGCTACGGTGCGCCTATGGAGACAGACGGTGCGCCTATGGAGACAGACGGTGCGCCTATGGAGACAGACGGTGCGCCTATGGAGACAGACGGTGCGCCTATGGAGACAGACGGTGCGCCTATGGAGACAGACGTGCCTATGGAGACAGTTTGCTTACCGTGCCAACAGGAGTACAGAGGACGCTATAGCCCACGTCCTCCATACTGCACTCTCCCACCTGGAGGGCCGGAACACCTACGTGAGAATGCTATTTGTTGACTACAGCAGCGCGTTCAACACCATAGTACCATCTAGGCTCGTCGATAAGCTCCAGGACCTGGGTCTGCAAGCAACCTTGTGCGACTGGATCCTGGACTTCCTGACGGGCCGCCCCCAGGTGGTGAGAGTGGGCAACTGCACGTCCTCCTCACTGAACCTCAGTATTGGAGCACCACAGGGCTGTGTCCTCAGTCCGCTCCTTTACTCCCTCTACACCCACGACTGTGTGGCCTCACATCCATCTTCCTCCATCGTGAAGTTTGCGGATGACACTGTGGTGGTGGGGCTGATCACCGGGGACAATGAGACGGCGTACAGAGAGGAAGTGGCCAACCTGGGGGAGCGATGTGAGGAGGACCGCCTCCTGATGAATATCTCCAAGACCAAGGAGATCATCATTGACTTTAGGCGGGGAAGGGACCCACATCTCCCTCTCACCATCAACGGAGATGTGGTAGAGAGGGTGGAGTCCTTTAAATACTTAGGTGTGCACATACATGAGAAGCTGAGATGGGAAGTACATACAACTGCGATGGTTGCCAAGGCACAACAACGCCTTTATGGACTCAGACGACTCAAGAAGTTTGGCTTGAGTCCTCACACCACCAGGGCCTTCTACCGAGGGACGATTGAGAGCCTGCTGACATACAGTTTCACCAGCTGGTACGGGAGCTGCACCGAGAAAGACCGCACGGCACTCAGAAGGGTGGTGCGCTCAGCCGAGCGCATTACTGAGTGCGCACTGCCCAGTCTGGAGGAGCTGTATAATCAGCGGTGCCTCAAGAAGTCCCTGAGGATCATTAAAGACCCCACTCACCCCCACCACAGCTTATTCAAGTTACTACCCTCAGGGAGGAGATACCAGTGCACCAAGGCCAGCACCAACAGACTGAAAAACAGTTTTCTCCCCAGGCTATAAGACTGCTCAACAAGTCCACACAATAAAAGGACGGTGCGCCTATGGAGACAGACGGTGCGCCTATGGAGACAGACGGTGCGCCTATGGAGACAGACGGTGCGCCTATGGAGACAGACGGTGCGCCTATGGAGACAGACGGTGCGCCTATGGAGACAGACGGTGCGCCTATGGAGACAGACGGTGCGCCTATGGAGACAGACGGTGCGCCTATGGAGACAGAGGGTGCGCCTATGGAGACAGAGGGTGCGCCTATGGAGACAGACGGTGCGCCTATGGAGACAGACGGTGCGCCTATGGAGACAGAGGGTGCGCCTATGGAGACAGACGGTGCGCCTATGGAGACAGACGGTGCGCCTATGGAGACAGACGGTGCGCCTATGGAGACAGACGGTGCGCCTATGGAGACAGACGGTGCGCCTATGGAGACAGACGGTGCGCCTATGGAGACAGACGGTGCGCCTATGGAGACAGACGGTGCGCCTATGGAGACAGACGGTGCGCCTATGGAGACAGACGGTGCGCCTATGGAGACAGTTTGCTTACCGTGCCAACAGGAGTACAGAGGACGCTATAGCCCACGTCCTCCATACTGCACTCTCCCACCTGGAGGGCCGGAACACCTACGTGAGAATGCTATTTGTTGACTACAGCAGCGCGTTCAACACCATAGTACCATCTAGGCTCGTCGATAAGCTCCAGGACCTGGGTCTGCAAGCAACCTTGTGCGACTGGATCCTGGACTTCCTGACGGGCCGCCCCCAGGTGGTGAGAGTGGGCAACTGCACGTCCTCCTCACTGAACCTCAGTATTGGAGCACCACAGGGCTGTGTCCTCAGTCCGCTCCTTTACTCCCTCTACACCCACGACTGTGTGGCCTCACATCCATCTTCCTCCATCGTGAAGTTTGCGGATGACACTGTGGTGGTGGGGCTGATCACCGGGGACAATGAGACGGCGTACAGAGAGGAAGTGGCCAACCTGGGGGAGCGATGTGAGGAGGACCGCCTCCTGATGAATATCTCCAAGACCAAGGAGATCATCATTGACTTTAGGCGGGGAAGGGACCCACATCTCCCTCTCACCATCAACGGAGATGTGGTAGAGAGGGTGGAGTCCTTTAAATACTTAGGTGTGCACATACATGAGAAGCTGAGATGGGAAGTACATACAACTGCGATGGTTGCCAAGGCACAACAACGCCTTTATGGACTCAGACGACTCAAGAAGTTTGGCTTGAGTCCTCACACCACCAGGGCCTTCTACCGAGGGACGATTGAGAGCCTGCTGACATACAGTTTCACCAGCTGGTACGGGAGCTGCACCGAGAAAGACCGCACGGCACTCAGAAGGGTGGTGCGCTCAGCCGAGCGCATTACTGAGTGCGCACTGCCCAGTCTGGAGGAGCTGTATAATCAGCGGTGCCTCAAGAAGTCCCTGAGGATCATTAAAGACCCCACTCACCCCCACCACAGCTTATTCAAGTTACTACCCTCAGGGAGGAGATACCAGTGCACCAAGGCCAGCACCAACAGACTGAAAAACAGTTTTCTCCCCCAGGCTATAAGACTGCTCAACAAGTCCACACAATAAAAGGACGGTGCGCCTATGGAGACAGACGGTGCGCCTATGGAGACAGACGGTGCGCCTATGGAGACAGACGGTGCGCCTATGGAGACAGACGGTGCGCCTATGGAGACAGACGGTGCGCCTATGGAGACAGACGGTGCGCCTATGGAGACAGACGGTGCGCCTATGGAGACAGAGGTGCGCCTATGGAGACAGACGGTGCGGTGCGCCTATGGAGACAGACGGTGCGCCTATGGAGACAGAGGGTGCGCCTATGGAGACAGAGGGTGCGCCTATGGAGACAGACGGTGCGCCTATGGAGACAGACGGTGCGCCTATGGAGACAGACGGTGCGCCTATGGAGACAGACGGTGCGCCTATGGAGACAGACGGTGCGCCTATGGAGACAGACGGTGCGCCTATGGAGACAGACGGTGCGCCTATGGAGACAGACGGTGCGCCTATGGAGACAGTTGCTTACCGTGCCAACAGGAGTACAGAGGACGCTATAGCCCACGTCCTCCATACTGCACTCTCCCACCTGGAGGGCCGGAACACCTACGTGAGAATGCTATTTGTTGACTACAGCAGCGCGTTCAACACCATAGTACCATCTAGGCTCGTCGATAAGCTCCAGGACCTGGGTCTGCAAGCAACCTTGTGCGACTGGATCCTGGACTTCCTGACGGGCCGCCCCCAGGTGGTGAGAGTGGGCAACTGCACGTCCTCCTCACTGAACCTCAGTATTGGAGCACCACAGGGCTGTGTCCTCAGTCCGCTCCTTTACTCCCTCTACACCCACGACTGTGTGGCCTCACATCCATCTTCCTCCATCGTGAAGTTTGCGGATGACACTGTGGTGGTGGGGCTGATCACCGGGGACAATGAGACGGCGTACAGAGAGGAAGTGGCCAACCTGGGGGAGCGATGTGAGGAGGACCGCCTCCTGATGAATATCTCCAAGACCAAGGAGATCATCATTGACTTTAGGCGGGGAAGGGACCCACATCTCCCTCTCACCATCAACGGAGATGTGGTAGAGAGGGTGGAGTCCTTTAAATACTTAGGTGTGCACATACATGAGAAGCTGAGATGGGAAGTACATACAACTGCGATGGTTGCCAAGGCACAACAACGCCTTTATGGACTCAGACGACTCAAGAAGTTTGGCTTGAGTCCTCACACCACCAGGGCCTTCTACCGAGGGACGATTGAGAGCCTGCTGACATACAGTTTCACCAGCTGGTACGGGAGCTGCACCGAGAAAGACCGCACGGCACTCAGAAGGGTGGTGCGCTCAGCCGAGCGCATTACTGAGTGCGCACTGCCCAGTCTGGAGGAGCTGTATAATCAGCGGTGCCTCAAGAAGTCCCTGAGGATCATTAAAGACCCCACTCACCCCCACCACAGCTTATTCAAGTTACTACCCTCAGGGAGGAGATACCAGTGCACCAAGGCCAGCACCAACAGACTGAAAAACAGTTTTCTCCCCCAGGCTATAAGACTGCTCAACAAGTCCACACAATAAAAGGACGGTGCGCCTATGGAGACAGACGGTGCGCCTATGGAGACAGACGGTGCGCCTATGGAGACAGACGGTGCGCCTATGGAGACAGACGGTGCGCCTATGGAGACAGACGGTGCGCCTATGGAGACAGCCTATGGAGACAGACGGTGCGCCTATGGAGACAGACGGTGCGCCTATGGAGACAGACGGTGCGCCTATGGAGACAGACGGTGCGCCTATGGAGACAGAGGGTGCGCCTATGGAGACAGACGGTGCGCCTATGGAGACAGACGGTGCGCCTATGGAGACAGACGGTGCGCCTATGGAGACAGACGGTGCGCCTATGGAGACAGACGGTGCGCCTATGGAGACAGACGGTGCGCCTATGGAGACAGACGGTGCGCCTATGGAGACAGACGGTGCGCCTATGGAGACAGACGGTGCGCCTATGGAGACAGTTTGCTTACCGTGCCAACAGGAGTACAGAGGACGCTATAGCCCACGTCCTCCATACTGCACTCTCCCACCTGGAGGGCCGGAACACCTACGTGAGAATGCTATTTGTTGACTACAGCAGCGCGTTCAACACCATAGTACCATCTAGGCTCGTCGATAAGCTCCAGGACCTGGGTCTGCAAGCAACCTTGTGCGACTGGATCCTGGACTTCCTGACGGGCCGCCCCCAGGTGGTGAGAGTGGGCAACTGCACGTCCTCCTCACTGAACCTCAGTATTGGAGCACCACAGGGCTGTGTCCTCAGTCCGCTCCTTTACTCCCTCTACACCCACGACTGTGTGGCCTCACATCCATCTTCCTCCATCGTGAAGTTTGCGGATGACACTGTGGTGGTGGGGCTGATCACCGGGGACAATGAGACGGCGTACAGAGAGGAAGTGGCCAACCTGGGGGAGCGATGTGAGGAGGACCGCCTCCTGATGAATATCTCCAAGACCAAGGAGATCATCATTGACTTTAGGCGGGGAAGGGACCCACATCTCCCTCTCACCATCAACGGAGATGTGGTAGAGAGGGTGGAGTCCTTTAAATACTTAGGTGTGCACATACATGAGAAGCTGAGATGGGAAGTACATACAACTGCGATGGTTGCCAAGGCACAACAACGCCTTTATGGACTCAGACGACTCAAGAAGTTTGGCTTGAGTCCTCACACCACCAGGGCCTTCTACCGAGGGACGATTGAGAGCCTGCTGACATACAGTTTCACCAGCTGGTACGGGAGCTGCACCGAGAAAGACCGCACGGCACTCAGAAGGGTGGTGCGCTCAGCCGAGCGCATTACTGAGTGCGCACTGCCCAGTCTGGAGGAGCTGTATAATCAGCGGTGCCTCAAGAAGTCCCTGAGGATCATTAAAGACCCCACTCACCCCCACCACAGCTTATTCAAGTTACTACCCTCAGGGAGGAGATACCAGTGCACCAAGGCCAGCACCAACAGACTGAAAAACAGTTTTCTCCCCCAGGCTATAAGACTGCTCAACAAGTCCACACAATAAAGGACGGTGCGCCTATGGAGACAGACGGTGCGCCTATGGAGACAGACGGTGCGCCTATGGAGACAGACGGTGCGCCTATGGAGACAGACGGTGCGCCTATGGAGACAGACGGTGCGCCTATGGAGACAGACGGTGCGCCTATGGAGACAGACGGTGCGCCTATGGAGACAGACGGTGCCTATGGAGACAGAGGGTGCGCCTATGGAGACAGAGGGTGCGCCTATGGAGACAGACGGTGCGCCTATGGAGACAGACGGTGCGCCTATGGAGACAGAGGGTGCGCCTATGGAGACAGACGGTGCGCCTATGGAGACAGACGGTGCGCCTATGGAGACAGACGGTGCGCCTATGGAGACAGACGGTGCGCCTATGGAGACAGACGGTGCGCCTATGGAGACAGACGGTGCGCCTATGGAGACAGACGGTGCGCCTATGGAGACAGACGGTGCGCCTATGGAGACAGACGGTGCGCCTATGGAGACAGTTTGCTTACCGTGCCAACAGGAGTACAGAGGACGCTATAGCCCACGTCCTCCATACTGCACTCTCCCACCTGGAGGGCCGGAACACCTACGTGAGAATGCTATTTGTTGACTACAGCAGCGCGTTCAACACCATAGTACCATCTAGGCTCGTCGATAAGCTCCAGGACCTGGGTCTGCAAGCAACCTTGTGCGACTGGATCCTGGACTTCCTGACGGGCCGCCCCCAGGTGGTGAGAGTGGGCAACTGCACGTCCTCCTCACTGAACCTCAGTATTGGAGCACCACAGGGCTGTGTCCTCAGTCCGCTCCTTTACTCCCTCTACACCCACGACTGTGTGGCCTCACATCCATCTTCCTCCATCGTGAAGTTTGCGGATGACACTGTGGTGGTGGGGCTGATCACCGGGGACAATGAGACGGCGTACAGAGAGGAAGTGGCCAACCTGGGGGAGCGATGTGAGGAGGACCGCCTCCTGATGAATATCTCCAAGACCAAGGAGATCATCATTGACTTTAGGCGGGGAAGGGACCCACATCTCCCTCTCACCATCAACGGAGATGTGGTAGAGAGGGTGGAGTCCTTTAAATACTTAGGTGTGCACATACATGAGAAGCTGAGATGGGAAGTACATACAACTGCGATGGTTGCCAAGGCACAACAACGCCTTTATGGACTCAGACGACTCAAGAAGTTTGGCTTGAGTCCTCACACCACCAGGGCCTTCTACCGAGGGACGATTGAGAGCCTGCTGACATACAGTTTCACCAGCTGGTACGGGAGCTGCACCGAGAAAGACCCGCACGGCACTCAGAAGGGTGGTGCGCTCAGCCGAGCGCATTACTGAGTGCGCACTGCCCAGTCTGGAGGAGCTGTATAATCAGCGGTGCCTCAAGAAGTCCCTGAGGATCATTAAAGACCCCACTCACCCCCACCACAGCTTATTCAAGTTACTACCCTCAGGGAGGAGATACCAGTGCACCAAGGCCAGCACCAACAGACTGAAAAACAGTTTTCTCCCCCAGGCTATAAGACTGCTCAACAAGTCCACACAATAAAAGGACGGTGCGCCTATGAGACAGACGGTGCGCCTATGGAGACAGACGGTGCGCCTATGGAGACAGACGGCGCGGCCTATGGAGACAGACGGTGCGCCTATGGAGACAGACGGTGCGCCTATGGAGACAGACGGTGCGCCTATGGAGACAGACGGTGCGCCTATGGAGACAGACGGTGCGCCTATGGAGACAGACGGTGCGCCTATGGAGACAGACGGTGCGCCTATGGAGACAGACGGGCCTATGGAGACAGAGGGTGCGCCTATGGAGACAGACGGTGCGCCTATGGAGACAGACGGTGCGCCTATGGAGACAGACGGTGCGCCTATGGAGACAGACGGTGCGCCTATGGAGACAGACGGTGCGCCTATGGAGACAGACGGTGCGCCTATGGAGACAGACGGTGCGCCTATGGAGACAGACGGTGCGCCTATGGAGACAGACGGTGCGCCTATGGAGACAGACGGTGCGCCTATGGAGACAGTTTGCTTACCGTGCCAACAGGAGTACAGAGGACGCTATAGCCCACGTCCTCCATACTGCACTCTCCCACCTGGAGGCCGGAACACCTACGTGAGAATGCTATTTGTTGACTACAGCAGCGCGTTCAACACCATAGTACCATCTAGGCTCGTCGATAAGCTCCAGGACCTGGGTCTGCAAGCAACCTTGTGCGACTGGATCCTGGACTTCCTGACGGGCCGCCCCCAGGTGGTGAGAGTGGGCAACTGCACGTCCTCCTCACTGAACCTCAGTATTGGAGCACCACAGGGCTGTGTCCTCAGTCCGCTCCTTTACTCCCTCTACACCCACGACTGTGTGGCCTCACATCCATCTTCCTCCATCGTGAAGTTTGCGGATGACACTGTGGTGGTGGGGCTGATCACCGGGGACAATGAGACGGCGTACAGAGAGGAAGTGGCCAACCTGGGGGAGCGATGTGAGGAGGACCGCCTCCTGATGAATATCTCCAAGACCAAGGAGATCATCATTGACTTTAGGCGGGGAAGGGACCCACATCTCCCTCTCACCATCAACGGAGATGTGGTAGAGAGGGTGGAGTCCTTTAAATACTTAGGTGTGCACATACATGAGAAGCTGAGATGGGAAGTACATACAACTGCGATGGTTGCCAAGGCACAACAACGCCTTTATGGACTCAGACGACTCAAGAAGTTTGGCTTGAGTCCTCACACCACCAGGGCCTTCTACCGAGGGACGATTGAGAGCCTGCTGACATACAGTTTCACCAGCTGGTACGGGAGCTGCACCGAGAAAGACCGCACGGCACTCAGAAGGGTGGTGCGCTCAGCCGAGCGCATTACTGAGTGCGCACTGCCCAGTCTGGAGGAGCTGTATAATCAGCGGTGCCTCAAGAAGTCCCTGAGGATCATTAAAGACCCCACTCACCCCCACCACAGCTTATTCAAGTTACTACCCTCAGGGAGGAGATACCAGTGCACCAAGGCCAGCACCAACAGACTGAAAAACAGTTTTCTCCCCCAGGCTATAAGACTGCTCAACAAGTCCACACAATAAAAGGACGGTGCGCCTATGGAGACCGACGGTGCGCCTATGGAGACAGACGGTGCGCCTATGGAGACAGACGGTGCGCCTATGGAGACAGACGGTGCGCCTATGGAGACAGACGGTGCGCCTATGGAGACAGACGGTGCGCCTATGGAGACAGACGGTGCGCCTATGGAGACAGACGGTGCGCCTATGGAGACAGACGGTGCGCCTATGGAGACAGACGGTGCGCCTATGGAGACAGAGGGTGCGCCTATGGAGACAGAGGGTGCGCCTATGGAGACAGACGGTGCGCCTATGGAGACAGACGGTGCGCCTATGGAGACAGAGGGTGCGCCTATGGAGACAGAGGGTGCGCCTATGGAGACAGACGGTGCGCCTATGGAGACAGACGGTGCGCCTATGGAGACAGACGGTGCGCCTATGGAGACAGACGGTGCGCCTATGGAGACAGACGGTGCGCCTATGGAGACAGACGGTGCGCCTATGGAGACAGACGGTGCGCCTATGGAGACAGACGGTGCGCCTATGGAGACAGACGGTGCGCCTATGGAGACAGTTTGCTTACCGTGCCAACAGGAGTACAGAGGACGCTATAGCCCACGTCCTCCATACTGCACTCTCCCACCTGGAGGGCCGGAACACCTACGTGAGAATGCTATTTGTTGACTACAGCAGCGCGTTCAACACCATAGTACCATCTAGGCTCGTCGATAAGCTCCAGGACCTGGGTCTGCAAGCAACCTTGTGCGACTGGATCCTGGACTTCCTGACGGGCCGCCCCCAGGTGGTGAGAGTGGGCAACTGCACGTCCTCCTCACTGAACCTCAGTATTGGAGCACCACAGGGCTGTGTCCTCAGTCCGCTCCTTTACTCCCTCTACACCCACGACTGTGTGGCCTCACATCCATCTTCCTCCATCGTGAAGTTTGCGGATGACACTGTGGTGGTGGGGCTGATCACCGGGGACAATGAGACGGCGTACAGAGAGGAAGTGGCCAACCTGGGGGAGCGATGTGAGGAGGACCGCCTCCTGATGAATATCTCCAAGACCAAGGAGATCATCATTGACTTTAGGCGGGGAAGGGACCCACATCTCCCTCTCACCATCAACGGAGATGTGGTAGAGAGGGTGGAGTCCTTTAAATACTTAGGTGTGCACATACATGAGAAGCTGAGATGGGAAGTACATACAACTGCGATGGTTGCCAAGGCACAACAACGCCTTTATGGACTCAGACGACTCAAGAAGTTTGGCTTGAGTCCTCACACCACCAGGGCCTTCTACCGAGGGACGATTGAGAGCCTGCTGACATACAGTTTCACCAGCTGGTACGGGAGCTGCACCGAGAAAGACCGCACGGCACTCAGAAGGGTGGTGCGCTCAGCCGAGCGCATTACTGAGTGCGCACTGCCCAGTCTGGAGGAGCTGTATAATCAGCGGTGCCTCAAGAAGTCCCTGAGGATCATTAAAGACCCCACTCACCCCCACCACAGCTTATTCAAGTTACTACCCTCAGGGAGGAGATACCAGTGCACCAAGTCCACACAATAAAAGGACGGTCGCGGGCCTATGGAGACAGACGGTCGCGGGCCTATGGAGACAGACGGTCGCGGGCCTATGGAGACAGACGGTCGCGGGCCTATGGAGACAGACGGTCGCGGGCCTATGGAGACAGACGGTCGCGGGCCTATGGAGACAGACGGTCGCGGGCCTATGGAGACAGACGGTCGCGGGCCTATGGAGACAGACGGTCGCGGGCCTATGGAGACAGACGGTCGCGGGCCTATGGAGACAGACGGTCGCGGGCCTATGGAGACAGACGGTCGCGGGCCTATGGAGACAGACGGTCGCGGGCCTATGGAGACAGACGGTCGCGGGCCTATGGAGACAGACGGTCGCGGGCCTATGGAGACAGACGGTCGCGGGCCTATGGAGACAGACGGTCGCGGGCCTATGGAGACAGACGGTCGCGGGCCTATGGAGACAGACGGTCGCGGGCCTATGGAGACAGACGGTCGCGGGCCTATGGAGACAGACGGTCGCGGGCCTATGGAGACAGACGGTCGCGGGCCTATGGAGACAGACGGTCGCGGGCCTATGGAGACAGACGGTCGCGGGCCTATGGAGACAGACGGTCGCGGGCCTATGGAGACAGACGGTCGCGGGCCTATGGAGACAAGAGGAGGACGTTCCATGTGGAGTCAACCAGGAGTTCCCACCTCAGACGTTGATCATTTGTTCCTGTTGTAAAGTTAACATATTTATTTGATAGGGACAGTGCACATTAATGAACATCTATTCAGACACAAACAGATTATAGCAACAATGCTAATTTTCATCTGCAGTCCAGAGGCAGGAAACACAAGAACATGATAAGACATAGGACAGGACAATAGATCACAATAAGAGCACATCACATGACAGGACATTAATTAATATGTGATGGAAAGTCCAAAATATTAGAGACACTGAGACACTGTTTATCTAATTAGAGCTGCTTTTACAGACGGAGCCTCAGCATTTTAATTTATAGACCAAGTATTGATTTAAACGCTCCATCTACATTATTCTTCTTATTTACAGATTTAACTCTGACATGACTGTATGTAGACAGCTGTTTGATTTTTATGAGTTTATATTTCTGCTGCATCACTTTTAAATAAAGGTTCATCTTAAATAATCATCCCATGTTTGTATCATTTTGAGATGATCAGTAACAGACTGAACTGTCAGGACATTTGTTTCTGCAGTGATCAGATCAACAACTTTACTTATTAGTGGGGCTGTGCAAGCACAGCCCACTACTGACCCCCATATAGCAAAGCTATAGGGGTCAGTAGTGGGCTGTGCGAAGCACAGCCCACTACTTGTTATTGTCGTCTATTTTTATTATTATTCCCACGGATTTTCGGTCGCTATCTCCTCCCGCACAGTTCATCGCACATACACGAAAAATACATCAAAACGTGCGTATCGATCGGGGCGGGTGTGCTATTATTCAGTTTCTCCAGGTCGGAGCTATTCGCGACATAGTCGCGAATATTGTTTTTTGGGGGTTTATAATGGGTGTGTATTGCGCGGAATGTTCGCGCTAGAGTGAGAGGCCCAACAGTTAGAGGGCGGGCTGCTCTGAAAAAATGTTCAAAATATTTTTTTAAAACTGTGATTGCTTCCACAAATTTCACTCTACACACAAAATTTTCTCCAAAGTAGTAGTCATACTTGTCCTGATGCCTACAATGTGTCTACCTAACCGATAGGATTCACAGTTTTTGAATGAGAAGCCTAGAAGTGAGGAGTGGACAGCCTAACTGCTCCATAGGACCCAATGTTAATTCAGCAAAGTTTTTCGTCACAAAAGTTTAACGGACGGTAGTTTTCAACTCGCTAGAATGTCCACTTTTTTTACACTAGGAAGAATAAAAAATACATGTCTGTGTTCATGGAAGCCTTGTGGTAGTCACTGTGAAAAAAGTTTGTGAGTAACTGGCATACGTTTTTAGTAAATGGCAGTGGTTCGAGGGAGTGGTTCTGTGCTTCTTGGTTAATCAAAGCACCTGCGCAGCAGCAGTTAAGGAGGGGGAGGGCTGTTTCCCGCTCTGTCTCACTGACGTCACACACGCGCGCACACACACACAGAGGGAGCGAGGCTTGAGGAAAAAAAAAGGACGGAGCGAGGCCTGTGGCGCATATGCTAACATATGCTAACTTCGACGGAAGTTAGCATATGTTAGTTAGCATACGTTAACATATGCCAACATGCTAACATATTAGATGTCCCTGCACTGCTCTCGGTCTCTCTCTGAAAAAAATAAAATAAAAATAAAACCTCCGCTCTGTCGCTCTGATCACTGAGGGGCGGGGCTGCTCTTCACACACAGCGAGGGAGAGAGAGAGAGAAAAGAGAAACGCAGCGTGTGCAGCGGCAGCAAAGAGGAGTTAAGTGATCTGTGGAGAAGACAAGTCGACTGGACGACAACACGTGTCAGTGTAAGTGAAATAAAACCTTCACAAGTTGAAAGTCAACAAACATAACCTCCTTCGCAGAGGCAATAAGTACCACTAGTTCAACAAGCATAAACGTGCATCATCCCACACAGCAAAAGGACTGCGCAGCGGACCTGCCGCGGATGTATGTCGGCTTCCGGAACGGACCCGTATCGGGGTCCAGATGCACTGAGGAACTCCGCCGTGGCTCCGCGCTGCTCCGCATTCGCGATTAAAGCCTCACCTCCGCGGCGGGTCCGTTTGGGACCCGCAAATTGATACATATACATCCCTTACGGACACGCAGCGGACTCATATGGCTCATCCGGCCCGGGTCCGTTTTGGACCCGTTTATCTCATTTTCAAAATCCCTTCTGTTCATGTTGTAGGATAAACTAAACTATAGGACAAAAAAAAGAGACTATCACTGGGCTTAGCCTGGCTACTACAGCAATAGTGTAATCTTAAATCTGCATTGCCTTGTATTTTTAACCTAACAATATTGCCAACAGAAAATGTTCAAGTCATGCATTTACTGTACAAAAGTGATAGCTCAATGGAAATATAAAATTGACATTAACATTTATGAAATGTTATAGGTTATAGTCTATGTTTTTGCTAGGTTACTACATTCATTATGTGGTCAAAACCTAATTTAGTGCTTTATACAGGCGCCAGGTCGGTGCAGACATAAAATATGCCATCTATTAGGCTACAACTTCAGTGAAATGCTGCGTTATACACAGCTAAAATATCAGAAACTGGTGAACGACAAGAAGTTCAATTAAATATGTTTTAATTATTATTCCTCTTCGCCTAGGCTTCTAGGGATTTCTAGAATTATCCATGTGTTAAGTGTGTTTGTGCCCAACATAACTTCACTGCTAATATATGTTAACTATTAGCCGACCAATGACTTAGCCTGATGCTGGCTTTCAGGTGGAGCTGGGAGGGGTCTGCTGCATGTACTACTGACCCATATAGCAAAGCTATAGGGCCAGTAGTGGGCTGTGCGAAGCACTACTACAGCCTCTGCAATAGCAACTGCGAAGATAAGATTAGGTGAAAAATTGTAGCATTTATCGTAGCATCGTAGTGTTGTATCATGTCATCTTAGCGCAAACTGCTGCCGACACAGCCCCACTCTCGCGATTTCCCGCAGGGGAATTGTCTAGTTAGTTTTATTGTTGATAAAATACAGAAAATCTGCTTTAAATCAACATTTATTTTGTCACTTTATCATTTTTCTAAATGCAGGTGGATTTCACCAACGTGTCTGAAATGTCCGATTTGTCCTGAACGCAGCGGATTTAGCAGGAAGTGGAGACAGCAGAGCAGCAACACGTTGACTCTGTCCGTGTGTTGCTTTAATGTTTCTACAGTGAGTTGATCAACTGTCAGTCAGTTCAGTGACTTAGTGGTGAACACTGAGACTGAGAGGAAGCAGCAGGTCAGTCTGCACAGTCTGTTTTTACTCTTTAACAGTCAGAGGCAGGAGGACGCTCGCTGCTCTGAAAACAGACTCACCTGCGCAGGTGAACGCAGCCTGTTCATCAACACAAACACTGCAAACAAAGCGACACCAGAGTAAAGGAGAAGAACGAGAGAAACGCTTTTACCTTCAGCAGGAGAGAAGAAGCCACGACGCTGAGACTGAGACATCCAGAGGAAGAGGAGGAGGAGGAGGAGGAGGAGGAGGAGGAGTGATGAAGCTCAGATACATTAGAGTCACACCTGATCCTGATCCATTTAATCAACACAGAGGACAGGAAGTGTTTTTAAACTATCGCGATGACTGCCCTCCAGTGGTCACTGCCAGTAACTACATAGATCTCCTAGTAACTCCTTGTTCTTAGCTCCTCTCTTCTCAGAGTCTCTGGAGTTTAGATCAAAGCCTCAAAGACAGACACTACCAGTGACATCCAGTGGTCATCTGCAGTTACAGCAGCCTTCCAATGATTCACACACCATGATGAATCCAGTTCCACAAACAATAATAATAAAACAACGTCAGTCAAGACTGAAAGGCTCTAAGACAGAGAGGAAGCATGTGGGCGAATAGTCCAGGCTGTTAGAAGAGTGTTTGAGTGTTGGACTTCAAAAGTCCCTGACTGTCACAACATTAGTGACTTTTGAAGTCCAACACTCAAACTAAAGACTGAAAGGCTCTAAGAAGGAAACACATGGAGGAATAGGTCAGGGGCCAGGGGGACGAGTGCTGGATGAATCCTTAGCCGCAGCACCAGGACTTTTCTGGTTCATGGTTGGACATTTGTGAGACTTTTGAGACTTGATGAACTTTTGATGAAAAGTTATAATGGTTCATTTTAAAACAGTTTTAAATAGTAATGTCATATACTTATATGGTGTCATGTGTTGCCTGGTTCCTGTTGTTTGGGTGAAGTCCTGGACATCATCATGGCTGTGTCCCCTCTCCATGTTCTGGACCAATAGAAGGACGAGGTTAGAACAAAACTGACTAACATTTACTAATGTCACTATTTTATTACTATCTGTTCCTCTACTATTATAAAAGAAGTCATAAAGTCATAGGATAGGATGGTGAGAGAAAGTTAACATTTTAGTAAAAGTGAGGTAACAACAGAAACACAGAGAGACATGAAGACATCTATTGGTGCTGGATGAAGGACGACCAGGGTCTCCAGTCTACCTGGTTATGTTACAAGCTTAAAGGCAAATGTTTTCATTCTTTAAACTTTCTTCAGCTCAGATATTCTTTCATCACTTAGCAGCAGCTGTCTTCATGTGTCTTTAGTTGTAGTTGACCTGGTGGTGGGGGACAGTCTGGCCTTTATTACTGTAGTGGTTTGGATGGGTAGCAATGAATTTGAATAAATAAATGTGAAGTTACAAAGAAAAAGGTTTGACATTGGACCTTCACATAAAAACTACAAATAAAGAGACAACAAGACAGCTATTGCTGCCTGATTAAAGGACTGAAGATGAGACAAGGTTTGGTTGAGTGAATACCAGAGCATGGCATGTCATGAAACTTTGAGGGGCCAGAACACCCACGACACTTTGACGAAAACTCAAAGACTTATGTCAGGTCCCTTTGCCTTTCTTTCGACAACTTATTTCCATATTTTGAAGTCAATCTGATAAGGCATCAAGCCTGAGGGCAACCAAGACACAACCAAAGGTTTGTCCAACTTTCACAGTTTTACCAACATAGCAGACTTCCTGTTGGGTTTAGAACACGGCTCCAACTGACTTTTTTGTGCGTCCTGGGATGTTACATACATGTGACATATTTCCAGATGTTTAGACCCAACAGGTTTTAGTGGGTGGTCCAAAGATGGCGCTACAGAGCCATTTTACCACGCCAGAGCTCAAGGCCCTTAGACGTTAAAATGTTTGGTTGAACAAAGGCGTCTGAAGATGATCAGGACTTTTCGTTGCTCGGACCCTAAAAATAAAACTTTCAACCAAACGTCACAACTTCAGTCTTTCATCCAGCAGCAGTGTCTGTCTTTGTGTCTCTTTAATTGTGGTGTCCTGTGTTGTTATCTGATTTTCATCATCACATTTACAGCTGGTGGTGTTTGACTAAACTTCTTCACTAAACTGGTTTGAATGAATATCAATGAATTTTAATCTGGGACTTTTTATTCAATGATTTCATTGGTAAATGTTTGATTTGAAGGATTTCAGGTTAACAGAGAAATAAACATTCACATTCAGTCTCATTCATTCGTAGATTCAAATTACCCAAATGTTTGTTCCATGTGCTCCATCCACACCTGTCCAGGTAGAAGGCCAGACTGACAAACAGGAAGTGGAAGAATCCAATGTGGTTTATAGAAGGGGGAGCTGGACGGTACCAAGTTGTAGAAGGGGTGTTTGATAGTTTTAAACTTTCAGCATCTAGTTTGAAAATCACAATCTGTCATTAAGATGTCAGCCTGTAGGTCTTCATGATAACAGGAGAGTTTCTTCAGTTTCTGTTTCATAAACCAAAGATAAATGAAACACACATGTTTCTTCTCTCTGAATCATCGACTCCTGACTCAGAATGATTCTTCCTCCAAAGCTTCACCAAACCTTAGTGACACGGTGAACGACAGACAAACGTCCTTTTAAAGCCTCAGACTGATGTTTCACCACTAAACCTGGCTGCTGCTGAAAACACTTTTACAACAGGGACAAAATATTATGAACAATCCAGATAATAAATAAATCATTCTTTAGTTTGATAGAAAAAATAAAAAGCTTTTATTTTCTCCACAAACATTAAATCACATTTAATACAGTTTCCTGTTGGGCCTCACTGTGGAAGAACATTTAATGATTTAATAAATGAAAGTGACTTTTAGTTGTGCTGACCAGGAGTCACAAATGTTCTCTGAGCTCTGAGGAAAGGTGATGGAGTCTGGAGGCTTTGTTACAGAATATATTGTAGAAAAATGCAAAATAATTAAAAGGAGACAAAGTTAGAAGACGTAGAACGTGACGAGGTTCCATATTTAGCTGTAACTGTTCTTAAGATGCTCTGCAATAGACATTTAGAAATAAAGTCCATCATGTGCAGGTTGATGAGGCAGGTAACAGGAAGCAGAAGTAATTACCTTAAACAGCCACAGGGCTTCTTCTTCCAGTCTCTACCATCTGACAGTTGGTAAAGGTAGTGGTGACTCTTCATCCCGTTAATTAACGGTAGAGGAGCCAAACCGTGAAAAGCTGCAGACGGGAACTACAGGGACCTCTGTCTGTCTCTCTCTCTCTGTCTCTGTCTCTCTCTCTGTCTGTCTCTCTCTCTCTCTCTCTCTCTCTCTGTCTCTGTCTCTCTCTCTCTGTCTCTGTCTCTGGGGGGGGGGGGGGGGGGGCTTGATCACTCACTGTCCCTCAGGGCGTGGCATGTTAACACATACTGGGCAGCAAGGTGTGCCCACTCTCCTTCTCCGAGGAGTATTTTTAGTTTGGATAGGTCGTCCAGCTCTTTGAAACCTGGAACCAAAGAGCTGAACTTGTTCCAATAAATTTCTCTTGTGTCATTTAATTTTGTACATTGTAGGAGTCTCCCTCTCTCTCCAGCCTGTGAGAGGAAGTAGACAAGAACACAGTCAGGTATGAAAACATGAAAACTGTTAAATAACATTAAAAAAAAGCTACTGGATGAGTTTTGGGAGGTTTAACTTGACGAGAAGCTGAACTTGAAGCTATCAAAGAGTTCCATTAGACGGAGTTTAAAGCGTCTTGTTTCGTTTGAAGAGCAGGCTTCATGAATATGAGAGGAAATCACTAAATATTAGCCTAAAATAAAACTAAAGAAAGAATCAGATACTACAACCTTGTTAGCATGGCCAGCTTATTTCCATATTAACGACCCCTTCAGAACCTTCAAAGTAATGAATAATTGACAACAAATGAAATGTTTTGATTGTGGTCGGCGCCCGCCGTGTTTAATGTTTCATATGTTGCTTTCCAGCTAATTACAGAGATGGCACATTTGTCAGAAATACGCCGCCCCCACCCTCACCCCACCCTGTGCAGAGGCCCTGCTGTAATTAGCTGGCAGGGAACACTCAGTGACCTGGGAGGGAGCACTCACAGCTCATTGTTTGGCCACAGACAACAACAGATATTAGGAGCTGAGATGGAGGGAGGTCAGCTGATGAGATTATTGATGCAGCAACAACTAAACCCAGAGGTCGCCTGTCAACTCGTCCATCTCTGAAATCATCATTAAACAGAGCAGGGCCCATTTAAAAGCCTGTGCAGACACTTTGGAGCAATTCTGCATGTTTGAGAAATCAAGAGAAGCAACCTGCTGCTGGATTAAACACAAGAATATCTTTATCTGACTTTACCTGATGCTTTAAGTGACAGACAACGCACCTCTCTGCTGAGGGTCTGCAGCTCCAACACTGAAAACACAAGAAGGGTCAAACACGTGAAGATGGATCCTGGTGTAATATCCAATGAGAGCAGAAGATGGCAGCGTGCAGCAAGGAAGCAGCTGAGAGGATCTTCTTTACCGTTACTCATCTGGAAACGAGTTCTCAGGTCGTGTCCCCACCATCCCACCAGCCTGAAGAGTTAGAGAGAGGAGTTAAAGGATCGTCAGGAAGCCGACGACGCATCAGACGTGTTGGGCGTGCCGGTCTTGGAGAGAGATCTGAGACTCTACAGCGTCCTGAGGACACAAGAGACAGATTCAGCTTCACAACAACGACACTGATGAGTTGATTTATGCCACAGACGAGTCAGACTGAGATTTAAATCTTTAGAAGGCCACACAAGACCTGACATTTACAAAACAGATGTGCAAATAAAAGCCACAAAAAAGTCATGAAAACACAAGAAAACATGAATCTTATTTGTTTTGTGTGTAGCAGTGAAATATGGACTCATCTGTGACGCCTACATTTAACATTAACATCTTTTATGGATCTATAATAATAAATAACTCCAGAATAAATCATCTTAAAGCAGTGGATCTCAGTCTGAGTCAATAAAACCACATCAACCAAGTGGATCATTAAACAAAGAGCCTGTCACTCAACATGTTCTCGTCACAAATCTCGCGAGATCTCTTGATAATTTGAAGAAAAAAAAAACTCTAATTAGATCATTTTAGCATCAAAGTTCACTCCAACGTTACAATAACAGTGATAAACTCTGAATACTAGTAAGAATTAAACTAAAACTCATTGTCAACAAGCAGTTGCTCCAGTCAACTTTTAAAAATTTGAGTTTACTTACATTTTCTGTCGTCTTTCAGCGTTTTATTTGTGTTTTAATCCTAATTCTCTGACGCTGTTTTCACAAACGTTCTTGTGATCAATGGTGCGTTCAAAGCTCACAACGTTCAGTTGTGTTTCTTCCAGGTATATCCAGTAAATAGAGTTAAAAACAAAGTCAGCTGGACTTGTTTGAGTTGTCTAGGTGACGTTTAATCCAAGTCTTCAGGTGTAAGTATCATGTGGGAGGTTTAGGATTTTATTTTGGAACACCTGTGGGTGGTGTTCACCTGGAAACCACGTGACTAGAGTCTGTTACGCTTAAGCACAAAGAACACCAGTTCTGCATCAATCTAAAGAAAACAGCATTAATTGTCCCAAACTTTCACACATCGATGCAGCCAGGAGGTGTTTTTAAAGCGTCCCGAGCGGTTCACCTACTTTCATTTTCCTCTTCTGCCTCATTATTCGTCTCTTCCTCACAGCTCACTAAGCCGTCTGCTTTCATTGTGTCACGTTAGCTGCAGATCCCACCCCTGCAGAAGGTCAAGTTTTCCAGCCACACTGCGTCAACCCTGCAACCAAGCACAGCTCGTTTCTTGCTGCTGAGCTGTTGCTGCAGCGGTTTGTAAGGTGTGTGTCGCACTTTGTGATCCTCAAGCTGGTTGATAAACAAGAATAAAACTAGTCTAGACCACAGCCAAAACCATGACTATAAACAAGACAAATACCAAGTTGAACACCATGTCCAAAACCAGTCTAGAACCAGTCCAGAACCAGTCCAAAGCCAGCTGAAAAACAATGCAAATACTATGTCTATAACCAAGACAAATACCAGTCCAGGACCAGTCAAGAACCAGTTCAAACCCAAAACCCATGCAACATCCAAAACCAGCCCAGAACCAGTCTAAAGCTAATGCCATGTCTACAACCAAGACAAATACCGTTTAGAACTAGTCAAGTCCAAGATCAAGTCCAATACCATGTGCAAAACCAGTCAAGAACCATTTCAAAGCCAGTTAGAAAACAAGACTAACACCACGTTTAGATCAATGCAATGTCCAAAACCAGAACGAGTCCAGAACCAGTTCAAAACCAAGTCCAATACCGCGTCCAAAACCAGTCCAGAACCAGTCTAAAGCCAGCTGAAAAACATGTCTATAACCAAGACAAATACCGTTTAGAACCAGTCCAGGACCATCTTAAGATCAAGTCCAAAACCACGTCCAGAACCAGTCTAGAACCAGTTCAAAACCAATACCAATGCAATGTCCAAAACCAGTCTAGAACCAGTCCAGAACCAGTTCAAAACCAAGTCCAATAACATATCCAAAACCAGTTTGTGTCTAGAGCAAGTTGAGAACAAAATCCATCACCATGTCCAATACTGGTCTAGAACCAGTCCACTTACGTTCCTCAGCTATGACACATGTTAATTTTAAAGAGAACCAGAGAAGATTCCCAGAGGAACCCCCAAACAAACCCTCAGACCTCGTGTTTTTGTCGTTAATGTCGTGTTTATCGTGTTAGAATCATTTATGAGCCTGTTGATCTTAAGTGGAAACAACTGCTGGAGACTCTTACATCTGACCCGACCGTCAGGAAATCTAAAGTAGGGTCAAGCTGATTGACCTCTGACCCCGTCCAACCTCTCTCAGATGCCTGACCAGCATTTTTCTTCAGCCCCAGAACAAACATGTAACACGATAAAGATACGGTTCCTCGTTTGTTTTCTGGAACCAATAACGACCAATTAGCTTGTTGTAAAGTCTTAAAGAAAAGCAGACATGAACAAAGCGAGCGGTAAACATGTTCTACTCCCACCGCTCTGGTTGTTAAACCCATCAGAGCATCACTCATTTGAGACACTGTTCAGTGAGAGATGTGTTAATAGAAACATGTTGGAGCTGAATGACTCACTGTCTTTAAGAGCGCAGAAACAATGTGGTGGCAAGATGTCTGGGGCCGTCGCAGCCGCCGACATGCCTCCTGTATGTTCCTCTTGTTTTTCTCACAGCAGCGGGAGGATGTGCGACATCTGGAAGCGCTCAGGAGGCCGGCCTGGAACCTCCCCCCTCGACGTTTCTCAGGGCGCAAACATCAAAGGAGGACAATGTCTTCTCACCCACCGCTGCACCCAGGACTGGCTCTGGGACAGGTGTGGAAAAAGAGAAGAAGCTACAGGACGAGATGAAGTTTCAGGGCAGGTCGGGGATTTAGTTTGTCAGCTTCTAATTTACGTCCCGGGACGATAATTTGAACTCATAGAGAGGCGGGAGGAGGTTTGACACGACTAAGAAGCTCCTGTTAGAGAGAGCACAAAATGTTCTGAAGGAAAATCTGCAAAAATAGAACATTTGTCCTCATATTTACGGCTTTTTAACATTTATTGATGGATAAATTGATA